>ML806619.1:55908-122114 GCA_009831015.1 Picea engelmannii | reverse complement strand
ATTTGGTCTTATTGAATTTGGATCTATTATGAAAAAGTTATGATGTTTTTACTCAAAACACATGTTTTAGACTAGTTTTAGGACTAGCCACAAACCTTATTTTCCACGTAGTGTAAATCCAAAAATGCAATGAACCAAAAGATAAAATTTATACCACAACTACTTGGATATGTTTCCTCAATGGCCTCCCAATTTCACAGTCTGAGTCACTCTAGAAAAAAAAGTTATTGGGAAAATGGTGAGATGACCTGTAAATAACATACCTTAGAAAGCATCATCAAAATAATTTATCCTCACTTGAATTTTGGCCTTATTTACTTCAACTTCCCTCTGAAAATCGGCTTAGATATCCTTTGGTTACCTTAATCACCTATAGATATTCAATATGATCAAGTGTGATTAAAATGAGAGGGTCTTTCCTCTTATTTATACTTTCACGTAGCTTCCTCAAGGGGTTACCTTTTAACCATCTTAACCCAATTTCCTTATTTTAGGGCTAACCTAATTCTAACCACTTTCCATAATTAGAAATTTCTCCATTTACTTTATTATTTAAATAATCCTCCTTGACTTTGTCACTTCACTTTATTATTTAAATAATTCTCTTTGACTTTGTCACTTCACTTTATTATTTAAATACTCTTCTTTGACTTTGTCACTTCACTTTATTATTTAAATAATCCTCTTTGACTTTGTCACTTCACTTTATTATTTAAATAATCCTTTTTGACTTTGTCAGTTCACTTTATTTTTTAAATAATTTCTTCTTTTCAAACACTTTGATTTCTTTGACCTTTTGGGGCTTCAAGCCAACATATGAGGGTCCTCCAAATTTGTAAGGCCATAACTCTCAAACCATGAGGAGTTATGTGGTGTTCCAAATAGCACCAGAAATGGAATGACATGTACTATCCATATAGAATATTATTACCTGAAAGTATATCAAAACTCATGCCATTATTTATCAAACAAACTTGGGTCCATTACCCAAACCTAGGTTCTCTAACTTCACATGGCCATAATTCTCTAATCGTGAGGAGTTATGTGATGTTCCACATACCACCAGAAATGGAATGACATGTAATACACATATATAATAGTCTTACCTTCAAATATATTAAAACGCATACCATTATACATCAAACAAACTTGGGTCCATTACCCAAACCTTTTTGCTCCCAGAATTCTCTACCGAACTTTCTCCAAGGGTTGACATCAATCTAAAATATCACTCTCCAATGGTTGACATCAATGAAAACCAACAATCCATACCAATTGTCCATCAACCTAAGCCAAATGTCTGACATGTATCACATATCATCTCTATTCTACAAGATTATCTAATATTTTGTATTTCATTCCTTTTGCAGAATAGATCTTGTTGAACAAGAGATGGGGCTAAATAAAGACTCGGCACTCGTCTTTAGAGCATTTGATTTCCCTAAAAATAGGTGATAAACAAATAATCCACCTTGCTGAAAATTCAAAAGGAAAATAAGGTATGAGTCCGTACTCTTCTTACAGTTCAAATAAAATTTAAAAAATTCCTTTTGAATTAAACGTGAAGAAAGTTTTTCTCATGATGATATTATCACCTGACATAAAAATCAGAGATGTATAAAATTATAACTTGAAGTGTCATGCTAATAAATTCTAAAGTCATCTCTAAAATAAAAATAAAAATGATAAATAAATGAACTCAAAATAAATCTAAACTTAAGACACAAAATCGTGTGGGATTAAGATATTTTGTTTCAGACCCTCTGAATCCTTGATTTGGTTATTTTAACCTATCCCCAAATTTTTATTCATTTCAGATTTTCTTTCTCCTTTCTCCTCCTTTTAGTCTTCATAGAAATAATGAAACTTACCTCGACTCTGAAAACTTAAAAACATTTTTTCAAAACAAGATTAGGCAAAAATCTTTATGTTCCTTTGATTTTAATTGAGAAAGTATGTCTAGGCTAATCTTGATAATTTTAGCTCTTCTATCAAATTTTAAACTGACACATTTGCTCAAGGTTTATCCCTGAAAAAATTAAATTCCCAAATATTTCCTCCTATAGGTGAAGATGTATTGAAAATTGGAAGAAAGTTAGTTTCAGAGTATTCTTAAAATTATTGATAGACCTTATTTTCAGTCTAAAGATTTTTAAACATAAATCATCCCTTGTATGTTACATACAAATTGATTGCCCCCACTTCAAAATATTAAAATACAAGACAGATGATGAAAGGAAATTCATAATCTGATTGGCCCCATCTTGTCCAAAAAGAGATGGTGAAAGGAAATTCATAATTTGATTTCCCCCATCTTGTCCAAAAAATAGACGATGAAAGAAAATTCATATATCGATTTCCCTCATCTCAGCGAAATGCAAAAAGTGTTAATTGAACTGGTGAAAAGAAATTCAATGGGAGAACTAGATAAATTCGTTAGGGTACTGAACATTCTCGATGGTAGTGAAGAAATATATATGATATCTGTAAGGTTGTCATATATATCTATATATCATACTATGTTATCTAGTTCTCTTTCCGATGATTTTTTACATCCTAAACCAACTAGGGATTCCCTAAATAAATATGTTACATCTACTTAACCTTGAAGCGCACAAAGTCGGTTGAAGCTGATATTTTAGTTAAAATTATTTTGATTATCTTAAACAATTCTAAAATCAATTTTTATTAGCCTAACTTGAGAGAAATCATTAAGTATGTTTTGAAGATTTTTTGGACTAGGATAATTTCATTTTTCTATGTATGATTCATTCTTAAATAAAACTAGAAAATGTTTTTACCCAAAAAGAAATAATAACTCCATTTACCCAATAAAGGCACTTCGTCTACTATTCTTTCACACCTCACAGGGAGCCATAATCCCTAGATGGAGCCTATGTTAGAACACATATAATTTTGAGCTTTTAAACTTTATATTTTTCCTCTTAGAAATAAAATTTTACCCAAAAAGCAAAAAGCTTAGAGAGTTGCCTTTTAATTTTAAAATAAATCCATTGGTTGTTATTTATCAATAAGGCGCTTACAATATCTATCGTTGATGAGTTACTCTAATTTGATCGAACAGTCCTAGTGATCTCCGAAGCTTAGAAGCTACCTGATTTTTAAAAGAAAGTCTTTAACGGTCGCTTCAGAGCTTCGTGCTTCTGGTATTCCAACAAATCTAAACAACAAAAACCCTGAAACTCCGAAGTCCCGAAGATAGTCACTCGTGATAATTCCTAAAGGAATTACGAACACATCATGGTACACATTTCTTTTAAAATATTTTCTTGGGTTGACATGTGGCACTTATTTTTGACATTTATGTTGGATGATTCACATGTTTTCAAGTGACACGTGGCACCTCACTTTTCTTGACACATCATCAAGAATGACATCATCTCTGCCATGTCACTCTGAGAGATTGAACTTCAAGAGTTTTAACAAAGACTGAGTTCACAAAACGTCCAAGTATCAAAGCGCCAAAGTAATTAAAAAACGTAAAAAGTGTTTTAAAGGGTTAATAAAACATTTAATAACTTAGGTTAATCATGATTAAGTATTAATTAATCACTCCGCAAGTTCGGACTTCGGGTAATTTCTACCCTGTCATAATCAAGCTTCTGAACGCCGAACTGTCGAAGTATTAATGACATTTATGAATGATTAAGGTTAATGATTTCAATAAAGATTGTGAATCACTAGGTAATAAATTCTTCGTCAATACATCTATACGAAGATCGATAGAATTTTTGAATAAAACACTTCAAATTTCAAAATCATTTTATCATTTGCAATTAGTAGTTTTTTATTCAGTGTAGATCTTACATACTTCTCTTGTTACAGGTAGGCTAATTCTATTTCCTTGAGGATTTTGGAACCACAAAAAGCTGCAAAGAAGCTTGATGCATCAGGTGATGATTCCAATCCAAATGCAGATGTTCTATCAGACACAACTCCACGAGTTATGAACACCATTAAGTCTTGGAAGCATGTTTTTGATATCTTAGAGCATGAGATTATTAACCGTCTAGATGACTCTATTGAGGAAGACGATGAGTCCTTCTCAGTTAATCTTAAATTTGTAGCACAGTCAGAACTGCATAAGATCATTGCACTACCCAGAATTATACCCTACAATGATATGATAAATTGGGCTTTGGAACATATCGACATCCAAACCAGAGGTATCATCAACCACCAAAAGACCCCCGTCAACTCTTTTCGACCGAAGAATCTACAAGTAATGTATAATCTTTCCCCTACACCCAAATATACTTACAATGCAACATTTCTTCTAGATTTTGAGAGAAGCGAATACACTCAATATGGTAGAAATGGTCATGATATAATCAAGACCTGGTGGGAACATCCAGAAAAATTCAGAGTCGATGCTCATGGTATGTATTCCATGACGTCCTTAGATGATCATATGTCATATATATCCATGATTCTCTATCGTTTGTTTGGGAAAAATAACCCTACACATTTATGAATTGAGTGGGTATCCATAATGAATGAAGTAGCCGAGAGTTATACCTTCAATTGGGATAAAATGTTATCTGATAATTTGGCCAAGTAGAGTTTTGAGTATCAATCATCAAAATCAAAAGGGAAACCTTCTCCTTTTTACATGTCAGCATATATTATGGATTCCATTTGTTTCATGACCCCATTCCCCCTGACGAACTAGAGTTCGACCCCGACCAATTTTGAGCCAATACATTTCTACCACTCCAAATTGTGGGAGAAAAATGCCAAATATTTCTTTTACGAAATATGTCACAGTGTAGTGGTACCTATTCACATAGCTATCTACGGCCACCCGTCGCCCAAGATTTGAGAAAATATTATGGGGAACTTAGGTACACTTGCAGACTAGTTTATTGAGGAGAATTTATCCTACATTAGAGTATTTGGTTCTTCTTTTCCTCCTCATGCCCTTCCATAGTTTTTACTTGACAGGCTAGTATGTAGAGAAGTAGCATACCAAACAGTAGCAAGAGGTATCAACAAGGAATTGAAAGCAGCTTAGAAAAAGGTTTGGCTAACTTTTCCCATTCAAGTTGGTATGTTCACATTATTAGATTTTGGCCATTCTAAAGTCGAGGTTGCAACCCTGGAAGATGTCAAATTAGTTGACATCGAATTCAAGAAACATGATCCACATAAGATAGTGTAAAATCATTTAGCTCAATTTAACATGAAGCAGTACATCCATGAGGATTCTCCTTATGACGAGATGTTCATGGGAGTTAGATATTATGAAGAATTTCAAATCAGATTCCATACTCTGCCTCCTGACCAACAAGATGGATTCCTTAGCTTTCAAGAGCATAAACAAAACAATTTACTGAAGATATTGCAAGGATATTCAAAACCCATGCCTTTTTCACAGGAAGCTAAACCCAGAGGATCTAAGCCAAGTTGCTCCACTAAGAACAAAGTTGAAGAAGTCCCAAAAAGTACAGAAAGGTTATTTCAAGAAATAAAAATATCATTGTCTGGTTTGAATGATCCACAAGTATTAGCTCGGTTTGAAGTTTTCATGAATCTAGGACAAGTTGTTCCTCATTAAACACCATCTACTCTTGTTGGCACCCTAATTACAACAGGTCAGGAACATTCCACAACAATTATTTCTCCTATTCCATCATTGAACCCTTTACAGACCAACTTTGGAAATCCTAATTCAGAGCTCATTCATGTTGATGATCTTACTCCTATCTTGTCTGAATAGATTCCTCCCTTAAGTTTATTTCTCAGCAAGAAACGAAAAGCTATTGTAAAAAGAGAATATCACCAAAAGGATGGAGTAATCACTAAAAAGCAAATATTGGTGTATGATGGGAAAGACCAAGATGATCCTAAGTTTGCAAAGGAAGTTGCAGATTCACTAGGGTATTTTGTCACTGCCAATCAATGGTCAGTGAACAATTTAACTGAACAACTACAACATAAATGTCTCTTGGTAGAGTAATTACAAAATGAGATACATAGTATAGAACAAACTATTAGAAGAAGGATGAACTAGGACATTGAACAAATCAGGTCTAGTTATCAGCATCAAATGAAGCAGTTACAGGATAACCTTGAGCTTCTCTACTAGATTTCACAGACCATCAAAGGTTTTATCACTAAGTGGGACAATTTGATTGAACAACTACAGGCCAAATTGGCCCTAACAGAGAACACAACAATATATATTACTGCGTTCAAAACACAAGCATCAGAAATCAATGATAAGTTGGAAGTTGCCCAGCAGGAGCTCTATCAAAAAGTAGATGCTATTCATAAATGCTATCAGGAAATAAACATTTCTCTGAAAAGTATTTATGTCAAGGAAAAAGAGGCATGTGCAGTTAGGTCTAAGTTTCAGGTATTTATCATATGGAGGAAGAAAGATAATATCCCTGGTCTCACCTCTTTCTCACATTACAAACAAGTGAAGGGCAAAATGACCCTGAAAGACTGGGAAACAAATCTGGAGAAAAGAAAGAAACTTGCTAGATAAGAAAAGGAGGCTTGTATGGAGGCATTATCTTCTGTAAATAAAAAAACTAATTGAATTTGAAGGAAATAATATCTCAGAGGCATTGGGGCAAATTTAATTAGAAATGAACCAACAGAGCTCCAGGAAGAAAAAGGAAAATATCCAGTCGGCCATCTAATAGATGGACCAGATCGATTTACATAAAATCAATGAGTTTTTGGTGAAGCCAAGTTTACAGTATCAGATCACAGTCCAAGAAGTAAACAAGATCCAGGAGAAGCTGCCACAAGTACAAAGGAATATTTTTTACTTTGAATTGAATGAAAACATTGATCCTTTGAGATTCATGGTATAATTGATGGACATGTGCACCCAATTCAATGAACATATAAAAGTGAGTGTAGCTGGGAGAAAATGAAAGAACATACACAACGCCCACTTTCTCTGTCGGTACCACCCACTCTACCTTTCACCCTCCAGCCTGTCACATCCTCCATGCTCATGATATCGTCTAAATCACCACCTACTCTTCACCATAACTGTTATCCATCCCATAACGAGCCCACATTGAGTTACCTATCTAATTACCACCCCCATTTCAAGTACAATTCTTTATCCCAGTGAACACATTCGAAGGGATAGATGTCATCATAATCAAATGGCAAAGAAAGTAAGCCAAATGATTGTGGTGGCCTTAATGGAAATGTGTACCCAGTTTAAAGAACAAAGGAAAACAAGTGTATCTACAAGCAAATGAAGAGACAGATGAAGCGCGAGCAAAACTCAACAATATTTGTGTGTTGTTATTTCATTCAGATTGTATTCTATTTTTAGGGAGATATTGTGTGGGAAGTCCAACAGTTTTTACTTGAGACAATTTTTGTATAAATATATATTTTTTAGATCTATATGTGGATGCTTCTTGCCGAATGGAAAAGATAAAACTTTTTTTAATATAAATACAAGTGCAGACATAGATTCTAAGTTTCGTTCAATTTGAGTTATTTGTTTCCTCTGTGTTTCCATCTCTCTGAATTTATTTTTGTAGTTCTTGAAGAGTGAATGATTATAATTTAGTACTACATCTACTTTGATCATAATATATCATAAGTTCATTCAGTAACAACTTTTATTATGTTATTATTGTGAGTAAAACAAGACCTGTGACCTGTGTGAATTACTGCATATTTATCTCCTTTCAAGGGTGCATCTTCTACTTTTCTTCCACACAAACAAGATGATACTTATCTGTAATTGATACCTGAATTTGTTTTAACAGTTTCATAAATCATTTCTACACCATTTGACATTATAATTGTGACTCATATAATGAGATACAACCTCTGTATTGTCTTATCATTAAATTCATTTAAATATCATTTCTCATAAAACTAAAGGTAGAAAAAAGAACTCATAAAAATATTTCATTCAAAATCTTTGATGCCTGACATTATTATTTGAGTGTTATAATCAATATCAGGAACAACATCAGTCATGCTCCCCCTGGAAGAATGCCTTTGTTGTCTACATCTGATAAATCTCTCCCCCTTCGTCATCAATGACAAAGGTATCTTTCCATCTGAGGCTACTCCCCCTAACTGAATTGTCCTTGGGGATACTCCCCCCTGACTGAAATATTCCTGAAAATGATCTCCCAACCTAAACTTTCCTCTCAATGGTGATTCCTCGTGTAAATCTAAGACATATAAGATAAACATTCAAAAACATTCATTTTACAGTAGAAATTACTCCAAGTCTCTGGCAAAGATACTCAAAGGATTCCCTTGGAAGCGGTTTTGTAAAGATGTTTGCCACTTGTTCTTTTGTGCCCACATATTCAACTCTGATGTTCTTCTCTGCAAATTGTTCCCATAGAAAGTGATACTTTATTGGAATGTGCTTCGTTTTGGAGCGCATCATCGGGTTCTTTGAGATACTGATGGAGCTTGTATTATCACAATAGATTGGAATGGGCTCATCATACTCAACCTATATATCTGTCAAAGTTTGTTTCATCCATATAAATCGAGTACAACATCATGTTGTTGCAATACACTCTTCTTAGGATGTAGATAAAGATATTGATTATATATTCTTTCTTAGCCAAGATAATAAACACTCACCCAATTAGAACGCTGCTCCACTGGTGATTCGTTGGTCATCAATGCAACCTATCCAATCTGCATATGTGTAGGAAATAAGTGATAGATCCTTTCCTTTTGGATACCATAATCCAAACTCTTTTGTTCCTTTGAGATATCTAAAAATCCTCTTCATTGGTAAGACATGTGATTCCTTTGGTTCTACTTGAAAGCGTGACACCTGTCCAACTTCCTACATTTCATATGGTCTGGATGTTGTCACATATAGTAAGCTACCAATAATTGACCTGTATTACTCTAGTTTGTAGACTTTGAATCATCATCTTTGTTGAACTTGCAACTGGTTTGCATAGGAGTGGTAACCGGTTTTCAATCTTCCATTCCGAACTTCTTTATCCTTTCTCTGATATACTTAGTTTGAGAAATAAAAATTCCTTGGTTGCTTTGACGTATCTGAAGACCCAGAAAGAAGGATAGTTCTCTGAGTAATGAAATTTCAAATTTATTCTTGATGTATAGGTTGTTTTTTGCACTTCCTTTTCTGAACCATGCTTGTTGTAGTTATTTATCGAGTCTAGAGTACCATGGTCTAGGAGCCTGTTTTAGACCATACAAGGCCTTCTTCAATTTTCACACATAATCTGCGTTCTCTGAGAACTGAAATCCTTCTGGTTGTTCAATGTAGACTTCTTATTCGTAAAGTTGTTCCATTGATTCATTTTCTTCTTCCTTTAATTCTTGTCCACATGTTTCATCAATTGTTACATTGATTCTTTCTACAACTTTTTTCAACCTCAAATTGTAACACTTGTATGCTATCCTTGTACTTGAGTGACCAACAAGTACTCCTTTGTCCACACGAGAGTCAAACTTTCCCATTCTTCCATCTTCTCTTTTGATGTAGCATTTTCTTCCAAATACTCTGAAGTGCTTCACATTTGCTGGTGTTCATTTCCATAACTCATAGGGAGTTTTGTCATTGTTGTTTCTGAGCATTACTCTATTTTGAATGTGAACTTTTGTATGCACTGCATGTTTCCAAAATATATCTGTCAATTTTGAATCCATTAGCATTGTTTGAGCCATTTCCTATGTAATTATCATCCATTATGATAATGTTCCTTTGTCTCTAAAGCAATCTATAAATCCATGCTCTTGCCCATTGTCACATATCTATCCAAACCTGCTAAGTATTATTATGAATCCATCTCTATCCATACTATCCAAGAATCTATTGCACAACTGTCCATAATGTTGACCCATTTATCATTGTACTATCATGAAGTATTCACTACTACAACTGATTGTACTTCTACTAATTGATTTCTCTGGATTTGTCTATTCAAAATTTGCAAGCTACTCAAAGGATGGTTCTTTGGTATGTCACAGCTATCACATAGACTCCCCCTATCTAATATTCATGTTACCTGGGAGTCTCTAAGACGGATGGCTTAGAACAATTCCTACTCTGATGTGTATTCATCATCATCTTCATTGGTAGATTCATCATCTCTCTAAGATCTGACTTTTTTCTTTCTGTCTGTGGATTCATCATCTCTCTAAGATCTGACTTCTTTATTTCTGTTTGTGGATTCATCTTTCACTACAATGCCTGAAAGTACAATCTCTTGAAACCGTTCCTTATTTACATGTCCTTATTTTATTTTAGTTGTTTTCCAAACTTTTTTGTATCTGACATCTTTATTTTTCTCTGTAGAATTTTTTTCATCTCATTTTATTACCAATCTTGCAATCTCTTGGATCTGGTCTTTGTTCACCTGTTCTTCGTGTTTTCTTATCCATACTTTCTTATATCTAATATCAATGTTCTCTTTCATGGAAGTATCGATCATGATTCTATAATCACTAGCTATGTGTCCATAGTTATGACATTTGTAACATTCAATGTTACATGGGGCCACATAGACATTTCTTGCTTGAACATTTATTTTATAATCCCTACAATCTGCAACCATATGTCCAAACTTAGTACAATAAAAACAATGACCATAAAATAAATTTTCATACCTGGGAGTGAATGATCTTCTTTGTGGCGTAGTCCTTCTGAATTTTTTCCTTGACTGATCATGATCATGATTGAAGCTTTGTTGTGGCATGAACATGGATGGTCTTATTGAAGATGTATCTTCAATAGTTTTCTTAGATTCTGGTTGACCATGATTCCTTCCTTTGGGTACTTCTGCATAACTCTTTCTATTTTATTCATTCTTCTTTTCTAGCAACCTAGAGTGCTTATCTTCATTCTATATAAATAATGTGGATGTTTCTGTCTCTTCAACGTTCTTGTTGAGCTTGACGATTTTACTTCTCAATGTGACAACTTATTCTTCAAGCTTCTCAACCTCTTCTTCTTTCTTCATTATCTGAGACTTCATGACTTCTTCTGTTATTTTCACTTCTTCAAGATGAATTTTTAATGTGATTATTTCTTCTTCAATTCCTTTCTCTTCTTGATCAAACTCTGCCTCAAGTTGGTTTAGATCGTTAGTTCTTTCCTTAAGATGATCTGTCAACATCTTCTCTCTCATTTCTACTTATTCCTTCTGTGCTTCTATGTTGGCTTCCAAATACTGATTTTGATATTCAAGATTTTCTTCGATCTTTTTGGCTTCTTCTAGCTGATTTCTTAATTTCTCGATGACCTGTTGGGCTTATTAAAAAATGTGAACACTTTCCTTTTGTTTCATCAATTATTTCTTGAGTGACTTGTTTTCTTCTCTTAGTTCATCTAAAGAACTAATCAATTATGCTTCATAATTGTCTTCCTTTTCAATTAGTTTTTTTGTCTCATTTACTTCATGGCATTCTATTTCAAGATGTCCATGTTTTTCACAATTAACGAAAAACAACATACCTTTGGTGATTATGTACTCTTTATCTTCTGAATCTATTTGACATGGTGAACATAATTCTTCTTGATCTGTATCTGCATCTTCTTTGGCATTTTCTGAATCTGCGATGGGTGAAGACTATATGTCATGTAACTTATCCCAAATTTCTTTGGATGATGAACATTTACCAACCTTTTCTCTTACCATATTAGGTAATCCTTCCTAGATGAAATCCATTGCTATTTTGTTATTCTTCTTCAATTCCTTCTTGGTTGCAGTCTTTTCCCTTTTTGAACTATCATACCCTGTAAAAACTGATAGCCAAATATAATGTCCTTGTCCTTGTAAAAATACTTTCGTCCTTCTACTCCACATCTCATACTTTAAACCATCCTGGCCATTAAACATTGGTACTCCATTCTTAGAATAATCCATGATCTCCTTCTAGTGGCTAAACTCTTTCCTGAAGGAACCTACTCTGATACCAATTGTTGGATTACTGAGATGGGGGGTGAATCAGTAATAGAGTAATTTAATCCTTTTTCACCATAAAATGAAAGTGTTATATCAATGAAGAATTATCATCCAATAGTTGTAGAGTAAATAAACAATGAAAAAATGAACAATCAAACACATATATAGTACACCAGTGTTTTATGTTGAAATCCAAAGCGGGAGAAAAACACAGAATACTTTTTCTTATATGTCTTTAAGAATTACATTCATTGGAAGCACCAACTTTATTTTTTTTCCAATTGCAACTGGAAGGAGGCTCCAACCCCCTAGTTTCTTAGGCTACAACATGAAGGAAGCTCCAACTCCCCAATTCTCTAGCTACAACCAAAAGGAGGCTACAACCCCCTAGTTTCTCAGGCTACAACCTGAGGGAAGCTCCAAATCCCCAATTCTCTAGCTACAACCAGAAGGAGGCTACAACCCTCTATGTTCTCCAGGTACAACAAGAAGGTGGCTACAACCACATGTCCTTTCCCTTTCCAACCGCCTTGATGTAGAATTAGAATGATGGAACCACTGTCACACTATCACTGTGAGATATACTATTGTAAACATGTACCAATCAACATGTAATCAACCTATAACAACATGTACCAATAACCTGTGTCAACATGTACCATAAACAAATGCATCAACCATGCACCAAACCTGTACAAATAACCTATCACAATAACATGTCCAAACAATCTATAATCAACTTGTATCATAAACAAGTGCATCAACCATGCACCAACCTGTACCTCAACCTACACCATCAACAAGTGAATCAACCATGCATCAAATATGTACCAATCATGCATCAAATACACATAAAATATGACTCATCAAGATGCACCAACATCATCATCTATACACCTCATGTATGTGCCAACTCATCAACTACTTATCTCAACCATGTACCCAACATGTACCTCAACCATGTACCCAACATGTGCCTCAACCATGTACCCAACATGTACCTCAACCATATACCATATACATATACCAATATAACCATCAAAAGTTATCTAGAAATGCAACATGCTATCCATAACCAAATACCATAAACCCTTACATAAAACCATGTGCCATAACCTTACTTTTATGTAGCCTCAAGGATGTATCATTCATAAGCCAATCATATACCAATACCACTAACAAATGTCTCTCACAATGCACCCCAAGATATGCCAATAAATAAAACTAAGTGCACTGACAATATACTTCAATAGATCTGCCTCAAAACCATTCTACAACAAGCCCTAAAATTCCAAGAGGGCATCCAATAGATTTACAAGGAAAACCCTCAACTAGATTCATAAGTTCAACACTACAAATATGAAAACCATAACTTTTTCTTCTTGTAGCATTCTGCTGCCACACTTTTCCTACCGCGATTTTCCCGCCGCACTTTTTTTGCCACGGTTTTTCTGTCGCACTTTTCTTGCCGTGATTTTCCTACCGCAGTTTTTCTGCCACACTTTTCCTGCCATGATTTTCTTGTCGCCCTTTTTATGCTGCACTTTGTTGGCCCTTGACCAAGTTTTGAGGATCCTTGGTCAAGTTTGACCTATTTTTGGGACTTTGATAGGCTGTCGAAGGTGGAGCACAAGACGAAGCGTAGATTGAGGGATCTCGGCCCCTTTTAGGGCCCTTTTTGGGATTCAAGATTATGTAATGGGTATGGGGATGTCGTCCCATGGGTTTACCCATGCTTGGGCCTATTTTTTAATGTATAAATAAGTAGCTAGGCGAAGTAAGTAGGGACCTACAAGTTCAATCTGTGTGATCGAAAGTGCTAAGTGTTGAGTAGAGATTTCTTTTGTGCATACTGTATGAGGCTTGTTGAGCTCAGTGCAAGCGAGTGTAAGAGATTGAGAAGAGGCTTAGTGTTGTAACCTAGCCCATGGAAGGAGGATCTAGCGAGGTGCACAGATCTCCTGTCCTTTATGGAGTAGGGTTTTTGTGGCTTTGTGCATGCAACTGATTGAAGAAGCTATTAAGAAGAGGAAGAGTTGGGGGACGTAGCCCCAGGGTGGGGGTGAACCACGTACATGTTGTGTTGCTCTTCTTTGTGCGATGTGTTTATGTGTTTATATGTTAAATTTCTTAGTTCTTCGATATAGATGAATGGTAGATAGATATGTTAATGCTATGTGCTTAATAGTATATATGAATACTAGATATGGCCTATGTGGATGTGCTTAGTGCTTGAATATAGTAGATCTAGTTGAATAATGCGGTGCTCTGTAATTAGGGTTTTATCTGTGAAGTAAATACTGGTTAAATATTGATTATCTATATTGCTAAGTTCTTTGTTAAGGTGTTACAGTCAAAGATCTGTGTCCCAGCTAAAGTTGCAGACACTGGAGTCCTGCAACCACCCCTGCCTCTACCTCAGGTGAGACTTCATTTACTTCGTAGGTGTTTCCAAAAGGGCCGGTAGTTAGGGTTTTGTTGGTGTGATGTTGTAGTGTTGAACCTTGGGTCTTCCCCTGTGCCAAAAAATGGTTCTGTTGTCAAGACTGAAACTATGATTGTTGGGAACTAAGGAAAGAGAAGCTTTGTGTGAAGATCCGACCTGAAATTGTGAAAGCTCTGTGCGTAGATCTGTCGCTCTAGTGCATATTATTCTACTTGATCTGTGAAGCTCTGTGCTAAGAAAAAAAGTCAGATCTGAAGAAAAGAGGTAAGATATGAAAGCTTTGTGCTCTGAGAAAGGAAAAAGTGAGAATTTTTTCTTAAAGAGGCAAGATCTGCAAGCTCTGCACTCTGATAAAGGTAAGAATAGTGAAAAGTTTTAGAACTGGAAGATTTGTGCTCTGTTGAAGATAAGATTAGTGGAAATTTTCGTTTCTAAAGTATGGATCTAGGTATGTTTGATAAGATTTTTCCTAGCTTGAAAAATAGGGCATTGATAGATGAAAGAAGATTTGATATGAGTAGATCTGATAAGAATAGTGAAAGATATGTTATACCTATGCATAGAGAGAATGTTTGGACTAACAAGTGGATGCAAGATCCTAGAAAGATATTTTTGCAGGTTAGTTACTATGATCCTAGTGCACAGTACAGGAAAGGTTTGGGATCATTTAAAAGAAAACGAGGATTAACCCTTTGTTACAGTTGCAGAAGACCGGGATATTTGGATAAGGAATGCCCTGGTAGAAGATCTCGTTGTCTTTGTTGTAGAGATATGGACCATGAAGTATTGGATTTCCCTAGAATAATTGCTAAGGTTGAAAGAATGAATATGAACCAAGAAAACCCTAAGGCAGATCCAAAAACTGAGATTATGGCAGAACCCCAGAAAGAATCAGAGAAAGTATTACTATAGATGAAAGAAACCCTAAATGACCACTGACATATCAACTTATCAGAGATCTTCAAAGAAAAAGAGTGCAGTGAAGCAAGAATAGGAGACTTCAACATTGATTGTGTTCTTGATGAGGAAACATAGGTGAATATCATGACAGAAAGAACTTGGGAACTATTAAGGGAGTCTGTTATGATTCCTTCATTGGGAGGAATAGGATTATTTAGAGTAAAGATGATAACTCTATGTGGAAGACTTACCCAGATATCTATGAGTGCTCATGGAACTTCGACAGAGGAAGATTTTGAGGTTGTTAAATTTATTGAGAACAACGCCCCATTTGCTATGTTACTAGGAAAACCTTGGATTGAAAGAGATCGGGCCAGAAGGAAGGAAGAAGAAGTCTTAGAGCAGAAGAAGAAAGAGTTGAAATATTGCATGAATAGGAGGATCGCACAACTGATTGAAGAATAGGAGAACATATCAAAGCTACTTAGGATCAAAGACTTGGATGTTGAAGTTGCAAGAAAACAAGAAGATTTGTAGAAGACTGAAGTACCTATCCCGGATAGAGAAAAAGTATTACCCTTGAATCTTAGGAAAGAATCTTAATAGCGCGAAGTTACTATGACAAAAGAAGACAATAATCAAAATGGAAAGACGAATAATGAGATGAATCTCACCGAAAAGAAGGCTAGAAATCTTAGCAAAAAGAGAGCAAAGATCGAAAAGTTACAAAAGGGTCCAGAAGGAACTTCGCAAAGGGAAAATTTACAAAACAGGAACTTCGTCGGGATATCAGAACAGCGTCATATGGCACTTTTCTATAGAAAAGAAATAAATCCATTGGGAATAATATAACCATTAGACCGATACCTCGAACGGGTAGAAAGGCATTTATGGTCAGACAACTTGCCATCAGACCGTTGGGACTGCGCTGTAACGGACATAACTGAGTTAATGGAGGCTTCTCTCTCGTTGGAGAGATCCGTTATTTCATTATATATTTATTCCATCGAACCTTGCACCGAGAACACTTTTTCTAACCGTGAATCTAAGCCTGCAAATTAGTTTATTCCGCACAGTGATCATCACACTATCACCATCTGTCTCGTTGCATTGACTAGTTACTCTTCAAACATGAGAGATTCGACCACAAGCACGTATGTCCGAAGAAATTAGCGCAGTCGAAGAGTCTATGAAGGAGGTACTCATTGACCTCATGACTGAAAGAGTAATGTCTATGGGTGTACAAGTGTCGTCGACGAGAGTAATGAAAGCCTCTTTGTCGACTGCTTGCGGATCTGGTCCATCCCAACCAACAAAAAAGAAGAGAACCAAGCACAAAGATGACCTAGAAAATGTGAAGTTGATCCCAACCATATTTACCGATTACATCCTGCCTATGGTTGGAGCGATGAGTCGAGATAGTGTGCCAAGATATTTTGAGTACACCATGGTTACTTCGTACCTCCCGAAGGGGATACGTGCAGTAAGAGAACAACAGGACAAGATCACAACGTTGAAGTTTAGCGATTTGAACCTTGGATATTTCAAGAACCATAGCATGATCACCCTGTACAAATACTTGAGCATGACAAAGGGGAAGAATTCGAAGATAATCCTTCAGCCATGGATGATGAACCTTGCACAGTCCACCCTGCTGAATGTAATGAAAATCCCACACTTCGGAAGGCACCAGGAAGTTAACACCTATGTCAAGCTACTACTCTCATGTTACCATGGTGGCTACTTATGGCTCGACTGTCGTATCACATTCGATTCAAAGTTGATCCATAGGATCATAGGATTGAGTATGAAAGGTCCTGATTCATAGGACTTCTATCCAGGAAAGGCCACTGATCGCGCACTAGCACAGAATATCAAGGATACATATGACGATGTTGAGAAGGGGACGTGAGGCTACAAGGTAGATTCCATCCAGAATGGTGCAGTGTGCTTATCATATCAGTTAATTGTAGGAAATCTAGTAAGGAATAACCGACCCATGCAGGTCACAGTTTTTTTCGTTGACCTCGCGGGGAAGTGCATGGAAGGTCTACAGATGAACTGAGCGAAGTACCTAGTTAATCAGCTTGAACTAGACTGTCGTGAAGCACAGGATTAGGGCTATGAATTCCATTTCAGCTGGCTCCTGATCCTCATCGCGTTTGTTTCTTGAAAAATGCCAGAAGGTGTGACCTTCTCGGACATCGAGCCATTCGAGTTGCTTGCTGCGAAGTTCACTACGCTCTGTTACTCGAGTGATATGAGCAAAGATTGGCAGTCAAATGTTGTTTTTCACACATATTACCTCCAGTTGAAGAGAGCCATCAAATTTGAACCTTGCATGAATCCAAACACCCTACAAAGGTTCCGACCCCTGATAAAGTTTCCCACAGATCGACACTTCATCTACATTGTAGCGTGAGAAGATGAGCATAAGGAGGAGCTTCAGTCGTACTACAAGCTCATGGAAGAGGACATTGAGGAGATCACTAAGGACTGGTCAATAGACCTCCTTATTCCCACAGACCCTACAAAGATGTCTGACCCTGACAACCCAGAGACCACGCACAAAGAACATGATACACCCGAACATAGCAGAAGGAAGAAAACTAAAGAGGTCCAAGACTTAAGTAGTGCCTCAGGAAAGACTACTTCAATATCACCTGACTGAGGGGGTGATGACAAAGTAGAAGTGATAAATGGAAAATAAGCTTAATAGAAACAAGGTGAAGTAACACTGCATAGAGATGAGACCGATCCCCTGAAGAAGAGGAAGGTTTCTCCCCTGAAACCTTCTTCCCGAAGTAAATCCAGAGCCACTGTGACCAAGTTGCAGACTGTACTCACTATCGATGATTTTGACTTCATAATCGCATCCCTAAATGATGCCTCGCGGGAAATCGTGGAGAAACAAGAAGCCAAGCAGGAGGAAATGTATGACAGAATTGAGGTTTAAATCCGAGGGGTACAACAGGCCCTTCAGTCCAGTTGCACAATTTCCACTGCGCCCCTGCCATCGGAAGAACCAGAGTTGGGAGATGATCCATCCCAACTCCGTCGACTAGCAGATGCAATCGAATCTCGCCTTCATCTAGCACAATAATAAACAGAACAAGACACCTAGGCCTTGAAGCAAGTGCAAGGAGTACTCATAGAACAACTCTAAGTTGTAGAGCAAGAGAAGGTTTCTCTCCAGGCAAAATTGGAAGAGGAGAAAACACAGATGCAGCAAGAAAAGGAATAGTTGCTCGCAGAGAAACTCAAAGTGAAAGAAGAAGTCAAAATATCACTTCTCTTTGTGACAGGATTAGAACCATAGGAAGAAGACTGAGTCATGTATCAAGTAGAGAAGCTCATAGAAGCTATCCAACAACTACAACAAAGAATAGCAGACTTAGAGCTTCGTACAATGCCTGACCCTCCGTAGGATGTAAGGGATCAAAGAGAAGAAATTGCTCGAAGCACAGTTGAAAGAATCAAGGGCCTCGCCATGCACTGTAAGAAATTGAGTGATCATAGTGCCCAGACATATGAGTGACTCACTGAGAATCCAGAACTGAAGACACTGGAGTCACAACTCCAAGAGGTGAAGTATCAAGAATAAATAATACATGCGCAGTTGAAGCCCCTATCAGTTGTTGAAATAATGAAGTGATACCAAGAACAGCGCAGTGCTCAACAACAGGTCCACACCATTCATAGCAGAGTCATGGAAGTGACTCAAAGGCTCCAACCTATACAAGATGAGGCTTGCCATCTATTCACAAAGATCAAAGGCCAAGGAGTAGAACTAGAGCAAGTTGTCACTGCAGCTGAACAACGCCTAGAGGGACCTGTCAATGAAGTTGTTATCCAGGATTTCGATGAACAGGAGGTTGTGGCACAACAAAAAGTCGAATCATATTGATCGAAGCTCGAGGTTTTTGAGGAAGAATTATCCAAATCAGAGTGACTCGGGACGTGTCACCGGTGAGTGTTGGGGGCCTGTTGGCCCTTGACCAAGTTTTGAGGATCCTTGGTCAGGTTTGACCTATTTTTGGGACTTTGACAGGCTGTTGAAGGCAGAGCACAAGACGAAGCGGATATCTTAGGATCTCGGCCACTTTTAGGGCCCTTTTTGGGATTCGGGATTATGTAATGGGTATGGGGATGTCGGCCCATGGGTTTACCCATGCTTAGACCTATTTTGTAATGTATAAATAAGTAGCTAGGCGAAGTAAGTAGGGACCTACAAGTTCTATCTGTGTGATCAAAAGTGATAAGTGATGAGTAGAGATTGCTTTTGTGCATATTGTATGAGGCTTGCAAATCTCAGTGCAAGCGAGCGTAAGAGATTGAGAAGAGGATTAGTGTTGTAACCTAGCCCGAGGAAGGAGGATATAGTGAGGTGCACAGATCTCATGTCCTCTATGGAGTAGGGTTTTTGTGGCTCTGTGCATGTAGCTGATTGAAGAAGATGATAAAGAAGAGGAAGAGTTGGTGGACGTAGCCCCGGGGTGGGGGTGAACCACGTACATGTTGTGTTGCTCTGCTTTGTGTAATGTGTTGATGTGTTTATATGTTAACTTGATTAGTGCTTCGATATAGATGAATGGTAGATAGATATGTTAATGCTATGTGCTTAATAGTATGGATGAATACTAGATATGGCCTATGTGGATGTGCTTAGTGCTTGAATATAGTATATCTAGTTTAATATTGCAGTGCTCTGTAATTAGGGTTTTATCTGTGAAGTAAATACTGGTTAAATATTGATGATATATATCAATAAGTGCTTTGTTAAGGTGTTACAGTCAAATATCTGTGTCCCAACTAAGGTTGCAGACACTGGAGTTCTGCAACCACCCCTGCCTCTACCTTGGGTGAGACTTCATCTGCTTTGCAGGTGTTGCCGAAAGGGCTAGTAGTTAGGGTTTTGTTGGTGCGCTATTGTAGCGTCGAACCTTGGGTATGCCCCTATGACAACACACTTTTCTAGCTGCAATTTATTTTCGCACTTTTGCTGTCTCAAATTTTCTTGTCGCGATTTTTTTGCTGCACTTTTTTTGCCGTAGTTTTCCTGCCGCGATTTTTCTGCCGCACTTTTCTTGGTGCACTTTTCCTGCCGCACTTTTCTATATCAATAATCCCTGCCCAAATAACCTTTCACAAAATAGATATTCAATGATATTCAATAGGTGATTAAATGAGAGACCTTTGCCTCTTATTTATACTTTCATGTAGCTTCCTCAAGGGGTTACCTTCTAACCATATTAACCCACTTTCCTTAATTTAGGGCTAACCGACTTCTAACCACTTGTACACTTAGTAATTTCTCCATTAACTTAATTATTTAAATAAAAAAATTTGTATCCACTTTGACTTATAGTACACTCATCACTTCACTTTATTATTTACCTTCTAACCATCTTAAACCACTTTCCTTATTTTAGGGCTAACCCACTTCTAACCACTTATCCACTTAGTAATTTCTCCATTAACTTTATTATTTAAATAATTTCTTTTGTATCCACTTTGACTTATAGTACACTCATTACTTCACTTTATTATTTAAATAATTTCTTCTTTGCAACCACTTTGACCTTTTGGGGCTTCTATATGACTCATGAGGGTTCTCCAACTTCACATGGACATAACTCTCTAATCATGAGGAGTTATGTGAAATTCCACATACCACCGAAAATGGCATGGCATGTACTATCCATCTAGAATAATATTACTTACAAATATATCAAAACTAATACCATTATCCATCAAACAAACTTGGGTCTATTACCCAAACCATTGTGCTACCAGAATTCGCTATTAGACTTTCTTCAAGGGTTGACATCAATGAAAACCAACCCAATTAATCAACACGTTTACTAATTGGATACAGACCAAGGATGTTCCTCCCAACCATAGACATTGTTGTTATTTTAATCTCAACAACAGGTCACCCTTGATATAGGGCTATGAATCCACAAGGATGGCTCCTAGGCCAAGTCTAAACACACAGTAGTTGGCTAACTAGCTCTCATGTTTCCTAACCACACAACAAATCCAAATTTCCAGCTCTCTTTTCCCCCTCGACCTACACAACCCAAAGAAATGAACACATTTCTCTGTCGTGTAGTCCCTCAGGCTGTCCCACTTCTCTCTAGGGATCTAGTGCTACTGAACAGGAAATATCCCTACTAGAAGCTCCAAGGATTCTCAATTGTGGACAGTTCTATTTGAACTTCCATCAAGCTCATAAATAATAGGATTTTCAACAATCAAGCCATCACAAACCTTCCAAAACTCACAACAATCCAAAGTACACCAACCCTCTCCTACCCATCCTGCACAACCCAAGAGAATGGACCCCCTTCGCTTCCACACAGTCCCTCAGGTTATCCATCTCCTTCCAGGGATCCAGTTCTTTTGGTCAATAATATCCATGTTGGCACTCTCAAGATTCGCAGCTTTGAGAAAAATTAACCAAGAGCCACCCAAACAACCATTTGTATCCATGCTCAGACCAAGAGCACACGAAATATCCATAATGAGTGAGGAAAAAAAGGAAGAAGAAGAAGAACAAGGGGAAGAAGAAGACCCAAAAAATCCCCCAAGGGATGTTTAAATTACATGAAGACAAGAGCCACATGGAATCCCTCCCAAGAAGCTCATGTAACCCCTTTTCTTCATAAAATCAATAAAATAATAATAAAAAGACTTATCCCCTCAATCCCCCCCTCTATCGTGGAATCATAGCCCCCTATCTCTTTTGTCCTTATCTGTCTTGCAGCTAACGGTGTATTTTATTATTGTATATGAAGTATTACATTTCCTAGGAACTATGGACCCTTTTCAAATTTACGGGATCACTAGCCTAAGTCACAATTACATAATACATTCTAGTTCATAAGGGTTAAAACCAAGATGTTACAAGAGCACATCATCATAATTCTGCAAATCACCTCAATACAATCAGTAAATTATTTTGAATCATGTTAGATATTGCATGTTTATACTTAAAAGAATATGTGGTGTCTAAGGATTTTCGGATCAAGTGGTATTGAAGCTAGTTTTGATGTGTATTGCAAGCTGTTGATGTGACATGAGATCCAAGAGTTCAATTGGTGAATATTTTGAAGACTCTTATCAAGAAGGTGGAATGAGTAAATTTCTCATGAAGTTGAGGCTGCAAAAGAACATTAATCAACAAATATCGAAGAAGAATTCTAGGTTAAGAATGTAGTTGCAAGCTCTTGAGGAAGAGAAATAGAGGCTACAAGATCGACTGATATGCCATGAGGAATTCCACAAGGGTATTTTTCATGAATTGGAAAGAAAGTTGAAAATCATGAATCAATAATTGGCACCATCAATACCAAGCCATGAAGATTGGCAAGCTGAGAATGTAAAGTCTCCAATACAAAAGGGACTACCTCTTTTGAAAGGAATGATCAAGAAATATGACTACTCATATTATTCATCTTCCTGTCAAGATGGAGAATGATCGAGGATAGTTGAAGCAAGGAGAACTCTAGATGAAGAAGTCCTACATAAACAATTGGCCTTGCCTTCCAGTCCAGAGAAAGGTAACATGTGTAAGACATCTCTAGGGGAGGATGTGCATGCTACAGGAGAAGCAATGAAGACTTTTCCCATTGGTGAATGGTCTATGTATCCATGTGCTTCCTATGGAACTAGTAACCATGATGTGGATAAGTGTCGAAGAAGACAGTCCATACAAGATAAGACCTCCAAGAATAAGGCTAAAGGTAAATATCATTTCTCAAAGAAAGGAAAAATGGGAATGATCAGAAGGGATCATGGAACAAGACACTCTTCTCTTATTGTGGTAAGAGTGGACATCAGATCAATAAGTGTTGAATACTTTACCCACACTTATGTATGAATCAAAATAGAAGATATGTAAAGACACTTACAAGAAGACAATAAATAACTCCATATGAAGTAAATGGTCTTACTGAAAGGTTTGGGAAAGGATACTTCCTAATGGCTGGTGTTGGCAAAGTGATATATGAATACATAGAGGAATGGTTCATGGACAATGGCTTATCTTGCCACATGATTGGGATGAGATTAGTATTCTTGAATTTTTTAGAGTTCGACACAAATTGCTATGTACAATATGGAACCAACACCAAACAAGCAATAAGAAGGTATGGATATGTAAGATTCCAGCGCGAGTCAGGAGGATTTTTGGGAATAGAACATATGTTGTATGTTCCAAAATTAAAGGTAAAAGTACTTTTAGTTGCAGCATTTGATGATGAAGGCTATGAAGTCACATTCCATAATGATCAGGTACTTGTGTATTCAAGGGAAGTTGCTCCAGACACAAAATTAGGGCTTGGTATTCACAAAGAGAGGTTATACAGGTTACTAGGAAGACCTATAGTTTGGTCTAATGGTTACTTGGATTCAGAATCATATTCTACATCAGATTCAATGTCAGATTCAACATAAGCATCAAAGGCATTGTTAGAGGTCGAAAGTTGTGAGACTCCTCCCAATACAATGGGAAGAATGATTCCATAAGTAAACCATCTAAAATTTTCATGTAAATATATATATTTGTAAATGTAATATGCATATGTGTATACCTTATGAAGTATATTAGAAGGATTGTAATCCACTCATTATAAATTATAAGAGTGAGAGCGACTCTATAAAATTTCTATATTGCAACCTTATATGAGTGAGAGGGATTTTATAAGAGAGTTTCTATATTGCCACCTTATATGATGTTTGTAGATTTTAACCTTGTACAATATTTTACTACAAATAAATTTTCAATAAAAGAAAATAAAAGATACAATGAAAAATATACACATTACACAAAGATTTTTCCCCAGGAAACCCAAATCAGGAAAACCAACATATTCTATATTCATTCACATCATGCATTATTTACAATACAATATACATATAGGATCCAGTGACATCCAAAACCCTAATCCAATGATCCATATTAGTCAAAAAACCTAATTCCTTAACTGGAAATAGAAAACCATGTGCCAAAAAAATACCCAAAATTGGACACAAAAACCAGTACTTTTTTTTTTCGGGGGCGTTGCCCCCCAACCCCCATGCAGGGGGGCTTCCGACCCTCTGCAAACCCCTCGAAGAAGGGGGATCTACCCCCTGTGACCCCCGGTAAGGGGGTGCTACACCCACCTCTTACCCCCCTACGTGTCTGACGACTCTATTTCTAGTCGTGTAAAGAATATAACACATATCCAATAATGTTGAGAGTGAAAGAAATCTCATTAGGGAGATTTCTAGATATCCACCTATAGATATTTTTCTAAATTGAGAGGAATCTCATTGTAAGGATTTCTAAGCCTTTAGAAAAAAGTATGGACAATTATATTGTCTTGTAATAAACTAAAGGGCTACATATGGATCAAATTGTCTAAGACAACATTCTTGATTCTGAAGAACTGAAAGTGAAGGAATAGAAGGATGCAGGAAATTGGAGCATGTAGATCGAGAGAGGAAAAATCATCGAAGTAAAGAAAAACTTTCTAGAGCTAGTAAAGGAGAAATATTCCTCTTTAGAGAATAAGATGAATAAAGGTGCATGTTATAAGCATCTTTTAAAATACTATGTCATGTTTGTGTGGATGTATACCTTAAACAAAATTAAGCAAGATAGGTACATATGATAACAATACAACAAAGTTGTTCTTTAAGGTAGGAGATACAATGGACAAAGAATTCACTCAGAGACTCCTACAGATACATCAACAGTACAAGAACAACGATTTCAAATGGGCAAGGCATAGATCAACATTCGACTTGGTTTCATATTGGTCGAGATAAACTATCTTCAACAAAAGGGGATGGGAGTGGAAGTTGAAATAAATGATACATGTATTGCAGAGATTCAATGAACAAGAATTTTGTTGTCAGGAAATCTATGAGAGAGAACTAGAGATATTAGCACAAGTGTCAGAGGCCATAGTTAGATCTATATTCCAAAGAGATAGACAAAATTACAATGATCTAGTATCTAAGATAAAAGACCCAAGATGAAGACTTAATTCCAAAATATTCAACAAGATGGGAGAGTGAATTATCATCACTAATTTGTTGAGTATCTATACTTTTGGAAGTCCAAGAGTTGTTCAATTGGAAGGTGTGATCCAGGAGGATCTAAGGAATTCTCACAGAGGTCCAGGAGGAACCAAAATACTCATAGAGGTCCCAGTGGATCCATAAATGATAAAAATTCAACCATTCCAAATTCTCTCTAAAACAACATCATTGCGTAGAGCTCATCTTCAACTTTCCAATGGTGCAAATGAAAAGTCAAACATATTTTGTATGCAAAAGTTATGGCTGGTCAAATTTCAAGTCAAAGGGCTAAAGATGATGTGGCCACACCCCAATATGCCACATGGACTAATCGTATAGTGACTGGGCAGATGATTTGGCAGTTGACTTGGCAAGGTACAATCCAGGTGGACAAGTCACATGTTGACATGTGGCAAGGTTTAGCCAATGAGAGGATGCCACAAGGAAGACCCCCATTGGCCTATATTGGTTGGTTATGTAAAATTATGGAGTCGACGGGGGTCGAACCCACGACCTCCATAACCTCCCAAAGGTCTAACAAAGCCCCCATTACCAACGTGCCATCATATTTGACTTAAAATACATATGGAAAATATTATATTTGAATTTGTGTTAGAGTTTGATTGGGTGGAAAAAGGGTTGAGGGCCTAAGACCTAGACCCTATCCTTTGGTTCATTGTACAGCATATAACCTTGCTATATCTGTGGGAGGGGCTTAACAAATATGTGGCAGGTTTAAAAAAATACACCATATACATAGTATATGGTTATACTATAACCATAACCAACCAACAGATCATATGCAAAGAGAGGATCATGGGGAATAGAACCCCCGAACTCCACTAAAATTAGCCAATTCCATAATCACTAGGCCAACAGTCCCTCCTATTTTAGGATACTTATATATTTAGTTTTAAGTTTCCAAAATGTGTGGATGGAGGTTGGAGAGCCCAGGCCTATATATGGGCATGGATCCCAACACTTCAAGCATTCCCAGGTTTGCACAGGTATCGAGGTGGAACAATTTTCAATTCAGGGTATGGATTTTGAGGTTGTATGGATGTCTTGATTTGTGTGTTATGAAGAGGCTAAGTCTGGTTGTCTCATAAATCATGCCATGAGGTATATTGACGGAAGATAGGCAACTTTATACTCATTTTTCATGATTTTTCGCAAGGATCATGAATTTGAGGTCATTTGTAAAATTATTATCTCAAATTTTCATTAATGAGCATTTAACACATTGGTTTGCATGTCGAAGAGGGAGAAATTGAGCTAGTTCAAAATTTGGTCAACTTTATAGTCAAATTTATCAGAATTTCAAAAGGATTTCAATGGTGAACTTATTTTCTTATTTTGAGTAATGAAATTAAAGATATTCCATTAAAATGGCTCTTTGCAAGCATATTGTARTGTAATTTGTTATTTTGAGATGATGGAGAACAATCATGCTATCTAGAGGGACTTTGAAGATGAAGTAACATGTATGTCTTCTACATATGTATTTTCAGTTATTTTATTTTCTGATGTGTCATCTCACTATTCTGMAAATTAAGCATCAATTTATGAGTTTTTTGGGTAAAGAGCACATCACCAAAATTCYGCAAATCACCTCAATATGATCAGTAAATTATTTTGGATCAAGCTAGATACTGCATGTATATACTTAAAAGAATAAGTGGTGTCTAAGGATTTTTGAATCATGGTGTCTCTAGTAGGTTGGTGCCTACATCTTGTTGAGTTGGTKCTTAATTAAGGAGATTGGTGTCTCCAATAGGTTGGTGCCTACAATATTTGTAACAGTAGGTTGGTGACTACAAACATTTATAAAGATAAGTTTATGGTTTTCTGTCGATTGAGTTTCCATGTTAAACTTGTGCATTATGATTTGAGTTTATATGTGATTATTGTTTCTCAGCTAATGAATGATTGATGAATGGTTAAATAAAGTAAAATGTATCTTATATTGATTCGCCCCCTGCTCTCAATATAAGTATAAGTTCAACAATTCATTAAGGGATCACATCTTAGACCATTGATCACCCTTCTTCTTAATATATTCTTTTAATTCCTCGTTACCTTTTTGTAATTTGGAAAGTTCTTCTTTATCTTCATTGAATTCATCTTCAAATTTATGTGTCGCTTCCATTTTTTAGTCCTTGACCCATATTTTTTAGAACCATTATTCAAATACTTCCCATGTGGCATATTATCTTCATTTGAGACCTTTCCACCGCTTTGAAGCTCCACCATGAAAACAAAAACTTTCCCCAAAAGGACTAACATTTTTTTACCATCTTCAACCATTCCATAAGATTGATTTCATCTTCATCTTCATCATGTAAATGTATTCCTTTCCATTGGTTTTCATTTGGGGTCTACCATAAAACCCATAGATTATAACTCTAAAACATTCAATTTCTATCTCAATTAATTATGATTCCTTATATTCTTCTACATTTCCACTTTCCAAAATCTTTTGAATCTCCTCAATCAAACATCCTAATCAAAAGTTATTATAATTTTAAGTTAACATACCTTTTAAAACTCTGATTTGGACATTGTCCTAGTAACCAACCTTTCTCTTGATGTATTTATGAAATTTTGGCCTTTCTGAGTCTGAAATTTTATCTTAGTATTCTGATATGCCATTCTCTACAATGCCATAGGTTTGACCAAATTTTGATGTGTCGAGTGAAAGTTACGGTAACTTTCCCAAAACTTGTTGATTTTATATGAGAGCAAAATAATTAACAATTGTACGACATGCCACATGCCACATGCCACATGTCAATTGTTTTTATATGATTCTGGAATTTTGACTTGAAACAATATTATTCATCCTCTTTCCAATGGAATTAGTGATAATCAATTTGTATCTTTATAGAATTAGGTATGATTGTTTTACCTAGAACACTTGTTTGCAACTAGTTTTAGGACTAGTAAAAAACCCTAACTTCCACAACCTATAAAATAAAAAGTATAGTGCATAAAAATTTGAATTTTTTTACCATGAGAATTTCACTATATCTCTTCAATATATCAAAAACATTTCTATTTGATATTTCCCCAAAAACATTTATGATAGTTTTACCAAGAATGCTTGTTTGAGACTAGTTTTACAGCTAGTAAAAAACCCTAATTTCCACTCTCTTTATTTCCTAAAGTATAGTGAACCAGAACTTGAAAGTTTTATCATGGGTACTTTGATATGTCTCCTTAGTCTCACAAAAAAATCACTATTTTTAAATTCCCCCAAAAAAGTTATAGTGAAAATACCAAGATGAATCGTTTGAAGGAGCCAAACCCGAGGATTGCATGATTTGAAACCAAATGTTAAGTACAAAAACCTTAAAATATTAGAGTACACACCATGTACACCAAAAATGAGCATGGAGCACAACTTCAATATAGATAAGAGAGATAAGTTACATAATAACTCCTTACATAATAAGAGAACTTTCTTCAAATACCCCCATACATTCATACATCCAAATCACATGCTCCTCAATAATGACTACGTGATCTCATATATACATATTCACACATTCCACATGTGGCCCCTTTATTAGGCTAGCCACTATTACATATACATTTACCCCATTGTATTTATATTTAACCCCTTATATTCCTTCCCTTGGGGTCATATCATATATATTTAACTCCATATATGCCCCCCTTGGGGTCGTATCATATATGCCCCCCTTGAAATAGAGAAGGACGATCATAGAAATAAAGATAGGTCCAATTTAGAAATTGAGACTGTGTCAAAAATCAATAAAGAATATAAATATTTCGTGCTAGGTGAATTGATCCACAGATCATACATAATTTTGAGACGGAAGGGAAAATATAAAGAATCAAATAAAAGACTATGCTTGATTTGTTGATAGGGTCCAATCAATAAATCATCTTAGTAGCTTAGACACGATGAAACACCAATTAAAAAATCAATAAGGTACACAACAACAATTCAACCTAAGGAGGAAAAACAAGACTAAGTTATAAGAAACCGAAGTAATCAAAGGACTCCTTCAAAGAGAATAAACATTCAATATTATCAAAGGATAAACTTGGGGTGTTGTTCAGAGCTCAACAAATGGTGACAGACTAGGAAAAACTGTGAATATTTGAAAAGTTATTATTTAAACATCATTGATTTTGAAAGATAAACTATAACTTTTAAGAACAAATTATAACTTACATTTCCAACAATTGGGTTCTTTATAAACCCCCCACGAAGGGTTTTTGGTCATGTAAAAGGGACCAAACCAGAGTTGTTGAAACTTCAAATGTTTACCTTTAGGGTCATTTGGTTTGTCCCATTTAAGAACTGAATCTCCTATTTCAAAATTCTTATTTCTGGATGAATGTTTGTCAAACAAACATTTAACAATTTGTTGTCGAACCACAAATTTTATTTTAGCCTTCTTAGGATCTTCTTAGAATCTAAGTAATGTATCTATCCTATTCTCAAGGGATGAAGAATTGTACCCTATGGAAGATTGATATAGTTGAAGGGAAGGAAAGAAAATGATTAAACGATGGCTTCTTTGTTATACACTAAGAAATAAAGAGACACACCTAAAGTATATTTGCAAGTGACTTGATCTGCCCAAAGGGAATTCGGGAGAACATTGTGCAAGTTTCTATGATGATCAATAATAGTCTCTCTCAAAATTTAGATGAGATTTTTATTTGTAGACTCAACTACCCCACTCCCTTGAGGATAATAATTGGCTCAATATAAAAAAATATTCCCTTCTCTAGTGAAAATTTAATCAAGTTTAATGAAGAAAAATAAGATGCATATTAAACACTAAAACATAAGGGAAGTCAAACCTTGTTATTAAATTTTCGATAAACTAGATCAATGGAGATCCTTTTTGTAGCTAGGGTCTCAAGGAAACAATACAAAATGGTTGTAACTTCCTCAAACATATTAGAAGTACATCATATATATGCCAAATGAAGCTACTAAAGTTCTCTTTCACTTCGATTTGGTTTGGCTTCAATATGAATAACTTGTCAATTTTTATCTACTCTGCAATACTCAGAATAAAGTCACGTCCACAATAGAAAAAAAAACCCTAAAATGGTTGATTTTGAATCAACAATATCTTCACTTCTTGGGCTCCAATTTGAACATTTTTTTTTTTAATTTAATATGATTTTGAGAGGAACCGAGAATCTACAATTGTTTTCTTTAAATTATATGTAGAAATCTACATGAATGGATTTGAGTGTTACTTACCTATTTTTTCCTTGAAAAATCTATAAAATTTAAAAAAATCTTCCATTTTCTTTCTCAAAACAAAGCTTAGATACCACTTAGAGTAAAATCAATAGATAAAATATAAAACCTTGACTTGAGAATAACAAAATAAATCCACAGAATAGACAACACAATAATAGAGAGAGAACCCTTAAGGTAAAGTAACACCATCAAATAATCCTTATGGAAGGAATCACTCCACGAGACATGATTGATACAATACAATCCTCAACGTCTCCAATACAATGATACTCATGTGTATATGTACTTTCTCATGAGTATTAATTGGGGTCTATGCCAACTACCCATGATTATTATATTATTCATTATAGCTAACTAGTGACCCTATTCCATGATTATGGCCACATTACATAAATTATCCCCTTTGGATACCTCCATAGGTACATTACATAGATCACAAGAATAAAACTTTTTAAACTAGGATTTGGTAATAGATACCTTTTTCCTAATGTATATTTGAAATTTTGGCCCTTATGAGTCTGAAATTTTGGCTTAGTATTCTAATATGTTGTTTTCTGCAATGTCATAGATTTGACCAAATTTTGATGTTCCAAGTGAAAGTTATGGTAACTTTCCAAAAACTTGTTGATTTTTAGCCCTCTCTAGAGAGTGAAATTGTATGACATGTCACATGTTAAAAAAATATATGATTCTGGAATTTGTACCTAAAACAATATTATCTTTTCTCTTTCCAATGGAACAAGTGGCACTCAATTTGGATCTTTATATAATCGGATGATTGTTTTACCTATAACGCATGTTTTTTACTAGTTTTAGGAGTAGTAAAAAACTCTAACTTCCATAGCCTGTAAATTAAAAAGTATGTGAAAAAAATTGAAATTTTTACCACAAGTATTATTTTTATTTTATTTGTAAGTTAGAGATTGTATTGAGTCCTGACAAGAAAGTTACAACTTTCTGTAGTTCCTAAATATGCGTGGCAGTCTTGCCCTTCTGGGAAACCACCACTGCCATACAAAGATAAGAGAAAAACATACAAAATAGACTACAATGCCACGCAGGGCATCACGTTAAATAAAAAACAAATATCACAAGAGCCTGTGCTTTGGGACTTCTTATTTCTCGAGGTCGGGAAGTGTCTCCCCTCGTTTCTCCCCATTCCTGAATTCTAAACTCCGCGCTCATCAGATCAACGGCCCATGACTCTCTGCAATCCAACGGTCTAGTTCACCTATTCGCATTTTGGAACGTCGGGACTTCGGCCCATAGCGACTTCGCGACCTCGCAATTTCGGGACTTCGTGACCTCGCAACTTCGGGTCTTCACTACCTCGCAACTTCGGGACTTTGCGATTTCTAGACTTCTAAACTTCGTGATGCGAGACTTCGCGAGTCGGGACTTTCGAGTATGACTCCCTTCTTTCCTTCTGACTCCCAAACTCCAAATCAATGGTCCTGATGACCTTATGACCTCGCGACTTCGGGCTTTGTAGGTTTTCACGCTTCTTCTTGCTAGTCTTTCGAGATCCGAAACCTCGAGCTTTCAGAACTTTTGGACTTTGTGAGTCCTCTCTCTTATACTCTTCCAAAAGGTTAAGTCTCAATCTCTTAAGTCCATTTGCTCAGAACTAACATCTTGGATATGTTCTCCCTCTCCTCGCTCTTCTTGGTGTTGGCCATCCTGTGGTCTGTCCTCGTGCTGAGCCTGGAAGCTCCCCATCTGGGGGTCAATCCTTGGTGTTGGATATGTTTATGTAGGCGATAACTGTTGGATGGGAGGAATTTGAGGTGGGGGATCATGAGAAGTGTTCTTCCTCCAGATTGACTCCAGTATTGGCTAGAAAATCAACAACTTGATTTGTCGATCTTCGGAAATGAGAAGGAAGGATAACCTAGTGAGGCTGGAGGATGGATTTGATTCGGAGAAGACCATTCATAAGTCTCCATATTGGAGAGAGTTTCTCTGGTTCTGCCCCATTGAGGAGATGTGAGAGGAGATTTAAGACAATTTGTGAATCACCTTCTATAATGATGGGGAAGAGAGCTTGAACTTTGGCAACTTGAAGGCCACAAAGAAGTCCCCATATTTCTGTAGCGTTGTTGGTGTTGTGCCCAAGATTTCCAGTGATGATGTGGAGGATATCCCCTTTGTTGTTGTGGATGACTGCTCCAAATCCTGTAGGTCCCATATTCCCTTTGGAGGCCCCATCAAAATTTAATTTGTGGTATCCTGTGTGCGGAGCCTCCCATTGAGTGGGGCTTGGCTTACGACTGACGAGAGTGGAGGAGATGGCGGGGGGGGGATGGAAATTGAGATGCCAAGAATTAAGGATGTGATGCTCATTTGGTGGGCAGTTTAAGTCCTACTCCATCCAAGGATACAAAAATATTGTTTCGTTGATATTGGAATAGATTGTAGTCCAGACTTCCTACCAATTCCGAGCAACTAAGTTGAAGATTCGTCTATTCCACTCCTTCCAAATTTTCCAAAGAATGAATCTCGGTAAGAGCTGCCAGATTCTAATGAGGATGGGGGACTGAAAGATCGAGGTTCGCCATCCTGCTAAAGTTTCTCGAATACCTAGGCGGTTCCTGTCTGTGGTTCTCATAAGGTTGGTGCTATGATCCTAGATGCACGAACTGTAAGTGCACAAATTGAGGAGATGGTTTTGAGTTTCCTCTTCTAAGCCACATAACTGACACCAAGAAGGACCGATGAAACCCCCTTTCCTTAAGTTATCCCAAGTGATAATGTCATTGTGCACAGCTAGACATAGGAAGGTGTTGATTTTTGGCCATGATTTTGCTTCCCATATGTTGCCCTAGATCTCTTCTTTTACTAAGGAGTTGTGACCAACTCTTAAGTGGTAGGATTCTTGAATATTGAAGGTGCCCGTGGAGGTGTGTCCCCATCTAAGGATGTCATCCCATTTTTGACTTAAAATTTTCCTGGATTTGAGATGTTCATGTAGAGGTTGAATACTTAAATTAGCGGGGATGTTCAGGGCCTCGCGGGAGTTTTTCCAGGTGCGCAAATTTCCCTTGTAATCTCGGGATTCCAAAAGTCTGAAACTTTGAGGAGGTCTTCTTCAGTCGTGTAGGGGATGAAGGCTCTCAACCTTGGATCTATATTTAGGGCTGGGATTTGTTGCCAGGAGTCACTCCAGAAGAGAGTTGAAGTCCCACTTTGCATCTCCTAGAAAGCATGTTCTATGATGAGTCCCCTATTGTTCCTGGCCGCATTCCAGATGAGTGAGTCAGGGCTATGACCATTCCACCTTATGAGCTCCCTTTATGGGGTTGAAGGAGTGTGTTTTTTCCTCCAAAGGCACGCCCATGGGTCTTGGGATTTCTTAATTCATCACCACCAAATTTTATCACTGAGGACCTTGTTGAGTAGAGATGGGTCTCTGAGGCCAAGGCCCCCTGTGTTCTTTAGTTTGTAGAATTTTTTCCAGCTTACCAAGGTTATTTTGTGCCCTTCTTTAGTTCCCTGCCAAAGAAATCTTCTTTGGATATTTATTATGGTGTTGAGGATGAAGTTCGGGGAAGCTAAAGCAGAGAAAGCATAAACAGGAAGGGCCTGTAGGATTGATTTAAGAAGGATGAGGTGACCAGGAAGATTAAGGGAACAAAAGGTCCACATGGAGAGTTTCTTTTGGAAGCTGGACAACAGGGAATCCCAAGATAAGTTTCTTATCGGGTTGTCAATAAGGGGGATACCCAGGTAGATAGAAGGGAGGACACTACGAGTAAAACCCAGTAAATTTGTGAGATGATTTTGGATCTCAATTGGCATATTAAAGAAGAAGACTTGGGACTTGGCTAGATTCACCTCCATGCCCGAAGCTTCACAAAAGAGGTTGATGATAGATCTGATGCAGAGGGATTCTTGAGTAATGGAATCCCCCATTAGAATAATGTGGTCCATGAATTGGTTGTGAGAGTTGGGAGGATAAATATCGTGAGGAGTGAGACCAGAGAAGGAGTGATCAGTGATGGAAACTTTGAGGGACCTACTTAGCCCTTCTGCTAGAATTATAAAAAGGAAGGGCGAGAGCGGATCCCCTTGCCTTATTCCTCTTGAGGGAGAGAAGAGTTTCGAGGAAACACCATTGACTAGGATGGAGAACAGGGATGAAGAGGTGAGATTGACAATCTAGGAGACCCAATTGGGCTCAAAGCCGAAGGCAAGGAGGATTGAATTTAAGTAACTCCAGCTTAATTTATAAAAATCTTTAGAGAGATCCAGTTTTAGGAGCATACCTTGAGATTTGGTCGAGTGAAGCGAGTGGATTACTTTGTGAGCTAGGATAACACTGTCCAGAATTTGTCTTCCCTCCACGTATCTTGATAGTTCCGTAGAAATTATGAATGGTAGGATTGGTTTAAGGCGTGTTGCAATAATCTTCGTTAAGAGTTTGTAAATGACATTACAGAGGGCAATGTGCCTGAAGTGCGAGGGGGAGGTGGTGTTGTTCTCTTTGGGTATGAGAGTGACAAAAGTCACATTGAGGGACTGGAGGACCTGCCCAGATCTTCTTGAATCCTCAATGATTTCCCACACATATTCGCAGATGATGCTCCAACAATTGTGGAAGAAATCAAAAGTAAACCCGTCTAGCCCAGGAGCCTTGCCCAGCGGGGTGTCCATAAGAGATTGGTCGACCTCCTCTTGGGTGATAGGTCTCATGAGTGCTTAGTTCTTCTCTTTGGTGACCTCCTTGGGGATGTTCTTGAGTATAGATTCAATATCCCTCGAATGATCTATTGGGGGCTCCGCTAGAAGGTTTTTGTAGTAAGAGAGTAGCTCCTTTTCTATATCTACATGATGTTGAATTTATGTTCCTTGTTCTGAGACTAGGTGGGTAATGCAATTTGTTTGGCACCTCTAGACCATGGATCTATGGAAAATTTTGATGTTTTCCCCCCCCTCTTTTAACCATTGAATGCAGGATTTTTGTCTCCAGAGTATCTCTTCCTACGCCCGTCATTCTGCAAGCTGGTTGTTCAGTATAGCTTCCTACTTCTTAAGGGATTCAGTAAGGCTTTGAGATCTGATCTTCTGTTGGAGGCTTTGCATTTTCTTATTGAGACCTTCCCGGGCTTGGAAGATGTTGCCGAAGGTGGATTTATTCTAGGATTTCAGATGTTGTTTAAGGTTTTTAAGCCTCTGTTGAAATCTATACATAGGGGTCCCTATTTGGATGGTCATTTCTTCCCACCAAAGCTTGATGTTAGCTTGGAAGTTTGGGTGTGTCAACCAAAAATTTTCAAAGTGGAAGGGATTTATCCCTGGGGTGCCACTGATGTTAATAGAAAGTAGTATCGACCAGTGATCTAAACCTAGGGTATCGATGACCTGGCATTCCAAGCGAGGCCATCCAACATAATGCTTTTGAGATGAGGAAACGATCTAGTCTGTTAGAGACATGTTGATCCCCTGAGCATCTGTTGGACCAAGTGAAGGGTCCATTATCTATTTCTACATCTATGAGTTTCAGGAGACCAATGATACGGTTGAAGTTCTCACTTTCATTTCTGAAAGTACGAGTGCCCCTCTTTTTTTCCACCAGTCCTGTTATCATGTTAAAGTCTCCCCCAACGACCCATATTTGGGAGCCTATATGGATGGCTATCCATTCTAAGTGATCGAGGAAGGCTTCCTTGTCTCCTAGTCTTGTGGGGTCGTAGACATTAGTAATGTTGCCTTGTTTGTTCGAACCAATAAGGCGGAAGGAGGTTGTAATGGTCCATTGTGAAGTAAATAAGTCATCCAACAAAACTGTGTGCTTGTGTTGGTCCTTCGAGGTGCCTTTTTTGTATTCCAAGATTTGTACTGGCTCAAGTTGATCATCCTACTAAAGAGTTGAGAAAGAATTTGTGTACTTTGTGTAGTTGATCTGTTGGTATGGTGTACAGTTGTTGTTTGCGGTAGGCTTGCTCCAGGTGCACCATATCAATACCTTCTAGCTCCTGATCTTCTAGGTCTATATCTAGGTCTCTAATTTTCGTTCTGAGGGTAGCAGGAAGGGAGGCCTCTGAGGGTGGTGGTTGAGAAGGGAGAGGGTCAGGGGGATCAGGAATGGCTGGGTTTTGGCCGGTAGCAGGAGTTGTCAAAGGGTCGACTGAAGAGGAGGGGATATATCACGGGGTTTGAATGGATTCGAAGGAGTTCTTGGTATGGGGTCCTGGGGGGGCAGGGGGGGTCCTTTTTTTTTTTGATACCTGCGTCGACCCGTGACTTGGGTGAAACCGTTCTTGGATTTTTCAAGGTCTTCTTGAGAGGGTTTAGAGGGGTTATTTATAGGGCATTCACAAAAGAGATGATCATGCTCGTGGAATTTCTGACATTGAAAAGGAATGTGCTCATAGTCTAGGGTTTGAGACCATTCGTCATCTTGGTAATCTAGGGTAATGGTTCCAGGGAGAGGTTTGGAGATGTTCAAATAGACACAAATGTGGGCATAAGAAGTGTACCTTCATTGTCGAGTCACCTCTAAGGCTTTGACATAGATTCCAATGGTGTTGTCGATTCATGCGAGAATCTCTTCCAGCCAAAATTCCTGTGGGAGTGAGTATAGTCTCAGCTAGACCGAGGCATGGGTGAAGTATTCCTTTTCCGGGTTGAATCTTTCCGTCCAGAAGTGGAGGAAAAGGCCTGTTGAGTTGTAAAAGTACGGTCCTCCTTCAAAGATTCAGTTTTTGTCCTCCAAGTTGTGCAAGATGATTGTAAAAATTCCTTTGATCCAAGTTGAAGGTCATAGTGGCCTTTGGGCTTCCACCAATGTTGTATCCATTTGACGAGATCTTTTTCCGAGGGCCATAACCCCAGGAATTTCCCTATCAGGGCAAAGTCCCTCATGTATTGTTTCTAATCTTCGATTCTTGGAGAGCTTATGATATTTTTTGGGGCGATCGGGGCTTACGGGATGCATTTTCCTGGTTCCCAAGTACGAGTAGTTTTCGAGTGGTAATCTTTTGGGTCGATTTCCATAGGCTTCTCCTTTGACATTTCTTCCTCCCAAATGATCTGTTGCATGCCATCCGGGAGTTCGANGATCGGGGCTTACGGGATGCATTTTCCTGGTTCCCAAGTACGAGTAGTTTTCGAGTGGTAATCTTTTGGGTCGATTTCCATAGGCTTCTCCTTTGACATTTCTTCCTCCCAAATGATCTGTTGCATGCCATCCGGGAGTTCGAAGGTCGGTTGTTTGGAATGGTTGGAGCCTTGCTCCTTGGCAGTGAAGGAACTGTAGGAGGGGGCCAAAGGCCCCCCTCCCTCCGCATCCATGGTTGCATCAGCAAGAGAAAGGTTGGTGTGTGTTGGGTTCGAAGATGAAACCCTAGTCTCGTCAACTACAAAGTTGATACTAATCCAATCAGGTAGTTTCTTACCAAAAGTATTATACTATGCATTCTCAAGATATTAAAAATTTATCTATCTGATATTCCCCCAAAAAAATTATGATAGTTTTACCAAGAACACTCATTTCAGACTAGTTTCAGGGCTAGTCAAAACCCTAATTTTCACTATCTGTATTTCCTAAAGTATAGTGAACCATAAGATGAATTTTTTTCATAGGTACTTTGATATTTATCCTTAGGCTCACAAAACATTTAATATCTAAAACTCCCTCCCAAAGACGTTATAGTGAAAATACCAAGATGTCTCATTTGAAGAGCCAAACTTGAGGATTGCATGCTTTGAAATCAAATGTTAAGTACCAAAACCTTAAAATAGCATAATAAATTAGAGTACACACCATGTACACCAAGAGTGAGCATGGATAACAACTCCAATATATACTATAGAGATAAGTTACACAATAACTTATTAAAGAATAGGATAACCTCCTCCAAATACCCCAATACATTCATACATCCAAATCACATGTTCCTTGGTAATGACTACATGATCTCATATATACCCATTCACACATTGCACATGTAGCCCCTTTTTTAGGTTGACCACTATTACATATACATTTACCCCATTTCATATATATTTAACCCCATATATGCCCCACCTTGGGGTCATATCATATACATTTAAATCCATATATGCCGCCCTTGAAATTGAGAAGGACGATCATGGAAAGAAAGATAGTTCCAATTTGAAAATCAGGACTACTTCAAAAATCAATAAAGTATAGAAACATTTCATGCTAGGTGAACTGATCTAGAGATAGAGCATACTTTTGAAACCAAAGGGAAAATATAAAGAATTAAATAAAAGACTGGGCTTGATTGCTAATCGAGCCCGACCAATAAATCAACTTAGTAGTTTAGACACTTTGGCAATGAAATACAAATGATGAAATCAATAAGGTACATAACAACAATTCAACCTAAGGAGGAAAAACAAAACTAAGTCATAGGAAATCAAAGAAATCAAAGGAATCCTTCAAAGAGAATAAACATTCAGTCTTATCAAAGAAAAGTGGGTCCCCAAGTTTTATGTAATACTTGGGGTGTTTTTTAGGGCTCAACAAATGGTGACACACTAGGAAAAACCATGAATTTTTGAATGATTATTATTTATACATAATTCATTTTGAAAAAGATACTATAACTTTCAAGAACCAATTATAGCTTAGATTTCCAATAGTTGGGTTCTTCAAAAACCCCCTACAAAGGGTTTTTCAGCCACCTAAAAGGGACAAATATCAAATGTTTATATTTAGGATCATTTGGTTTGTCCCATTTAAGAACCAAATCTCCTATTTCAAAATTCTTACTTCTGGATGAATGTTTGTCAAGCCAACATTTAACAATTTGTTGTTGAACCACAAATTTCATTTTAGCCTTCTCATGCTCTTCTTGGAATCTAAGAAATCTATCTATCCTATTCTTAAGGGCTTAAGAATTCTTCCCTTTGGAGGATTGATATAGTTGAAGAAAATGCAAGAAAACATTCGAAGGAGGGATGGGTTCTCCACCATACACCAAGAAATAAAGAGATGTACCTAAACTAGCTTTGAGAGTGACTCGATCTACCAAAGGGAATTTGGGAGAGCATTGTGCCAGTTTTGATGATGAACAATAATAGTATCTCTCAAAATTCAAATGAGATTTTTATTTGTAGACTCAACTACCCCATTCCCTTGAGGATAATAATTGGCTCAATATCAAAACAATGATTCCCTTCTCTAGTCCAAATTTAATCAATTTTAATGAAGAAAAATAAGATGCATTATCAAACACTAAAACATAAGGGAAGTCAAATCTGGTTATTAAATGTTCAAGAAACCAAATCAATGGAGCTCATTTGTGCGACTAGGGTTTTGAGGAAACTATTTGAAATGGTTGTAACTTCCTCAAAAATACTAGAAGTATATCATATAATATGTCAAATTGAAGCTACTAAAGTTATATTTCACTTGGATTTGGTGTGGCTTCAGTATGAGTAGCATATCAATATTTATCTACTATTAATAGAGTCACATCCATAATAGTGTAAAAAAAAAAAAAAAACCCTAAAATGGTTGATTTTTAATGAACAATATCTTCAATTCATGGGCTCCAATTTGAACGTTTTTTTTGTTTTTGTTTTTTGAAATTCAATATTTTTTTATAGGAACTTAGATCTACAATTTTTTTCTTTATTTTCTACGTAGAAATATACATGAGTGGATTTGAGTGTTGCGGGCCTATTTTTTCCTTGAAAAATATTTAAAAAACAAAAATCTTCCAGTTTCTTTCCCAAAGTAGAGCTCAGTTACCACTTGGAGTAATCTCAGTAGATAAAATATAAAAGATCGTTGACTTGGGAATAACAAAATACATCCACACAATACACAACACAACAATAGAGAGAGAACCCTTATGGTAAGGTAACACCATCAAATGATATTTATGTAATGAATCACTCCACAAGCCATTCTTTCTATGATACAATCCTCAACACCTCCAATACAATGACACTCATGTGTATATGTACTTTCTCATGAGTATTCTTTTGGGTCTATGCCAAATACCCCTCATTATTATATTATTCATTATAGCTACCTAGTGAGCCTATAACATGATTATGACCACATTACATTAATTATCCCCCTTGGATATCTCCCTAGATACTCCATATATCCTCCATATATACATTACATAGATCATATGAATATAACTTTTTAAAGTAGGATTTGGAAATAGTTAGGGCACTTGCAAGATTCTTGTTCAACAACTGTAATCTCTTTAGGGAAAAAAGTTAAACACAATAACCCCAAAATATGATGACCATTAAAGAAGAAATCTCTAAAGGAAACTCCAAAAAAAACCTGTATAGTGATTGAGTGCAACATGAACTAAGGCATTAAGTCCTCCCTTTGTGGTTTGTGATGTGAATATGGACTATGTGTCTTACCTTTTATGTAGGGAGTCATGGTTGAAAACCCTTCATGTGACATGGAGAGACATCATGAATCAAAGAATTCAAATCCACAAATGGAAAAATGTCTCTATCCAATTCATAAGAAGAAAAATGTTTAGAGTAAAAAAAAATTTCCTTAACTATGAATCCCTTCATTAAATTTAAAGAAATTAGAAAAAAGAAAGTCTATCTTTTCCAATCCCTCAACCAACCATTCAAAAATAGAATGTATATCTTTAAAAATAAATAAATATTGATCAAATTATTTATGTATTTATATCTCTCTTTTGTTATCATGTTTATTTCTCATCTCTATACAAATATATCACAAAGGAGTACACATATATTATGCCTAAAAGCGAGTGAATTTTATGATCACCTAAAATGAATATAATAAAACTAATTTAGGGAATGTGATATCATTATTTTTTATTTTAGATTAATATTAATATTTTTGATGATATAGAGTTTATAATTTGGTTGTTTAATGTAGATTCATTTTAACTTCAGATTTATTAAGTACTAGGAATGATCCAAAAAATAGTTAAGATGTAAATATCACAATGCTTAAGAAATCCATAGTTTTTAACGTTAGTGTGTTTTATACACACATACACACACATACATTATGCAAATCGTCGTTAATAATGTGGGTTGATAAAAAAAACCGAGAAATAGTGCCAAACAAAATTGCACCATATTCCTCTTTATATAATAGTTGATACATTTTATTTTTATAGTGTTATTTTTATATATAAAGATTTGTGATCGATTATCATTTTGTTTACATTATATTTATTATTACCATGTATTTAGTTTTGTATAACATATTATATTAGGTCGACATATGCTTACTTCAACATTACAAACATGAGATGAACATTACAATCTCTTCAATACTGGATTGTACAATACACCTCACTTATCTAGTGCAATAAATTTAATTCAATTCCAACAAAATGTGATACCACCATTTTCACTATGAAATTAGCATTAATATTAACATTGATAATGATATGATTTTATACCTTAATTGTTACCTATACTATATAAGGCAGAGATTTTGTTCCACAATACTAATCACTTTATTATATGTATAAATATATATTATGAAGATTTTGTTCGACAATGATAATTATTTTAATATATGTATTCATATTTGATATCAATTTAATGCAAATCAACAAATCTAATAACCATTCTATAAAGACAATGAAAAGACAATTATTTGTAATATCAGTCTGAAAATTAAGGGGTGATATGTGCAAATGATTCTTATTGATCTTAGAGGAAAAATTGATTATCCTATGCATGGGGATTGGGGAGTTTGTCTAATAACTAGGCATAAGCATATGCATTACTCTAGGGGTTGAGGTTAGCAATGGAAACACAAATTCAATCATTAACAATACTAGGAGACTCTAGTATAATTATCAAGTTGGTGCACAAGAAATTCCTTCCAACTGATTACAAAATTGCCTCTATCCTAGTTTAAGCTCAAGGCCACAAGAATCAAAAAAATCTCTTTCCACCAAGTTTTATGGGATTATAATCCCCAAGTTGATTTGTTAGCCAATAAGGTAATAAGTTTAAAAATGGGGCAGTTATGGGTTAATGGTCAATTAATGACAAGTACCATGAATTTACTATGCCACATGTCTTTCACAAGACAGTCCCTCCCTCAAGGTAAGGAAATAAACTCGATGTGACCCAAGGCTGCCTTACACATGCTTAAGCTCTCGGGGATTAAGGGTGTAGGTGCTTAATTCATGAGTCTTAAGCTTCATACCCTAGTCTTATTTCTACTTTGGGTGTCTACTTGTGGGTGTTGTTACTCTGAGATTCGATTGTACATGGGTATTGGGGGATTTTCCTTGAGCTCTGTGTCGGCTTTCACCAAGCACTTTTAGGTTCAAGATTGTGGGCCTGTAACATTGCAAAGACTCAATTTTTTTTTGTCTTCTGGGTTTGATTTGTACAACATGGATGATTGTGATTGGCAAGAACTATGGGGGATTCTCAAGACACATGAAGAAATGATTCAAGGAAACATAGTTCATCCATTTTCTCTCTCACTTCTAAATTTCATGATTATGAACAATAATGTATCTCTCAAATTGAAGTTGTTATGATTACTCTAATTCGGGTTAAGCTTCAACTTGTCATTCTTGAGGCATAATGAAATATGATAAATAATATGGTGGACAATTTGCACAAAGATTCTCAATCGGGGCTTCTAACCAACAATTGTTTAGTCAAGGGAAACAAAAGGAATATGATATAGTGCACCAACATATTGAAGACATGGAGATCATAGAACATGGATCAGTTCATACTAAAATAAGCCTAGAAGAGACCACAAGCTGTCATATTTTCTGCTAGTTTATGTTTTATAAGGTTATAAATATTTTAGGGATCTTTTATAGAATATATTGCAGTAGCAAGAACTGAGAAATTTTGCCAGTAAATATATGTAAACTCTGTATTTTTTTTTGGACCTATATAGATAGCTTGAAATTGAGGACATTATGTATGATTTATTAGTGTTGTTTAACTACCATTTTGATACTAAAAAAATTACCTTGTTTCTAATTAAAAAAATCAATTTAAAAATTAATTATGAATATCAATTTAATAATTTGATGATTATATTCCCAATTAAATTACAAAAAAAATCACTTAAATTATGTTGAACATGAATTTTAAAATAATTTTAATAATTTTTTTATTAATAAATATATCATTTATATATTTTAACATTAAAATAGATGTTTTTATACTTCAAAGTAAATAATTTTTTGTTTTATGATATTTATTTAAAATTAATAAAATAAAATAAATAATTATAATATTAAAATGATATTATATTTTCATTTCTTATATATAAAAACATATTATATACCCTACATAAAAATAAACACCACATAAACCTTTAAACCTTTGTAAGATATAAAATTTTACGTTAAAATATTTTTTATTAACATCTTACATGATCATATATGATGATGTATGACAATTGGTCAAAAGATATAGAATTTTATGGTCAAAAGATATAGAATTTTACGTTAAAATATTTTTTATTAACATCTTACATGATCATATATGATGATGTATTACAATTGGTCAAAAGATTAGGTTAGATGAAATATTTAATTATAAAGTATTATATTACTTTAAATCGCTATATTAAAATTTTATAATAATAATAATAATAATATATATTTTAAAATAACCTAATGCGCTAATAAAATGCCGAAGTGATAAATTTAAAACATTTTATATGTTTGACACTCTAAACTATTATTTAAAGATTTTTGGTCCAATAATCATTCGACAAATAACAAACAGTGGTCACCATGAAAATTACCATCTGTTTTCGACATGTTCTATACCCACTTTAGCAGTCACAAAAATTACAATTTACCAATAAGGTATTGTTACAATCTTCATTACAAGTCCAGTGATTGACCAAGATGGATTTTATTGTATCTCTAGGAAAATCTGCTTTACAACCAACTCCACTACTTTTGATCTCAATTTTTTTGATTGCTTCCTTCTCTCATATGATACCCGAGCCTTTGTTTTTCTCCTCTCTTCGCATTCCTACATAGCATATCGGCAAAGAAAAGACTGAACACTATAGTGTAGAATGTAACCATCGCTCTAAAATACACAAATCCAATTGAAAAAAATTTAAGAAATGCAACACATAAAGCATTACCCTAACAATGTCAATGATGTTGGAAATCCTTCAATACTTGTGATCTAATTGAATCCTCAACATTGTGTAGAGACAAAGTATGCAAATTATTCTAAAATGTAAAGGATATATTTGTGAAATGGAACAAGTTAAGTCACATCTTCTAAAATGCAGTATTTAGTGTTGAATCATTTTAAACTCTAAATCAAACATATAAATCACATATAATATTTTATGTTCAAGTAACCATAGATACATCGACTGTGCATTGGTCGCCAAGCATGCGGCCCATGCTCAAATCCCAACAAGATGAGTTTAATGATGATAATGCGGAAATGGGGTTTATAGCTCCCTGCACAAATAAAAAAAATGTTTATCTTAAGAATCATATATACAAATAATAGGGAAATCATAAGATAAAATATGAAAGTACACCATACTTTCTTTCTTTAGAGTATTTGGAACAACCATTCTCTCCTTCTTGTCATGTGGTTGGGAAACCCCTTCAAAAGCCCTTAGCCTAGCAAGTGTCACTACACCACACTTAGTTTTGTGTGGAATCATTCCGAAGAACATTTCAAAATCTTCTATGAATCAATCATCTTCCAACATACTTGAAACTTCAACCACCTAAATTAATTATGGATCATGTGTGGAGATTCTTAAAAATTCTAAATAGCATACTAAGGTTCAAAATATAATCGGAAGCTGAAACAGAGAAGCACCAAGATAACCATGTGTGCAAGCGAACTTCATTATTATTATAATATCAAGACTCATTTTTAATCCAACATAAAGTGAACAACGCATAGCGACTAAAAGGCATTGAAGACGATTCTATATTCAAAATGTAATTTCTCTAACCCAAGTACTTCTTATTCAGTGCAAAGAAAGACTATGGAAGACTAACATGCATAATGTATTAGAAGCATCGATTTCCAACTCAATTGCAATGTTATTTTAAACTATATGACTCACTTCAAATCATAACCACAAGAAAATATGGGCATTGCCATAAAGTTGAAAACAAACTCATAGATATTCAAGCACTAAAAACTTTGTATTTTCACAGTACTTAGAATTCTAGAAAGGCTCAACACCACATTCTAAAAACCTTGGATTTGGCATAAAAATGTATTACAATATCTATTTCCAATTCAATTGAAATATTAATTTAAATCACACAACTTACTTCAAATCATAAGCACAAGAAATCATTATCATGACCATAAATTTGAAAAAAAACTCCAAATATTTTAAACACTTACTTGATATTTTCAATTACTTAAAACTCTACCATACTCTATCATAATATTTTCATAATACTACCATAATACTACCATAATACTACCCTATTCTATTATAATATTTTCATAGTACTTAGAATTCTACCATAGTATTTTTCATAGTAATTAGAATTCTAAGAGAAACTATTTAGAACTACCATATTTTCCAAGTTCAACTCTAAGTTCAGAAGGCCTTGGATTCATTCAACTTGAACATGTTTATAAAGGCAACCGCCTCATGGGACTTGGCAAGTTCACATCAATGCAATAGTGCTCAAGAACAAAATAAAGTCAAACCAAACATCAAGGAAGAAAAGAAGGGTTCTCTAAGACGAACTTCATAAAGTAAAAACGATCCGCCATATCACTATGGGCCATAGTTACCATATACAAATTTAGATTCGAATCCAGATTCAGTACAATTTGAAAACAAATAATATTGAAAAAATGCAATTTGAAATTAATACAAATATATTCACTAATATAAAATATAACAAATTAAAAAAATCTCCTTTCGTTTTCTTAAAACAACACTGTTGTGTTAAATATATATTATTGATTTAACTAATAATATTAACCCAGACATACATTTAATGATGGTGATCCATAACTACCCTCAGCTTGGCATTAAATTTGAATGTGTAAGTTTAGATTTGGAGCAATTCACAACCTAACTATTCACAACCCCATACATTGAATGCTACAGTTTTGTTTTTTTTAATGTGAGATTTCAAGGTAGTTATCAATCACATCCGTTATTAATCCATCATTAAATTTGTAATATGATATTTGTTGTTTTCTCTAAAATAATAATGATGTGTTGGATTGTTAATTTAACTAAAAATTCAACAACCAATCACCCCATGCAGATAGATATTAATTGCTCATTAAATATTAAACCAACCAAAGACAAGGACACTTTATTACTTTAGTTGATAATTTTATTGCACATACCAACACATATTTAGTGAATATGATAAGATTAGATGAATCATGGATGCATGTCATAGGCTCATTGAATATTGGAATGGAAAAGAGATACAAATCGAATCCTTGGATGAGTTTCTGTACGGAGAGGGGGGGCAATTCGACCAAATTTTACTTCTATGGTATGGGCCCAGGAAGAGTATAAGCCTATTTGAATGTTGTGTGTTCCATCCTATTGTGCATAATTCACAAAGTTATGTTGTATTACAGTGAATAAACTAATTTTTTACACCTTTGCTTGCAAGGCATTGATTTTGATCCAGGTGGATATTGGTGGTCACTTACTTGTTTCAACTGGTTCTTTTTGTTATTTTTTAGTTCAACACGTTCTCATGTACTGCTTTGTAATTGTGGGTTTTACACTTATGGGGTTGTTTGAAGCCCCACACATCCTCCAGGTGGATACGAGTGGTCTCTCGCCTAATCCAACTAGCTTATTTTATATGTTTTCATGTCAACACATCTTGTTATACTTCCAGGGCCATTTTGGGTCCTTAAACGTTGTTTTTTGCCTCGCCACAACAAATTGTAGACAGAGTTAGAGTTTGACGGCGTAATGTGTAGTTCTTTGAAAGACATTTCCAACGAGCTATCACGCGCCTAAAACGGAGGTCATTTGCAAAAGTTACGACCCTGGGAAGTTGAGGTACCAAATTACACCAACTTACCCATAGGACCCACATGAATTTTAGTGTTTCACCTTCTAAGTTTAGGTTTTTAGATGTCTAGGGTTTTGAAATTCCTGTTTAACATAAAAAGGCCTTCGGAGCCTCATTGTAATAATCTTCTGGTGAATGAGCGTAGCCATCACATCTCTTCTTAGAGATAAAACTGTCATCATTCTAGCGAGTCTTGCACTCCGTATTTTTACAGTCTCTTTATAATTATTTTATTAATAGAAATCATGTATTGTTGTATTTCTCTGTTTCTGACAATTTTCATGAGTGTTTCATTGTAATATATCTGCTTTCATTTTGTTCCAAACATATTCTGGATCAGTGGTATCAGAGTGGTTTTCTCTTCATTTATTTTTCTTTGTGCATGTCCTCGACAAGATCTGGGTACAAGAAGTTGGGACTCGAACCAATCGAGCCATTGCAAGATCGACCGCACCGAGCCCGACAACAACCCATTGGGGACGAAAACAAAGATGATGGAGCAGGAGATCCTATTAAAATGTTGCTCGAGGGAGCCTTCGCGCAACAAAGGAACGAAATGATGGACAACTTCGCGCAGATCCTTTGACGACTGCCCACAGGAGAAGCATCTTCATCAAGCGGCCAAGCAACCCCCTTCAAGGTACAAGTTAATTTTGATTTTCCCATATTTGAAGGTCAGAGAGATGCGGATTCCCTAGAAAAATGGTTAAATCTATTAGAAGGTTATTTCTCTGTTCAAAATTTTTTCGACAGGGAAACGATCACCTTCGCACTCCTCAAGGCTCTCCCCTATGCCAAACATTGGTGGGAAACTTACTAGGAGCAAAGTTCCATAGAGGAATCTGGAATATATGGGGTCGAGCCAACTTGGGATTTTTTTATGGATGTGGTCAAAGGACAATACTATCATGTTGATAACTATGACGACCAATACATGAGATGGACCACACTGTGGCAAAAGAAGAGCCAAATAGTGTCGGAGTTCACAAATACTTCCCATACCTTGCGCACCAAACTCGGTATCAAAGACTTCGAGCAGCATCTGGTTCTAAAATATCGTGGGGCTCTACATAGGTACATCCAAACCGAAATGGATTTCCTAAACATCTCATCATTAGGAGTTGTCTATCGATATGTTGTCAAAATCGAGCAGAAATTTAGGCACCGAAACAAATGGGAATTCGGGTCTGTAAATCTGCTACAACCAAAGCATGGTAAGGACGGCCCTAACCAACAACCTCCAGACAACCAGTCAAAGACACATGACAAGAAAGGTAAAGGAAAGATGAAGAATGACACTGTGAAGTGGTGTGACTTCCACAAAAGCCTCTGGCACAACACCAATGAATGTCACTCAAAACAGTAATTGATGCCCCGAGGTCAAAGACATGGAGCCGAACCCTGATTCGAAATCTGATCCAGAAAATATTGAAAACAGACAAATCATCGACGCAGACCCCATTGCCACTGTCACGACCACAATAATTCAACCAAAAGAATCCATAGATTCTAAAGAGGGGGAGCGCCTCTTCCATTCACAGATGTGGGTGAAGGGGACCTCGTTGCATTTCATTGTTGATAATGGCAGCCAGAAGAACCTCATCTCAGCTAATACTGTCAAACATTTGGGGTTGTCGACAACACCACACCCTCAGCCATACAACATTGGTTGGCTTCACCAAGGACGAGATCTTTGTGTCAACCAACAATGTCGCCTATCCTATGGAATCCAACCCTTCAAGAATGAGGTAATGTGTGATGTTTCCCCTCTCGATGTCTGTGATGTGGTTTTGGGCCAACCATATATGTGGAGACGTCATGTTGTCTATGATTATAGACCCCGTAGTGTCATTATTACTTTGGGAGGTCAACTTTATAGGATACTGAAGGTAGTTCTGACTACTGCTCCACCAAAATAGTGCCACAAGCTAATCTCTCATACTGCAAAATTCATCCTCTTCACAGTTTGTTCAAACGATGCACAAAAGACCACTACAACCACTACAGCCTCAACACCTTCTATCCAGCAAAAACAGATTGTTTGTTCACCTACAATGGTGCCTACACAATGCCTCGTCAAACCCAGAGACAACAGATTGGTGAAGCATATGCAACCCTGCAAACAACAAGCTGCTGACAGTCTTTCACAGACCAAGTAGCATAACTTCTCCAACAAAGCACGCAGCTCACTGAGATTCAAATTCAGTAAATGCTTTCTTCTCTTCCCTGGGAACTCAACACAATGGAGATCATTGCTTCCTAAGGGGGGAGGATTGATCTAGGTGGATATTGGTGGCCACCCACCTGTTCCAACTGGCTCCTTTTGTCAGTTTTTAGTTCAACACGTTCTTTTGTACTACTTTGTAATTGTGGGTTCTACACTTCTGGGGCTGTCTGAAGCCCCACACATCCTCTAGGTAGATATAGGTGGCCTCTCGCCTAATCCAACTGGCTTATTTTGTATGTTTTCATATCATCACATCTTGTTGTACTTCTAGGGCTATTTTGGGTCCCTAAACGTTGTTTTTTTGGCTCGCCATAGTCAAATTGTAAACAGAGTGAAATTTTTAATGGCGTAATGTGTAATTCTCTGAAAGACCTTTCCAACGGGCTATCACGCGCCTAAAATAGAGGTCATATGCAAAAGTTACGACCCTGGGAAGTTGAGGTAACAAATTACACCAACTTATCCATAGGGTCTACATGACTTTTGACGTTTCACCTTCTAAGGTTAGGTTTTTGGATGTCTAGGGTTTTGGCATTCCTGTTTAACATAAAAAGGCCTTGAGAGCCTCATTGTAATCATCTTTTGGTGAATGAGCATAGTTGTCACATCTCTTCTCAGAGATAAAGTTGCCACCATTCTAGCAAGTCTTGCACTCCATATTTTTACAGTCTCTTTACAATTCTTTCATTAATAGAAATCAAGTATTGTTGTATTTCTCTGTTTCTGACAATTTTCATGAGTGTTTCATCGTAATATCTCTTCTTTCATTTCGTTCCAAACATAATCTGGATCATATCTCCTCATAAACCTTATAAATATAAAGCTCGCAGTTGAAATCTTCAAGTGAAAGTCTCATTGGTCGCTTCACTCTTGAGAATTAAACAATAATGTTTTTATTAACATTCTTAGACTAGACTACCTTGGATCCATCCATTCTAGAACCCAAAGAAACCATGTTGTTGCAAATTACATACAAACAAGAAAGAAAACCCTACCCAATCACGTTAATCTTTTCAATCAATCCAGACTACATAAAGATATCCAAAAATAAACTATATAGAGGAAAAACAATAATCGGGTTATGCAATTAGGAGAGAAAAAACAATAACTTATCTTTTGTGAACAAATGAATATCCCAAAAAAATAACATATAGGAAATACATGAAATAAGGATATAGTTCTATTCTTCAATCATTAATAAACCCAATAATTTATCTTTGCAACTCTCAACAATACATGGTTCAAAACCATGTGCAATTCATGATTATATGGAAACCAGATCCACTTCCCAACCAAAGATTCAATACAAAACAAACCTTTTTGAATCAATAGAAAAAAACCATATCAAAACAAAACAGTCCTAAAACTCCCCTTTTCCTCTCACATCCAGACTCAAGCATAGACAAAATGCCTTGTGGGTGCACTGCCCACTATCACTACCAAACCTATTTTTAGGTAAATTTCCAAACATACCTCAATAACCAAATTGAAATGTCCAAAACATAAAACAATCTCAACAAATATATCACAAAAGCTAAGGGAGACCTCTGCATTTCTACACGTTGATTGACAACTTGAAACGTTCACAACCAAACGTCCCTCCAGTTATATTTATTATCTCATATGGGGTTATCTCATATCCATAGAAAACCACAAGGAAGATGGTATTGTCGAGAGTATCCTTCTAGAGGCATAGTGTTTGTGGCTTCTATAGTTATTTCTTCGCCCCTCTTTTGGTTGGCAAATGTCATAGTCTTGGCAAAGGTATATTAACTCCATGCTTGTATTTTTTTCTCACTTCTATTTGAAAATTCACACTCTAAGCACGAATTTGTCTGCTTCGTGGCTTGGCCTCTTTTCTCTCGATGCTTGACATTTTTTGTCCAGACCGGTTATGTCTGCGAAAATTCGAGTCTTCTTCCTAAAAAAAGTGTTATGTTTCCTGCAAATCAACTACTTTCGCGTTTGAATAAAATCCCATATTGTTGGGTCATTGTAGTGTAGCTAGAGAGGTAATGGGGGGTTGAAGGGCCCATAGTGATAATAGTGGAGGCCATTCAATGTAAGGTGGACTAGGTCTACTATATTATTAAATAATGCATACTATGGTAATTATATTATTAGTGTGAACATAATAAATGTAAAAGGATTTATTAGAAGGTTCTGCTTCTAGAAGATTCCTCCTCTAGAATGATCTTAGATAGTAGGTAGCACTATATAAATGGGGTATGAGCAATGCCATAGAAGGAAATGAAGAAGTATTGTATTTAGAGCGGTAGCTCATTAGGAGGTTTCCCCCTCAAAGAGGAAAGTGAACAGGAGTGGATCCCTTCCTTAATAGGATCTATTGTATGGTGTTTCCCTACCCTAATAGTTTTCATAATAATAAAGTTGGTTTTCTATATTGTTCCTGGTATCTTGTGTGGTGAATTTATTTGCATATATTTGAAAATTGAAAATTGGTATCAAAGCACTTTCTTCGGCCACAAAAAGGGAAATTTTTATTCTATTTTGCAATTTTGTTTTTTTATTTTTCGAAAAAGGAGGGTCACAACACTTTGGACAATTCCTGTAGTTTTCTATGCAAAAATTGTAGAAACGGGTTGTAGATATGATTTCCTCTCAGAAAAACAACCAGTTTCAAAAGAACAATCGTTCGAAACAGAGTTTGGGAAGTGAGGATATTAGTATTTTAATTTTTGATAATTTTGAGTGTTTTCCCACAGACAACCATGCGATTTTGTTGATTTATGTAGCAATTGGTGCCAAATTTGCCAGGAAAAATCACAGATCTGAGTTCCTCTTGCAAAAATAGCCCATTTCAAAAACCAAATCGCCTGAATTGGAGCCCTAGAAGTGAAGATATCGCTAATTTTTTTTTTTTGCTAGTTTGTCTGTGACCTGCGGGACTAGCTTGTGGCTTGAGACACCATGACTCAGGGGCATCTAAGCCATCAAAATCACCCGAGGATCGCACCCGAACTAAGCCACACCAACCCTTAAAATGGTTGGATTTTTTGTCGCCGCAGGTTTTTAACCAATGACTTAACATCACAGAGTGCCTTAATAGCACACTCCATCAACCACTGTCCTACACCTCGAGGACAAGATATGGCTAAATTAAAATGAATAATTTTTCAGGGTTTTTCCTAACGACGCCAGGACTGTAGAGCTCATAACTTTTGACAGGGTGCTTAGATTGCTACCAACTCGATGCCATTGAATAGAGTATTTTTAGAGATTTTATTTGATATATTATATGTAGTGTTTCTAATCAATATGTCGTGCACTACAACCTCTGCAAAATTTGACTTTCAAACCCTTCTGGCTATGTAGCGTGAAGATGGGATCAAGATCTTAAATGTTCTCCATGATATTCAAAAGAAATTCGCTGCAGATAAGGACATTTGTATTGTTCAGAACACACAACCTTGTGTCAAAGACGAATATGATCGAGAACGATATGCCTAGTATGATTTAGAGTATGATTGTGAGGATTGATATATATGGATAGTTGTCACTTCTAAGATGACAACCACTTTCGTATTTTATATGATGACTCTACTCTACCTTATCTGGAGCCAATTATGACTACCAATGTCCAACCTACATATTCTACAATGGTATTGTTCCTTCCAAATTCAGCTTTGACCCTTTCCAACTATGTGGATGGATCTACATATTTTGATCCACATGACCAAAGTAGACATTTGGAGCACCATTTTTAGTTTCCTATTATGTTCGGGTATCTTCAGAGTGGAGTTCACATTAGCACTTGGAAATGGGAACCCGATTTACAGTGGTGGTTAGAATACTTCCACATGGTGGCTCACATTCCTACATGGGACCTTGGTTCTCTAGCCTACTTCAACATTATGGTCCACACATATCCATCTTGGTATATGGTTGTACACCCTCATAACAAGCGTCGAGGACAACACTTTGATAAGGGGGATGGAATGTAGTGTAGCTAGAGAGGTAATGGGGGGGCGAAAGGCCTATAGTGATAATAATCAAGGCCATTCAATTTAAGGTGGACTAGGTCCACTATATTATTAAATAAGACCCACTATGGTAGTTAGATATATTAGTGTGAAGCATTATAAATTTAAGAAGACTTATTAGAAGGTTCCTCTTCTAGAAGGTTCTTAGGTAGTAGGTAGCACTATATATAGGGGGTATGAGAAATGTAATAGAAGGAAAAGAAGAAATAGTGTATTTGAAGCAATAGCTCATTAAGAGGTTTCCCCTTTGAAGAGGCAAGTGAACATGAGTGGATCCTTTAATAGGATCTATGGTATGGTGTTGCCATACCCTAAGGGTTTTCATAATAACAAAGTGGGTTTTCTATATTTTTCTTGGTATCTTGTGTGGTGAATGTATTTGCAGATATTTGGAACTTAACAGTCATTTTGAAAATCATTGCACATAACAACTTCTATTCAAATGTATCGAATCGAGAAAACACTTTGCGGTGACAATTGCGATTGTGTTTCTTCTATATAAATCTCGTGACTATAAAGATTTATGGAAACTCCATCTCTCATCCTCTGTCTTGAAAAATTTTGGAAGGAAAAAGGAGACATTGATTACTCCTAAAAATGGTCGCTGCAATTATAAGTTAACCACATTATGTGTGATGAGAGGGACAGGTTTCACGGCCTCTTGGCTCGTTACGCCCTTACTTGACAAGGGTTACGTTGTCCATGCTACAGTGTGCGACCCAGTTTCACATCTCTTCCTCTTATTCAAAAATCTTTCTTCCTTTTGTTAATACATTTAAGAAGTATATGATTGGATGCACAGAGAGTGAGGTGAGGGTGCGCCATCTCGTGGACATTCCCGGAGCTGTAATTTAATTTACTTCACTTTGTTTATTTTTAGATTAAATATCATCAACAAAACCTCTCAAAAATCAAAACATGGAGTTTATTGAAGTAAAGGAGGCTCTCCTTGACCATGCTGCCTCTAGCCATGTCGATGATTATATAAACTGTTTGGAAGTGATCTTATCAAACATCGACAACTAACCATGGATGAAGATGATGAGAGACGTTGTGTTTTTGGACTCCAAGCAACTTTGCTGCCTGGCCCTACCGACAATGGTGGTGTATGTGGTGAACTACATGATGAGCATGGCTACCCAGGAGAAGAGACAACTAAGGTAAGAGTAGAGCCAAGGCAGAGACACATGAGAGGCCTGAATTTCAGAGAAAGAAGTGCTAGTGCTTTGTGGGGAAGTTGTCCCGACATGTGAAGGTTTCTGATGATGGGCAACTAGAACAGCCCCAGGGGAAACTTCTTGTTTCTTACCCAGACGAAGAAGTGCCATGCTCTTACCAATGTCACCAGGGTTGCGACAAGTTTTACACAAAACTCAAGGTATTCCAAAAGTTGCCACTCCATTTGATAAGACAACATAAAAATTAACAACAACAAAGGAACCAACAACAAATGACCCAAAAAATAAAAGATAGATGACAGATGGACACAAATGATGGTTTTCAAAAACCTGTCAACCAATTGACTCTAAAATATACCTTCAACATAATTAATATTTATTAAATTATATAAAAAAATAATTAAATCAATTATTATTAATATTATTGAATATTGAACTACTTTTATATAATAATATAATATTCAAATTACTAAATAAAACAAAACGTATTTATATCACCAAATTTATTAAATGTGTTAATTAATAATACAAATCATTTGTAAATAATAAATTGTAACCTTAAAAAAGACATATTACTTGAATAATAATAATAAATTGTAAGGTGGATAAGGACACATTAATTGACCCAATTAGGTGCCATCAAAGATAGTAGTTGGATGATATGACGTATTAGCATGAAAGATTATGTAACACCCTTCAATTAGTCTTTTAATTCCTTTCGATCTATGACCAAAGATAATGTGCGGGGATGATAGCACGTATTAGCACGGGATATTGTATTAATGGAAAATATTTATTTTAATATAAGGTAGAGAGATTGGAATTGTGCACATAAAGTAGGAGGATAAAAAGTCAATTAAATGAATGTATTTGGATGTGTTTTTCTTAATGGATTTTACTGAAATTTGGGCTTTGTAACATTAGATTTTAAGCCAATTAAATGAATGTATTTGGATTTGTTTTTGTAATGGATTTTACTGAAATTTGGGTATGTAATATTAGATTTTAAGTTAATTAAATGAATGATAAGTATTGTTATTGTTTTGGATTGGATTTAGTTTGTTGAATTTGGATAAAAAAAAATCATGAAATGTGGATTTCATCTATTTTTTGAAATTTGTGTATTTTAAATATTTTATAATTTTTTGGTTTTTTTAAAATTGATGTGATATTAGTGATGTGTATTTTGATTAACAAGTGATTTGAATTGGATTTAGTTTGTCAAATTTTGATAAATTTTTTTCATAAAATGTGTATTTCATTAGTTAGTTATCATGCTTAATTGGTCATGGAGGATTTTTTTTAGATTTTTTCTAAATCTTTGTTAATTAGAGGTTAAAAGTTAGTTTAGATAAAAGTAATAAGAATATTTTTTGGGGGGTTAATGTGCTCCTTTTATAAATAAGAGAAGTTGTCAACAATGTTTTGGTTAGATTGTAAAGAGAGGATGTTTCGTATCTCCATTAATATTTAAATTTGTCCACATCCATATTTTGCCCCTTTTGCATCATCTCCCTAATGCAAGCAAGATATTTAAAGTGATTAGGGACAATTGCAAAGTATTACGTGACTTAATGGATAGATAATCTTACATGAGACTTCTTACCTAAAGTGGTCATTTTAGTGTTGTAAGTCGACTAAATTGCATTCGAATATTTCCATATTGAAGAAATACATGCTTGTTTTATAGTGATAAGATAAAATGTATCGTCAAGAAAAAAAAATGAAAGAAACATTACAATTAGATTAAAGAAATTGGACACCACAAATTATGTGTTTGCATAGAAAAAATGATTTCCAAAGAATTAACAAAAACTTTTATTCAGTTAAAATAAAAACTTTTGTTCAACTACAATGCATCAAATAGAAAGTGTTATTTTGTAACAATTGACAAGAGGATACATCTAACTCCAAACACTTATTTATCTTTTAAAAGAATATCCATCTAACTCCAAACACTTATATATCTTTTATGATAGTGAAACTTGGTGAGTGACATAACACTTATTTATCTTTTAAGATAGTGAAACTTGGTGAGTGACATAACATGTGGCTGCCATCTTCACTTTTAAAAGGAAAAATATTTAAAAATATAATGTTATTAGTTGAAATAAAAAATTACAGAAAAAATACATATAAAACAAGATTATTAATAAGTATGATAATAAAGTAGGTTTGACTATCAACCATACTACTAGAATGGATTAGAAAGATGATAAAGATTTGAAAACGTGAGTGTTATTTTCACGTTACATGCAAGAACAAAGGATCATAATTCACACTAAAAATGAGAATGTTAGTTGACATCATTTAACGAGTGACACATAAACTAACACCAACAAAGCCATTACCTAAATGATGCATAAGAGATAATATTATTCAAATCTTGCCCGTATCATTTATGGTCATAATAACATCGTTATCGTCCTCATATTATATATTCACATTTGATCTTCTAAATTAGGGTTCACCACCTTCTTGTAGTTTCTTAGTTTTATTTTATCCTCTAATTCTTTATCACAACACATATTCTCCTTCAATTTAGAAGTGATAATATTTGTAATATTATCGGTACTCTATATGATGGCTTCTTCTTGTATTCCCAATTATCTAGCCAATATTTGGCATCTTTATGCTATCCCTACTTGAGCCGCTAGTGGTTTTGGCTAGAGTTTGAAGCAATTTTGGGGAGCCTCTTGTCATCCACGTTGTTTATCTTGTTCTTGTAAGTTAGATATCTAATCATAGCAATGCTCTCGATGGGAGAAATGCTCGCTTCTATGAGGAGGATATGATAGGGTGTATTGCCCTTAATTTTGAGATTATAAGTTACAAAATTATTTTGGATTTATTCTATCTTTCTTGAGGATTTTCTAGAGATACTGCAACCCCAAACTTCACATCCATATAAGATAACTGGAGTGACGAGAGTGTGAAAGATACATTTTTTCTTATCCCAAATCCAAAGGTCTGATGATTTACAATTGTTTTCAAGCCCATAATAAGCTTTCTACCCTCCATTTATCCTTTTTTGAATGCTATAGTTCCAATTGAACTTGTGATAAATATCGATTGCAAGATATTTGTATGAAGACACTTCCTCCAAGCTATCAAAGAGATACTTCCTCCAAGCTATCAAAGAGATGGCAATTGTTTTAGTAAATTTTCAAAATTAATATTAATTATGGTAAAAAGGAAGTATCATCTTTACTAAAATGTATGTACATATTAATTTAAGTGAAAATTTACTTAATCACATAATGGTATAATTTGGAGACTATTGATGGTTCTATGTATTAGATTATGAGAAAACAACTTTTTTTTAATGTAGGAATTCGTTAATAAGTTAATAAATATGACGTTAATAAATATGACATTTGTAGGATTCTTATCAAACAATTTATAAGGAAAAGGTCAAAATCGATAAACCTATAGGATGATGCCCATCAGAGAAGAAACCTTCAAACATGCTAAAAAAACATGTAAATCAATCGAAACTTGCAACAATGACAAAGGTGCCCAACCATCCCTCTAACAATTGTAATGTGAATATGGATTATGTGTCTTCACCCTTGTTGTAAGGGATTCATGGTTGAAAACCTCCAAGGTAGGATGAAGACACATAATGAATCAAAGAATGCATATACATAAATGGAACCGGCAATTGTAATGTGAATATGGATTATGTGTCTTCACCCTTAATGTAAGGGATTCGTGGTTGAAAACCCCTAAGGTAAGATGAAGACACATAATGAATCAAAGAATACATATACATAAATGGAACTGATGGCCTCCATCAAATTCAAAATAAGAAGTAAGGTGTCCAAAGTTAGTAAAACCTCCATTAATCATAGATTTATAGGTTAAATAAAAAAAAAGTGACAAAGCAAAATTTACAATTTTTCTTCATTCCCTTAGTGACTCAAGTCATAAGCATATTATATCTTTAGAAATTATAGCAACATATACGTTAAAAATAGACCTTAGTTAAGTAAAATTTGTAATTAAAATCTTCTGCATTTACAAAAGGGAAAATGAATATCAAACCTTGATTCTAAGTGGATAAGGGTCAAACTATTCATATATCTCTTTTGATAGTATATGTATTTCTAGTTTCACAAAGAAGATAGAATATTATTAATTTTATTTATAAAAAAAATTATAAAAAAATATTCTCTTTTCTTTTAAAAAGGGTACAATTGACTTAAACTCTTCATTTTTTATTACTAAAAGTGAGTTAATTTCATGATTATATTAGAATATATTTTATATAGCCCATTATGAAAGAGATTTGTAATTTCTTACTTAATGTGACATTAATGTGACACTTCATGGCATTAAAAATATTAATAATACAAAATAATTTAATGTCGACTTTAAGTGTGTGTATTAAAATTAATTGAGTAAATAATAAATTTATCAATTGTTAAAGTATCCTTGTGGTCTATGACTCACATATTAACAAAGGGGAAAGCTAGTGAAAGTTACCAGGAAACTTCAAATCAATTATTAATGAAATTGGATGACTAAGTATCAACAAGATTATATGCATCAACATGTATACAGTTTTATTTTTTATCATGATCATACTATTTTAAATTAAAATCATATAAGTTACCTTCTACATTATCAATTTTGGTAGCATATCCAACATACGCTTACCAAAGAGTGTGTTATGACCCAAAGGGGGCATATATATGGCTAAATGTATATGATATGACCCCAAGGGGGGGCCTATATGGGCCTAAATGTACATGTAATGTGTAAATACATATGTAATAGGGTTGGCCTAGTGATAAAGGGGCCTCATGTGCAAGTATGAATAACTATATATAAGAGATCATGTATTCATTATTGACATGGGAATTGTGAAGTATGAAAGGTATTTGGTTATTTGGAGGGGTTCCTCTATTCTTTAAGGAGTTATTGTGTAACTTATCTATATTGGAGTTGTGCTCCACGTTGAAATTTTGTACATGGTGTCTACTTCTATAATTTTATGATATTTTGAGTAATTTCGATCGTAACATTTGGTATCAGAGCTCAAGGTCTTGTGGTTTCGCCACTACATCTGAGACATCTTGGAATTTTCACTATAATTTTTTTTCTATGATGTTTCTGAAGGAACCCCTTGGAGGATATTTATTATACAGATCAAGGTACGTGGGGTTCAAATTTTATCTCCTGAGGCCTTATACTTTCGGAGATATAGCTCGTGTAAGATAGAGTTCTAGAATTGTCCTGAATTTAGTCATTGCGGAATTTTCTCTATACATATGTTTCTATAATGTTTCAATCCCTAAAACCCGATTTTTCTTCATAGAAATTATTCAGGTATTTGTGAAAAAAATTGCAGCTTCTGGGTCATGTTACATTTGTAGATACACCATGTGGAAGATAGGGTATCTGACTAGTCCTATTGACTAGTCTCAATAAGGTGTTCTGGGTAAAACAATAATAAATTATTCCTAGAGTATCCAAATTGAGTGAGACCAGTTGCATTGGATAATGGACAGTCTCTGGTATTTCTGGTACAATTTTCAGAATTGTATACCAATTATTTTGTGCGGGGCACTCTATACAAGTGAGATCTCCTGGAAAGGCCAAAAATCAGCAAGGTGTGGGGAAGTTACCATAACTTCCACTTGGCACATCCAATTTTGGTTAGACCTGTGGCATTGCAAAGAAGAAATTTTAGAGTACTATAGGTCACAATTTCATACTAATAAGGGCCGAAATTGCAGAGATACATCATAAGTAAGGTCGGCCAGGAGGACAGGCTCCAAATCAGGGTTTCAAAGGTATGTTCACTTAAAACTATCATAACTTTTGATTGGAATGTGCGAATGAGATAATGAAAAATACATTGGAAAGATAAAACATAGAATATCATATTGGAATAAGGATTATAACTATTTTATATATTTATGCTTAATATACAGAGGTTAGAATTCAAGGATTGGGGTTAGACCTCAATTAAGAATCAATGGAGTTACCTAATTTTACAGGAGATGAAGATAAAGATGAAATAAATCCTATGGAATGGTTGAGGTTGGTAAAATAATATAATATAAATCCTAGGAAAGCAAGAGATTATTTTTTTGATGAATCTTGGAAGTGGTGGATGAGTGTTGATCAAAATACTAGATGGCACTGCACATGGGAAGAATTTGAAAAACTCTTCTCAGATAAATAGGGATACAAAAATGAAGGAATTGTATAAAATTCAAGATGAATTAAAAGAAGCAAAGGAAGAGATTAAGAAGAAGGGTGAGGAGCTATCTAAGATACTATCCTTTAATGAATCACTCATTAAGGAGGTTAAGAACCTAAAGCAAGAAAATACTAGCAAAGACAAGTGGGAAAAAGATGAATCAAGAGAAGATTTGAAAAACAAAGATGAAGAGTTACGTAGATTATGAAAAAATAATAAAAAAATATTGGATGAGGTTAAGAGATTGAAAGAAGAAAAAAAGAATTGTCAAAATAAAGAAGAAAGAAGAATCTTGGATGAAGAATCTACCAAAAGGCTGCAAGAGGAAATTTGCAAGAAGGTTGAGGAATCCTTAAATACGGATCAGGTAAAGTCAGAAATGCAAGACACAATTGAATAAGGATGTCATAATTTGTAAGATGGGATCACCTTGCAGCTTCAAAAGGAGAAAGAAGATAAGATTTAAGAAGGTCAACAGAAGATACTTGAAGAAGTTGAACTCCATCTAGAGGATGTACATGCCAAATATGATGGTATTATCTTGAAGGCTAGAGTAATCAAAGACCAAGAAAATATGATTGAGGATTCCATTGTCACTAAAAAGAATATAGATGAAATGCATGTGTAGAGTGAAGGAAGACCATCAAATGTGAAACTGTATCGACACCCTCATTACCAAGAAACAATTCAAGGAAGACAAGAAGGACGATATCAACATTTTGAAGGAAGAAGATAGAATACTTGTCAATATTCATGGAATAATGGATCATCAAACTACTCTTCAACAAGCTATTATCAGAGACCAACAACGACTACAAATTGGAGAAGCTCCAACGAAAATACATGGAATCAAAGGAAAGAAAATTATTCAACAATTGGACACCAACGATTAAGACTGAAAAAAAAATGATTTTGGATGGATAGGTCATGAACAATGGAATGAAGAAAGAACGAACATAAATAAATCATATTACTTGGTTTCATTGCATGTGAAGCCTTTAAATGCAAATCTTTGAGGACAAATATTTTTGAGGGAGGGTACCATGTCATAACCCAAGGGGGGAATATACATGACTAAATGTATATGATATGACCCCAAGGGGGGGAATATATGGGCCTAAATGTACATGTAATGTGTAAATACATATGTAATAGGGTCGGCCTAGTGATGAAGGGGCCTCATGTGCAAGTGTGAATAACTATATATAAGAGATCATGTATTCATTATTGACATGGGAATTGTGAAGTATGAAAGGTATTTGGTTATTTGGAGGGGATTCCCCTATTATTTAAGGATTTATTGTGTAACTTATCTATATTGGGGTTGTGCTCCACATTGACATTCTGTACATGGTGTGTACTTCTGTAATTTTATGATATTTTGAGTATTTTGGATCATAACAGAGTATCCAGGGTTTCAGCTAAGAATTAGTAACTTATATTATTTCTTCTCTTAATATACAATCCTCGTGTAGGGTGGCATACACATTGTTATTCTATCTAATTATTGTGATCACACTATTTTATATGCAAGAATATTAAAACCGAAAAAATAAAAATGAGAGCTCATAACTATGCTTTGTTTAGGGATTTTTAACGGATCAAAACTTGATTAAGGTTTACACTATGACAAATTTGATCCCTCTTGATGCTTGATAGGTCTAGAGTTAAGATTGATCTATGTTGGTGAGATAAAAAAACCAATTCTAAGGGAATGGAATATCATCATTTTCACTTTAAATGGAAAGCCATTAATACTTGGGCACATATCTCTTCCTTTAGACCATTGAATAATCATTCACTTAAGAAGGTATCTGACATATTTTTATTTTGGATGGTGACTCGCGAGTTTCTTGAAAGAGGAGATGAACTCTTCGCTTTCCATATTGTTTAATCTTGGTCAAGTTTCCCAAATAATGAGTATCTATTTCAAAGTGTTCATAGAGGTATGATACAAATTGTGTCCAAGAAATATAACCTCGATGGGAGTTCTTATGCCATTTCCACCATTTCCAGTGTTCAGGATCTAAATATGAGACACCCACATGAAGTTTCATTAAGTCATCAGTGATGTCGTGCAGGGAAAAATAATGTTCCATTTGAGTGACCCGACCTGTGGGGAAAGAGCCATCAAATTTGTTGAGATACACTTTAGGGAGTTGATGTCATGTATGAGTCATAGGGTCACAAACAAATGGCTAGGGTGAGGCCCAATCATAATGTAATTTCCCCTTCCAATTGATGACTCATTATCCTATACGACTCCCATAGGCTATAGTCAACAAAGAAAAAAGGAGTCAAGGTCTCAAACCCTAAAGAGATAAGTAAATAAAATAAAAAAATATATTTTATTGAAAGGGAGTTAAGTAAGGGTTTTATTTGGTCAAATGAAGAAATATCTAGAAGAACCAAAAGAAGAATAAATAGTAGGGGAAGTCTCTCATTTTGGCATTATGATTTGATATGTTATTGAGTGCTCTTGTGGCTAGTGTTTTCGTTAAGGTTTTGGGAAAAACCCTTCCACTGTAGGTTTAGTTTCAGTGGTGCAATACCCACCCTAGCTAGAAAAGAGGGAAATTCATATGGAGTCTTTCTTAGGTTTGTTGTGTCATTGGACTCTATTCCAAAAGATCTTGAATTTTATCAATGAGTACGCGACACTTAGCAGTCAGATCCAGAAGGAGATCATCAATGCAACACACCCACTACAACATAATGAATTTTTCATCTTTTTCTTCGAGGGACAGAATCCCCGAGACTTCTATGGGGCCTAGTGTAGACCATCCCTTCCCTTATCCTCCTCCAAGTGACCACAACCTGGCCTTAGCACAAGCACCTTTCGTAGCTCACGAGTTGGGAGTCAAGGCTCTCGACTCCTCTTTCTCCAAATGCTGATACCCGAGATGCGATATGGGTATGTCTCCTTCCTCACTAGCACCTGCTACATGTAACCGTAGGCTAGGCCAAACACTAGCGCCACTCGCAACTTTTCTAGTTGAGGTGTTGAGCTCTCGTGCTCCTCCTTTGCGAAATCCCGAGTTGTGAGAGGTCAACGTTATGTGGGCTCTGCGAAAGCGACGCACACACGCCACTTGTCTCCTCCACTGTACTCTTCTCATGAGTTGTGCCACTGCCACCCATCGCACGTGACCTCGGCTCTCGACGTTTCGTGACCTTAACGAACAGGGTGCAACTTCTTCATCCTGCAAAACCCCGAGCCATGATAGGTCAACAATGGGTCACCCACTTCCTAAGCTAAATACTAGCGCTAGTCACATCTCGCGACTTCACAAGTTGGAGTGTTGAGCCCTCGTGCTCCTCCTTTGTGAATTCCCAAGATACAATAAGTCAACAATCGGTTGACTCTTTCCCAGGTGACATGTGTCCATCACCTATCACCTGCTCCCACCTTTCTCTGGGCGCTTGTTGTAACGCCACCTGTAAACCACGCGGTCCCCACCTAACGGAGGTGCCACATGTTCGCATGAGCCCTTGGTGCTCGACACTTCGTGACTTCTACATTCGAAAAGAAACTCTCTCAAGTTTTGAACCCCCGATAGGTGATAACCACGAAAGTTCTGATCCCACGGTTCTCCCGTGGGCTGGATCCAATGATCACGATCATGTCGCGATCTCGCGAATTGTGAGTTCATGCACTCCTACCCTTGACCACTTGTTGGCGACGGAAGTCACTCCTGGATTGCTTGCAGGAGCAGAGCCCGACGCCCATCAGTTTATTGTCACGTTTTGTTTAAAGGCGATCAAATGGAAGGAAACTCAGAACGATATCGTCTCAACTCAGAAACCAGACCAGGCATGCATGAACGAGTGAGGTCTTGATAAACTCCAAACAATGAGTCGTAGTAAAAGGTGAGCAGGTGGAAGACTTATGCGAGAAGGGTGCAAAGGTCTATAATAAACATCATGTTCATAACAGACAGGAGGAGAAAGCATTCAAACACAAAGTCACTTTATATTCAAATGCAGAGAACCAGAGAATACATAAATGTCGCGACAAATCCTTTATCACAACACAAATGCAACAATCCACGCGAATCATTCGACTGTGAACACTCCGGCATGAGAAGAAACAAAGATGGAAAAAGGAGAACTGTTTGTTATAAACCAAGAAGTCTCAAACACAGAGGCATAACCAGGAAACCAGAGTATTTGCTGAAACTTTACAGTCGGGAGCTTAGCTCTACCATCGATAGATACAAAATGGCAAAAATGCCTACATATACTCAAAATAACAATAGCAGCGGAACCAAGATAATGCATTGAAAGCTTTGCGTCTGCATGGCTTCTGACAGTCAACCTCTGAAAGATCGTGCAACTTATGTCAGACGCAATCTTAATTGTTTGACAGTTCCAACGGCGAATCGACGTGCCTTAAATTCATGGCCATGCTCTCCCATTAAGGCAGAGGCGATATCTAACCACCACCAACTGCTTCAATAACTGCTTCTTGGGATTGAGAACGTCCCGACCAACTTAGCATTTCGGGCTGCGGAAGACTTCTCGTGCTGCCACGTGGAATAACCGAATAGCTTGAGGGATGGGCATGGAGGCCAGCGCAGAAGATGAGTGTACAATAGGAATGGTGGTGCTGGGCTATAAGGGCGTGGAAGGAGTGACGGAACGAGAGAAGGATGACGGAGGACGATTCACGGCGGAAGACATCGGGTAGAAGGGAAGAAGACGAGAGAAGGGAACTCGCCTTCGGGTGAGAGGCTGACGTGGAAAGGAAAGGAAAGGAATGGAACATGTGGCAAGTAGTGAGTGGATGGTGAAAAGGACAGAGAGCCACGCGGACCAAAAGGATGAGGTGGACGAGTGACACAAGGCAGCGGGAGAAAGGTGGACTGGAAGATGACAAGGCAGGAGAGTGGCCCATGCTGGCTAAACATGGAGCGGCTGAGAAGGGCGGGGCTGTTTAAACGCCGTTGATCTGGGAGCCTCGATCGTGGCCGTCAGAAAGTTGC
>ML806619.1:29212-45474 GCA_009831015.1 Picea engelmannii | reverse complement strand
GGAGAGCCTTAGGTTCATTGATTGGAATCATACCAGGTTTCTTGTGTGGTTTCTATAGATTGTGTAGTTTCCTAACATCTAATAGTTTGTGTTCTGAGTATTGTTCTAAAGTTGTTATTACGAGCATTAGAGATCCTTGTATTATTGTTTCCATCCATAATAAGATGCCATATTATTCTGCTATATTTATGTGTGCTTGCTAAATGTTTGATAATATTCCTCATTGAGCAAAGGAAGTTAAATGCATATTCACATAAGGGGAAATTATAAATTTCAAGTCTAAATATATATAAACTTTCCTCCAAGTTTAGCTAGGAACATTACAGTGGTATCATAGTTGGTGATTCTACCATCATGTTGTTGTATTGATGACTAGAAAGAAAGGGGGTGGAGTACCTTCATGAATCTCAACAAAAAGAGAAGTGGAAGCAACCCAAAATGATCCAGAAACCAAGGGAAACATGAGGGATAACCCAAAAATTACACGAGATCTAGTGCTCGGGCTACTGGATTAGTTGACCAAAGGTCAAGTAGAAGCTAACTATAACCGAGTAGCAGCTGTTAGGAGACATGAATAAATGTTTAGATACCAACAACAGACTCTTACGACAGTCCTACAATTGAAAGGACAACAAAGGTCAAATGGGAACCAATCAGGGGGCAGTCAACAGGGTAGTAGGACCCATATGGAGGATAAAAACATTTATATTCTGGTACAGACCACCTCATTGAAAGGGAGCAGTAGAATACCAAGGCCATCATTGACATATTTTCTCACATAGCAGCAAACATAAGTGCCAAAACAACAGGACCAGGATAGTGACCCCTACAAGTGTTACGAGGAGTACTTATCTACATCGGAGGATTTTCATGTGGAATTTTCTTTCCAAGATTACTACAATGCTAAATATACGAACAAACCATGATAGTGGAACACAACAACGCAGTACCAACAAAACTATGATCTCATGTGAAGGGTGGGCAGATTAACTATTCCCTCTTTTGATGGGTCAACTAAGAATTCAACTAGCACCTGGGTGTAGGAAATGGACACTTACCTCCATATCAACCCCATGACTAAGGCAGAGGGAATCAATATTTCCACCTTACATTTGGATGGGGAAGATAATGAATGGTGGCACCACGGGTTGGTCACACTTGGACATGCCAACATTACATCATATGTAGAGTTCACCCAGAGATTGATGGACCGGTTCAAAAGGAAGGATCCTGAAATTCATTTTAGGGAGTTGGCACAACTAAGACAAACAGGTACACCAAAAACATTTATCACGGAGTTTCAGAGGATGGATGTCAATGTGTCTGATATTTTAGAGCAAAGACTAGTGATGTTATTCACAGAGGGTAATGGAAACCCATATTACAATATGCCATTAGGAAAACTTAGGATATGGAATATACATCGGCCAAGAAGGCCACAGTTAATCCCTTCATTCCATAGAATGGTTAGGCAACGAATTTTCCCCATAATACATGGACAAGGAAAGATTGTATAGATAAAGACTCTCAGAGAGAGTTTAAAAGGAAGAAACTATGCTTCAATTGCAAGGATCCATGGGAGTTGGGTCACCGATGTATGGGAAAAGTAAAGGTCCATTGTATTGAGGTGCTATCCAATGAGGAATATGAAGGTGAGGAAGAGTACCTTCATAGCCAATATGATGGACATAACAATAGGGAGGCACCACACCTTGAGATTTCATAATAGGCTCTGTTGAAAGAAGGAACCAATAAGGTGACCATCACCACATTATCAGGAGTTCCCATGTATTATACCTTTAGGATAAGTGGAATTATGCATGGACAAAGCGTTGTTTCACTAATTGATGGTGGGGCTACTCACAACTTCATCGATGTTGTACTGGTCGCCAAGAGACAAATTCCCACAGAGGAATTTGAGGGATTTGAAGTAGTAGTTGCAGATGGGTACAACATGAATTGTACTAAGAGGATTAGAGGGTTGGATGTAACACTAGGAAAATACACATTGACTGATGAATTTTATGTGGTGGACATAGTAGACACCTATGTGGTGCTGGGAGTATAGTGGTTGTATTCCCTTGGAGATTTCAAAATGAACTATCAGGACATGAAGATGAAATTTATGGACACCACGGGTCAACGAGTTATTCTCAGGGGCATGTCATATGGAACAACCAATGTTGTATCTAACAAACACATGGATTCCATATTTAGACACGAAGATGTGGCATGCATAGCAGAGTTCTTGGTCACAATGCAGAAGCCATCCTAGGATCGTCAGCATTACAATGTGGATATACAAGAGTTATTAGGAAAGCATGATAAGGTGTTTGGGTCACTTCCAACAACAAGACTACCGGAAAGAGGATTCAAGCATGTCATAGAATTAGAGGAAGGGGCCAAGCCAATGATTATTGCACCCTACAAGCAACCAAATAAATTGAAGGACGAAATAGAAAAATCCATACATGAGTTGTTGGAGATGGGATACATCCGGCCTAGCTCTAGTCCATTTGCTTCCTCGGTAGGATTGGTGAAAAATAAGGATGGCACGTGGAAGATGTGCATTGACTACATGGCTCTAAACAAGAAGACTATTAAGAATATATACTTGATATTGAGGATTGATGAGCTAATAGATGAGTTACATGGAGCAATATATTTTTCAAAGATTGGCCTTCGATCGGGATACCACCAAATCAGGGTGAGAGAGGAGGATATCCATAAGAAAACATTCAGATGTCACTATGGCCATTACGAGTTTGTAGTCATTTCCTTTGGGTTGACTAATGCCCCAGCTACCTTCCAGACATGTATGGACCATATCTTCAACAAAAAGTTGAGGAAATTTCTACTAGTGTTCTTTGACGATCTTTTGATCTACATTATGACGTGGGGAGAGCATTTGAGGCATGTGGATGAGATTCTCACCATTATGGAGGAGTAGTCACTTTTTTCCAAAGAGGAAAAGTGCAAATTTGGGTTAACAAAGATCCTCTATCTGGGGCACGGGATTGGTGTTGAAGGAGTAAAGGTGCATCAAGAGAATATCCAGATGATCCTAGATTGGCCCACCCCCAGGTCAATCAAAAAATTACGAGGATTCTTCGAGATATGTAGCTATTACAGATGATTTTTGAAAGGGTTTTCGGGGCTGGGAGTACCACTAGCATATCTCACCAAGAAAGGGGAATTCAAGTGGAAAGAGGAAGAATATACCACATTTGATAGAATGAAGAAGGTTATGAGTACTTGTCTAGTTCTAGCACTTCTAGATTTCTCTTAGCCATTTTTATTAGAATGTGATGCGTCAGGGGAAGGGATAGGAGTGGTATTTATGCAAAACCGACACCCCATAAATTTCGAGAACGTGAATTTAAGAGAGATAGAAAGGATCTACTCCATCTATGATAAGGAGATGTTGGCCATTATGTATGCATTGGCCAAATTCTGACAATATATGGTGGGAGGACGTTTTGTAGTGAGGACCAACCATAACAACTTGAAGTAATTTTTGGAGCAAAAAGACTTGAGAAAGAGACAATATAAGTGGGTGAGTAAGTTACAAGCTTATGACCTTGATATTGAGTATGTTAAGGGAATTAATAATATAGTTTTTGATGCCCTTTCTAGGAGGCCTTCAATTTTTTCCCTTACCACAGTCTTAGCAGATTGGAAGTCTTCCCTCTTTGTGGAATACTCCAAGAATAAATTCACCCGTGAGTTGATGGAGGATACCATCCAGGATGATAGGTACAAAGTAGTGGATGACATTATCTACTACAAGGAGAGCATATATCTTTTCCCTAAGTCCACACTCAAGGACAAGATCTTGAGGGCAATTCATGACGCCCCTCTAGCAGGCCACCTAGGGTACCTGAAGACTTATAGATAGGTGAGAGAGAGATTCTCATGGAAGGGTCTCAAGGAGGATGTACTATGGTACGTGAGGGAGTGCAAGACTTGTCAATATAACAAGTTAGAAATGACACACCCAACAAGTTTACTTCAGCCACTACATATTCCAGAGAGGAAGTGGGAGAGAATTTCCATGGACTTCATTACAAGGTTTCCAAAGGTACATGGCATGGACTGTATCTATGTGGTGGTGGACAGATTGATCAAATATGCACACTTATTTTCCATTCCTTCAGAATACAATGCATCTTAGGTTGCAGATCTCTTCTCCGGGGAAGTATTTAGACTCCACAATCTTTCGAGGAACATAGTCATTGACCGGGATAGCAGTTTCTCAACGCATTTTGGAAGGATCTATTCATTTTATTTGGGACGAAGTTGACACCTAGTACTAGCTATCACCCCCAGACAGATGAACAGATTGAGATAGTGAACAAATGGGTAGAAGCATACATGAGGAACTATGTGTCAGGATAGAAACGAGCATGGATAGCATGGTTGCATATCGGGTAGCATTGTTACAACACCACTCATCACATGTCCATTAGGATGAGTCTGTTCAGGGCATTGTATGGCTATGATGCCCCCATCATTTTTATATTTGGTGTTTGGAGAGAGAAGGGCCCCCAAGGCCAAATATTGGTTGTAGGAAAGTCAGGACATCCTGAGGGCCACCAAGGCCAAATACTATGAAACATGATTTAGTGCATTAAATAATTGAATAAATGATACAAAGGAATTTAATCCTCTATATTGATTTCAACTGTAGTGAAATGAATTTAGCAATAACTTAGTAAAAACAAATTTCAAAACAAATATTATGAATTGAAGTCAAGTACTTTGTTTGGTTATGTGTGATTTATCTATTAGCATTTTCACATTAAAAAAATTATAATATTAAGATATATAAAATGTGAAAAAAAATTTCAACGTGGAGTTGACACGTGTCCCTCCTAAAAAAATAATATAATATTGAGTAAATAAATGTACCGAAAACAATAGCATTAAATATTTGATCTCTGAGATATTCTTAGAGAAATTTTTAAGGGAAGTAATTTAGATCTGCTCTATTAAGAGCAATTGCTTACATTGATTTAATACAAAAAAATATGCATTGATTTAAGTGATGATATGATTAAAAAAAATGATGTAGACAATCAAGTAGTTGTATTCATTTTAACAATCATATGACATAAACCAATAAGGTGCATCGATTTCAATGATAATGATATAACATAAAACAATAGGGTGCATTGGTGCATTAATTAATTAAATAAATCATACCAAGTAAATTAATCCTCTATATGTGAGATACAACAAATCATCAAGTGAAATGTAGTGAAAACAAATTTAAGACGTAGAAAAGCAAGATTGAAATTGATCACTATGTAATTATTTGTAATTTACTGCATTCTTATTATTATCACAATTTTTATCATTCTACATTGTTACTTTGTATATTCAACATATTCCCCATGTAACTCATTAAATATGCTTTTGATTCATACTCTCTATATTTTATGTATTCAAACTAATGTAAGTGAATAAATTTCCAATGATGTAATTAATTTTGGACATTTGTGTGACCGCTTATGACTTGGGAACTAAAGTAGATCCATCTTAACCTCCGATCTATCAAACGCAGAGAGAGATCAAATCTCTCCAAATACAAACCTTTAACCTTAAAATGAATTTATACTTATTATATGTATTAATAATTGATATTAATCTAATAAAAATTAACAATACTAATAATCATTTTATAAAAAAAAAAGATAATTATTCTTGAATATCAATTTGATGATTGCATTCTCAATTAAATTGCAAGGAATTTCATTTAAGTTATATGAATCATGAATTTCAAAATAAGTTTAATATAATCTTTTTCTTAACGAATATATGATTTATTAATTTTTAATATTAAGACGAAGATATTTTTATAATTCAAAGTGGTTGAGATTTACCATGAATTTCAAAATAAGTTTAATATGATTTTTTTTCAAAAACATGATGTTTTGAATTTTTATAATTCAAAAGGGAAGAGATTTTGTTTTATGTTATTAATTTAAAGTTTGTAAAATAAAATAAAGTAAATAATTATAATATTAAAAAAAATATTTTTAAATTAAATATTAAAAAAATTAATATATAAAATATTTGTTATCAATGACTTCGATGATATAGAATTTTTTTAGATATGTATTAGAATGGGTCTTACATCATTATTGTAGTAATGTCTTAGATGGTGATGCATTATAATGGGTCAAAATATGATACAAGATGATGTATTAGAATGAGTGTTAGATCATTATTGTAGTAATGTCTTTGATGATGATGTATTATAATGGGTCAAAATATTAGTTTGATTAAATATTGTATTTTTTTTTTGAAAAATAAAATAAAATAATTTTATTCATATAGAAGAAAATTATATTTTGTAGATGCATGATGAAATTATGTATATTGCATCTTTGTAAAGACTAAAAAGTGGATAGAAGCATAACTTGAGTTATAAATAGAGTTGTGATATAATTCTTTAAAATAAGAAAGTTCACGAAGTTCTCTCACCATAAAAAAAAAAAGTTTTGTCTAGCAATCTTCTTCTTCAAACATTATATAAAATATATACATAATATAATGGATAACACCCAGATGACCTAAAAAAAATAAGATGTCCTTTTCTAAATCTAACATATATGAAAAATATAAAACACAAAAAAAAACCTAATCAAAAATTTGTCTTCACTGAAATCATGAATTTGTGACCACTATATTATCATTTTGTAAGGGAAGAAGCTCCTTAATGAAAAATAGAAAAACTGATTATTAATTTCCACACTATACCACTTATCAAAATGTAGTTGAATGTCATCCTTTGATAAAGAATCTGCTTCACTCTTTTGCTCCCAATGATCAAATATTGTATTTATCTTAAAATATTATATTATTAAAATATAATAATATTTTATAATAATTAATATTTATTAAATAATATAAAAAAGTTAATTAAACTATTTATTATTAATATCGTTGAATATTGAATTAATTTTATATTAATAATGTTTGATTCAAAAATTTATTAAATAAAATAAAAATGTTGAAGATTGTAACGATAACAAGAACACATTAGTTGATCCAATTAGGTGTGAATCAAAGACACTTGATAATGGACGATGATGTGTTGGGATGAGAGCACGTACTAGCATGGTAAAACCTAGTTGTTGAGATTGTGTATTTAAGGTGCTTTATGTTTTTTTAACTTTTTAAAATTATATGTGACATCTATAATATTTATTTTAAATAACGAGTGTTTTGGATTGGATTTGGCTGGTTAAATTTCTAAATGGATATTTTATTGATAAGTTATATTTAAAATGTATAATTTATTGATTAATTAGTTATTCTTAAAAATATATATTTTATTAATTAGTTATTTTTATTTTTATAATAATAATAGGTTATAAAAAAAACTCATATAATAATAATAATAATCTATTTTTAAGGTCACGGTCAAGTCATACACTAAATTGGTATATGAGATTTTAATACATTTTTTTAAATTCTTATTAATTAGATTAATTAGTTATCTTTATTTTTATGAAAACAATGGGTTATAGAAAAAAACTTTTATATATATATTTTAAATTCTTATTAATTAGAGGTTAAAATTTAGTTGGAATAAAAATACAAGAGTTTTTTTTTGGTTAATGTGTTTCTTTTATATATAAGAGAAATTGTTTACAAGGTCTTGGTTAGATTCTAAAGAGAGGATGTTTTGTATCTCCATTAAAGTTTAATTTTTTCCCTTGTGAGTTATCTCCCTAGTGCAAGCAAGACATTTAAAGTGATGATGTAATGTCTCCAACTAGGATGTGAGTTATCTCTCTAGTGTAAGAAAGACATTTAAAGTGATGATGTAATGTCTCCAACTAGGATGGGAGGGAATATTGTGTTTGCTACACAAATTATAATTTTTTTGGGTGTGATTTTATCAAACACTTTGTTGGAAATATCTTACAAATAGTTTATATATGTCTCATAGATAGGAATATTGTTAAACATATGAGTTGCATCCATTACACAAATAATTGAGAAGATAATCTTGGCATATTTATTATGGTATGGGAGTCCAAATCACAACAATACAAAGATCACTAATGGTTGTAACAACAATTGCTAAACCCTCATGAATACAATGGATCTACTGGATACAAGTAGCAGCTACAATATCTACTAGCAAAGAACAATAAAAAAAACTTCATGATGATGCCAAAACCTCCTCAAGCTATATGCTACTTTGACTACCATGCCTCTCTGTTGTTGTCTTGATCCACTCTTGAATACTTCATTGCAACAATACGACCACCCATACCCAACTCTGGTCTGCAATATTAAATTGCAGAGGGCCTCACAAGATGAGGCTGGACAACATGCGTGGGCCTCACGAGATGAGGTTGGACAACACATGGGGGCCTCAAGGGACACCATGTGCTTAACCCACAGGGGTGACTCCTTTCACGGTTTATGTGAAACCCTCCTGGCACCTACAGACTCTACGATCGACCTTCTCTGGAAAATGTCGCAAATCACCCGTTCGAGTCGATAAACCTCCAAAGATCCCTCCAGGATGAATCCAAACTCCAAAATGAACCTAAGTGAGAACCCCATATGGATCCTCCTCTTTTCCTAACTAGGGTGGATATTGCACCACTAAAGCTAGACTGAAATGGAAGGGTTTTTCCAAACCCCAACGAAAAATTGGCACAAAGAGAACATCAACAAGATATCAAATCATAATGCCAAATTTAGGGGCTACCCCTCCTTTTATTTTTCCTCCGCTCCTTCTAGATCTTTCTCCTATTTGACCAAATCAAACCCCTATCTTATTTTCCCTCCAATATTTACTTTAAACAATAAAAATCACTTTTTAATGTTTAAGTAATTAATTAATTATTTTTATTTAATGTCACTTTAAGACTTTGTCATCCTTTAACCCAGTGACACTAAATAAATCCCCTTGACTCCCTTTTTCCCTTGACTATAGCCTACAGGATTTGTATAGGCTACTAATTCATCCTCCATCATGATCAATTGGAAGGGGACATTACAATCCAAATCAGGATGCTGCAAGATCTTCTCTCCTTCCCAAGTAGCATCCTCTGTGGGTAAACCTATCCATATGACTAGGTGCTCTTGAATAACTCTTCTCCTTAGTCTTCTTTCCCTAACATCAACAATCCTCTTGAAAGTTAGAACCAATTATCCTTCCTCATCTAGCCGAGGAAGATTTGTCAAGGAAGTGACTTGTTGTCCCAATGCCTTCTCAAGGCATGAGACATGGAAGAAATTGTGGATCCTGCTACCCTCCGGCAACTCTAACTCATATGATACCTCTTTGACTCTCCTACTCACCTTGTAAGGTCCATAGAAGCGTGGATTTAGCTTCTCTGTGCCACTCTTATTAAGCAAAGTTTGTTTTTAAGGCTACAACCCGAGAAAGACTAAGTCCCCAACATCAAAACTGTGCTCCACTCGGTGCATGTATGCATACATATTATGTTGATTCTAAGTGGCCTGCAAGTTCTCCTTCAGGACTCTCAAGATGTCTTGACTCTTCTGTAACTAATATTTGGCCTTGGGGGCCCTTCTCTCCCCAAAATCCAAATCCACAAATGATGGGGCATCATAGCCATGCAATTCCCTGAATGGGCTCATCCCAATGAAAAAGTGTTGAACGATGTTGTAGCAATGTTCCCCGAGATGCAACCACTTTACCCATGTCCTCTATTGCCCTGATACATAGTTCCTTAGGTATCCTTCAACCCATTTGTTTACTATATCATTTTGTCCATCTATCTGAGGGTGTTAACTGGTACTAGGTGTCAACTCTATCCCGGATAACCTGAACAACTCCTACCAAAACGCATTGAGAAACCTACTATATTGATCATTAACTATGTTCCTCGGAAGACCATGTAGTTTGAACACCTCCATGAAGAATAGATCTGCTACCTGAGATGCACTGTACTCAGAAGGGATGGAAAATAAGTGTGCATATTTAGTCAATTTGTCCACTACCACATAGTTACAGTCCCTACCCTGTACTTTTGGAAACCCTATAATGAGAACCATGGAAACGCTCTCCCATTTCTGCTTAGGAACCAACAATGGATGAAGTAACCTTGCAGGATGTGTAAGATTTGACTTGTACTGCTGACAATTCATGCACTCTCTAACATATCAAAACATTTCCTCCTTGAGACCCTTCCAAGAGAATCTCTCCCTCACCTGCTTGCAAGTCTTTAGATACCTTGGTTTCCCTACCAGTGGTGCATCATGAAATTCCCTTAGGATCTTATTCTTGAGTGTGGAATTAGGGATGAGATAGATCCTTTCCTTGTAGTAGATGATGTCATCCACTATCCTGTATCTGTTATCTTGGAAAATACACTCCATAATCTCGCAGGTGAAGGTATTCTTGGAGTACTCTACTAAAAGAACGGACTTCCAGTCCACAGAGATCTCCATCATGGAGAAGGTTGCAAGTCTCCTGGGTAAGGTGTCAACAACTATATTCTTTTTCCCTTTCACATACTCAATGTCAAAATAATATGCCTACACCTTACTCACCCAATTTTGTTTCCTTTCATCAAGATCTTGCTGCTCCAAGAAATATCTCAAGTTGTTGTGGTCAGTTCTAACCACAAAGCGTCCTCCTAGCATGTACTATCTGAACTTTGCCAATTCGTGCATGATGGAAAAAATCTCCTTATCATAGATATGATAGAGCTTCTCTAGCTCTCTTAGCTTTATGATCTCGAAAGATATCGGGCGTCGGTTCTTCATTAATACTACTCATATCCCCTCATCGTATGTGTCACACTCCAGGACAAAAGGCTGCATGAAATATGGGAGTACTAATACTGGGCAAGTGCTCATCAACCTCTTCATTATGTTGAATGCTACATGTGTGTCCTGTGACCATTAGAATGCCCCCTTCTTGGTGAGGTTTGTCAATGGCACAACCAATTGTGAAAATCCTTTCACAAAGAACCTATAATAGTTGCATATCCCGAAGAATCCTCACATATCTTTGAGTGATTTGGGGGTGGGACAATCTAATATTGTCTGGATCTTCTTTTGATGTACTTTTACTCCCTCAACACCAATCATGTGCCCTAGATAGATGATCTATGTCAGCCCAAAATTGCACTTTGTGTCCTTGAAAAAAAGAAACTACTCCTCTATAATGGTGAGAATCATGTCCACATGCTTTAGATGTTCCCCCCACGTCTTGTTGTAAATCAAAAGATCATCAAAGAATACCAATAAGAATTTCCTCAACTACTTTTTAACGATGTGGTTCATACATGACTGGAAGGTGGTAGGTGCGTTAGTCAGCCTGAAGGGAATGAATAAAAACTCATAGTTCCCATAGTGGCATATGAAAGTTGTCTCAGGGATGTATTTCTATTTGATCCTAATCTAATGACAACCTGATCGGTGGTCTATCTTCGAGAAATACACCACCCCATGTATCTCATCAATCAGCTCATCGATCATGGGTATTAGGAACTGGTTCTTGATGGTTTTCTTGTTCAATACTTTGTAGTCGATGCACATCCTCCTGCTGTCAGACTTCTTCTTGACCAATATCACTGAAGAGGCAAATGGACTAGAGCTAGGCCTGATATATCCCATTTATAGCAACTCCTTTATGGAATTCTCAATCTCATCCTTGAAATTCTTTGGGTGCTTGTAAGGTGTGGTGATGATGGGTTTTCCCCCTTCTTCTATCTCGATGACATGCTCAAACCCTTTGTCTGGTGGTCTCCCTAGTAGTAGAATAATGAACACCTTATTGTGTTTCCCAAGCACCTCTTGTATGTCCACATGATAGTGTTGGTGATCCTGGGATGGTTTCTATTGGATGATAAAATATTCGGTTGCACATGTCACATCACCATGTTTGAAGATAGCCTCCATATGTTTGTTGGAAACAATCCCGGGCTCTCTTGACAACATACCTCTTAGAATCACTCACTGACCTCCTAGGTCTGTGACTCCCATCCTCATAATTTGATAATTCATTTTGAAATCTCCAAGGGAATATAACCATTGTACTCCCAACGCCATATTTTTGTCTACTAAGTCCACCACATAAAATTCATCGGTCAATTTGTAGCTTCCCAATGTCACATCCAACCTTTTGATCCTCTAAGTACAAGTCATGTTGTACCCATCTACTACCACCACCTCAAATCCTTTGAATTCCTCCATGGGAATGTGCCTCCTAGCCACCAATGTTGCGTTGATGAAATTATATGTGGTTCCTCCATTGATTAGAGAGGTAACCCTCTGTCCCCATAAAATTCCTTTGATCCTGAAAGTATAATACCTAGGGACTCTTGAAAGTGTAGCAATGGTTACTTTCTTGACCCCTTCCTGTAATGGTGCCCGCTCTGTAATATCAAGGTGTGGTGTTTCGCCATTTCTCTATCCACAACCTTATATGTGGTGGGTTTCTTCCTCACTATCATCTTCTTCATCGGAGAGTACCTCAATATAATGGACCTTACCTTTTCTCATGCATCTATGGCCTGGATCCCATGATTCTTTGCAGTTGTAGAAAAGATTCTTCCTCCTTATTTCTCTCTGAGTCTCCTCATCCATCCTGTCCATTCTTGTCCATGCCTTCTAAGGAGGCTTATTAGCCTGATCCTTCTATGGGATAAAGGGTTTCATTGGTGCCTTCTTGGATGTTGTGTCCACCATATCCCGAGTCTTCATGATGGCATCCTATAGTGTGGCTAGTCTAAAGGCCTTCACCTAGCCCCTTAAGAGTTCATCCAGACCCTTTGTGAACAACATCACCAATTGCTGCTAAGAAATATTTGTCACCATTACGACCATTCTTTGGAAATACGAGATGTATGCTTTCGATGTACCTTTCTGTCTCAACTATGCCAACTCCCTGAAGTGTATTTCAGGGTCCTTCTTGTCAAACCTGTCCATCAAACTCTGAGTGAAGTCTACATATGAAGTGATGTTGGCATGTCCCATTGTCACCAACCCATGGTACCACCACTCATGAGCTTCTCCTTCCAAGTGAAGGGTGGCATACTTGATTTCTTCTACCTTAGTCATTGGGTTAAGTTGGAGGTAAGTGTCCAACTTTTGCACCCATGCTCTAGTTGTGCACTTGGCAGATCTATCAAAAGTTTGGATAGTCAACCTGTCGACGGGCAAAATTGACCGCTCGTCAAATGGAGGAGTGAATCCGGTTCGGGGTTGTCTATTTAACCCAAGCCATTTGGATTAATCCACTTCGATGGGTTTAGCGGTTCCGTTAGCCGATCTAAGTCCTATGAAAGTAAAAAAAAAAAAAAGTAAAGTAAAGAAACTAACTTAATGAAAAACAATTGCTGGAAACTATATACAAATCTAAAATATATTCAGAGTTTGTTAACTAATATTTATAAAATAGTAGTTATATTTATTATATGTACAGTGTATCAGTATGATTATATCTCTAGTATATGTATAATATTTACAAAATGCAAATTTTGATCGAAATCTGTGAAAATCATATATGAATTGATTTATGACAGCGAGGCCATCGTTCAGTGTTTTTGATTTTTATAACTTTTATAAACAAGAAATGAAATGGCAGCTATCTAGTTGAGAAATAAAAATAACAAACAATATAATGTATTTAGATTACAGGAAATTATTATATTAATTAAACTAATAAAATGAAACTAGCAGACTAACCTATAATCGCATCTCCTATTCGTCTTGTGCATAGCATCTTATTTTGCTGTTTGATGAGGCCAACCCACACAAGATTTTCCAAATGCTTCTCGTAAATGGGAAGCAATAATGGTCGAATGCTAATAACAGAACAAGTAAGATATGCAGCAACAACAATTTATAATATGACACATGATCATATTAAGATAAATCTGGCTATGAAAATTTGCATATAACTGCTCATTGGATAAAGAAGATTAACCTTCTAATCATCAAATTATAACAGATTAATTGTTGTATATAAAATGAGAGATATAAAACATGGACACTATATAAATCCCATCACATCAACCTGTAATAAATCATGATATCTAAAGTAGTCATAATTTGATTACAAATCAAAGTGAGCAAAACTTGAACAAAAATATGGTATATCGAAGCTAAAGCTGTGAAAATATCCACTTTCATTCAAGTCTTTCAATCACAAATCCATAGTTTCTACTCCCAGGCAGCGATGGTCCCTTAGTTTACAAAACAATACATTTATAAAGGCCACAGGATCAAAACATTTCCTATGGAAATCATCAAACTTGTTCCAAAAATTATGGGGAATACAATCTCCCAAATTCCCATTGTTATCCAAACTAACAGCCTATTCTAAAACCATGTAAAGAAATAGCATGTTCAGAGATGCCACTAGCGATTCAATCTCCTTTAGAAATCGTACGTACCTGTAAATGCACAAGAATACACGATTTCAGATTGCATTTTAGTTGTAAAATCAAAGAATTCGAATTTTAGTAACTAGCTACAGAATCTCATGATTCTGTAGCTAGTTATTATTATAACCAGAATAATGTTTTATCAAATCAATCAAAACATACTAGATGAAATTTGAGCAAACAATTATTGTATTCTAATTCAAAACAAAAACAAAATCATCTTAAAATTATTTTTAAAATACCATACCTCAGATTCAGGGATTCGTTTTAATCAAGCAATTTTCGAATTCACAATGGCAGTGGCCACTTCCACGTTCTTAAACACAATAGAGCCTATGGTTTTTTTTTCTTTTATCATTAGCTTGAGTTACATTTTGCAATCTGTCATTTTCTTTTGTTAGCACATTCACCCGGTCCTCCAAGGACTTGATCCGAGACTGCAGCAAAGGCACGTCTCTGTAATACCGGTCGAGCCATGACTAACATTCGTTGCACTGCGGCCGAACAGACTGTGTATTAACAGGTGGGGAACTTTTCATTTGACTTGTAGGTTCTCTGTCGAGTTTGATTCCAGGGAAGTCGGGGTTGTCTTTAAGACACGGTGGGAGGTTCGTCACATAATCATAGGGTTTAATCGAACAAAGTCCATATGAATATGGATACTCTTCAGTTAGAAACCGTTCAACTTCAGAATCAAAATCCTCGCTTAATATAATTGGGTTTTGGTCTGCATTTTCCTTAGGTTTATTTCGGGCACATCGTGAAACCCAACGCGTGGCCCTTTTACCCTTGTAATTGATATCACTATTACCTTTACACTTTTTCTTTGCAGACTTTTTAACAGGCTTACCACCATCTTTTGGATATGAGTCAGGTAGAGTGTCGAGTTGGGTAGTGTCCGGGTAGGTCGAGGGTTCCACAGAGGGCAAGAGTGAAAGAGGGGGAATGACGGGCTCAACGAGGGTTTCTGTAACAACGGACTTGTCAACTTGTCCTATTTCAGTACTAGAAAAACCATTCCTTAACAGGAAAGCGTCCCAACAATCACCGTTTAAATTCAAATGATGAACCATAATAATTTTAATCAAACAGTGGTGGAACAAGCTGGAGTTGGCTTTCTCCCTTTTAAAATGCTTTGCCATTTTGTATAAACTTCGAAGGAGAAAATAGGGCATGTTTAGAGGAAAATCAATAAAACTCATGAGCAACCGCAAGTGATATAAGAAAACCAAACCATATCTACTGTTATTGGATAAATCCGTAGGTGCAGACACTAACCGATCTCCCTAGATCCACCTGGATCTAGAACAAATCAAGACAAAACATGACTCTTTCCATAGATTTTGACCATTGAATTAAATAGGAGGCAAGAACTAGTAACATACCTTATTATCGCTTCCTATGGTCTTTGTTGCTCCTGCTTCGCTTCAATGCTCTCGTGCAGCCAAGACCAAGACAACACAAACCAACCAAAGTGAAGAAAGAACAATATATTCAACAGTTAACCTATGTGTATGATCAAGGAATTACACAATAAAGTAAAAATAGCTTTATGGGAAAGAATCATATTACTTTATCATATTAAATGTGAAAGAGAGATTACAACCATGGCCTTGAAGTCGTAAGGTCCCTTCCAACAGTCCTTCGTTCCCCACACACTTCTTGCTCCAAGGATTCTGAAACCATAGATCTGATAGTTACTCACAATATATCTTGACAAAGCAAATCTCAAAGCCACTCCAACCAAGCTGATAATTCCAAGCCAATCAAGAACAAGCTCATGAACCAACAAAGCTAACCTTCTCCATGAGAACTCCTCTCCTTTTATAAGTTGAAGAGGATAAGGTGAGGAGGTTAGGATGATCC
>ML806619.1:0-22612 GCA_009831015.1 Picea engelmannii | reverse complement strand
ACCTGCGAACATCTCGCACCCTAGCTATAGTGCAACCTGCGAGAATGGGTCATTCTCGCACCCTGCCTATATAGCAACCTGCGAACTTCCCTTTTTATAAGGTTTTTACATAGGAAAATGCAACTTCTTTTCTCAGGAAAAGTGCTTCTCCCTTCTCTCTTTAGGAACTCAGGCCACTGACCCCTCTGAAGGCAACATATAGGTTTACGTCATTAACGATCATAGGGATGACGAAAATAATGTGTAACATCTACCCTCACAGGTAACGAACTGCTTGACAATATCTAAGAGGTCGTGCAATCTAGGTTTTAGAGCTATAACCGGCATACCTTTGTCGCAGCTGGTAATCTTCCTTGAGGTAAACAACAATGACCAGGGAACTTCGTCAACCTTTGATTTTTTAAACCATTTTTGTCCCATGGCTGGCAGACCAGTGGCTGAGCTAATGAAATCTTCGTTTAACTCAAGCTAGACGTCTCCAATTTTATCTCTGCAACCATCGAACATTAGCACAAATTGTTGGGCAACTGCCAAATTAAAACCCTCGAATTTCTCAACAAAGACCCACCAACTATTCCTCTCTAAGTCTTCTCGGGCATTGTCAAACAACAACAAAGTCTGGACACCATTGGGTTCAATTCTCACTACAGAAGCCATGGCTGATAGCACAAAATCAACAGGGTATTCAACGATAGGGTTTGATAGGATAGAAACAGAGCCATTTGCCTCGAGCTTCCCCAACACAATGCAAAGGTAGCTCGAAATGAAAGAGAGGAGTGTTAATGCTATGCATGCGAGGACATTGGTGTAGATTGAGGCCATGCAAGAACATCATATCAGGTTGTACTTGAAATGACACCTTGATGTAATGGTACATACAAATCATAACAGTTAAAAAATCATTATATGCATATCCAAAAATTAAATCAATATGTCGAATAAACCATTGCATCAAAGATTTTATGAATCAAAAATATAATAGTCAAATGCATAGATGGGTGGTGTTTCGATACATATGTAACCAGTGGTGTGTTTGAGGCCAAGGAGTTATAACCATGTAAACAATTAGGTTCATGATAAACCAAATGAACATTAACCCTTTGATGTAATCAATATGAATTCCAACTGTGGGTTTTCACGCTTGCAGTCGTGAAAATGAAAACGAAAAGTAGGTACGAAAAAAGCGAAGGATAATGGTGTCATTTAATGAGAAAAGTTGCGACGAGTAATGAGGGTTTAAAAACCCTGTGTAGGCAGCTGGTAGATATAGAGATTAATATGGCTGCCAACACAACCTTCCCACCTTATGCATGAGGTCAAATTTTGTTTGACCCTGGGATTCTTTGCTCCACTCCCTAGTGCTACACACCAAATCTCCACACTACTAAGTGGCACACTTATGTATCGTATCCTACTAAGTGTTTCATTTAAGTATCACTTATGTATGTGTCAATTTTCCACATTCCTAAGTGTCACACTTATATTCTACTGAGTGTCGTAATTGAATGTTACAAATATATCATCATGTGGAAGTGTTGGTCACATTCCCTAGACAAATTGGGGGAGAAAACCCATCACATGGAGTCCTAAATACACTCTATCATCATGTGGAAGTGTCTATAATTTTCCCTAGACAAATTGGTGAAGAAAAACTCATCATTTGAAGGTCGAAAAACCACTTTTTTACCTTGAGTTTTTGACCATTTTTTATGACTAAAACCCCCTTTCCCATACATAGGGAGCCTCGGTACCTTGGTGACACTCCCTACTCAACAATAGGGGAGCATCAATGACGCTCTGTGCTAAGCCTTTGGGGAGCGTCAATTTGGTTACAACCAATTCCAGCTTTTTTGGAGGGAAGGTTCTGGGAGGTTTGAGTTTGTTTGGGTCAAAGGGATCCGAGTCCTATCTATCTACTTGATCCTAGGATGAATATCCTAATTAGTTGATCCATATCCTCAACCATACTCTTAAAATACTCCATTGTGGTTGAGCCTTCATTTTCTATATAAGGAGGTCGCTCAAAGGTAAAAGGGGAGAGTTATGAAGAGTATCAAACCTTTGTTCTTCTGGCATTCAAAGATAGTTCAGTAGCATTCTGGTAGTGCACAAAAGGGGTTGGATAGAAGGATCATTGGAGGAAGTTTGCTAAACATCACATGATTCTAAGTGTTTTCCATTGTTTCTCATGAATATAAGCTTGGCATATTCCCATACTTCTGTCTCATTTAGTTTACATATGAATGTTTATACTTGTTTCATTTTGTTAGATTTTATTTCATCTAACTTTGTGAAAGTAGTAGAAGAGGAAGATCATTCTATCTAAGTGCAGGGAGATCGTGTTCCAACTAGGACTAGATCCAATTCTGGAGAAACAAGGAGAAACGAGGAAAACCTTCGAAAAATGTGCACTCTTATCTCCTTTTCCTTCTTCTCATTTTCATGTGTGGATAGACAGAAGCAAGGGATGTTAGTGTCCACTTGATGTATTCTATCTTAGCCGAAGAAAACATGGATAAGGGGATCTTAACTTGTCCCCAGGGTAAGATTTCTCACAACACTAGGTCTAGTCCTCTTCTTAAGGTTGCGGAAAACTAGATAGGACAATTTCTCTCAGATATCTTCATCTATCATCTCATACTCCCTGTATGAGGAGTTGATATCAATCTCATGATATGGTTTCTCATGTGCTTGTGTGGGTTGTCCTGCCAAGAATGTTGGTAATAGGGGCTTAGGAATCCTTAGGCTCCGACTATGAGCTAGGGTATTGTTACTGCTATTTTGCATGTGTATCCTATCACTCCAATGGGATCCGCAGGTTCCTCCTTGATTTGCACCATTCATATTTCACCATTGGCCCACTAGTTGTGTGAGAACCTCAAGGGTCTATGGTTGGAACCTTGTGGTCTCTGCTTGTCTTTAGGATGCCTCATTATGTCCCTTGACCATATCTTTTAATATTTGGAGAATAACTCCATTATGCTCGTCTCCCATGATTCCTCCTACTTCCTCTATTTTTGACTCTGTTTGGATGGATTATATTTCTCTTTCTGGTGACTTTTGAGTGGGTTTTCCTCCATTCCCTTTCCTCCTAGGCATCAACGTAGTTAAAGTCTAGTAGAATCACCAACTCTGATACCACTTTAATGTCCCCAACTAGGATGGGTGGTGTTTGTTTCCCAAATTATTATTTTTCTTTGTGTGATTTTATCAAACACTTTACTGGAAATGTCTAACAAACAATTTGCATATGTCTCATAGATAGGAATATTGTTAAACATATCACATGCATCCATTACATGGATAATTGAGAAGATAAACTTTTAATATTTATTATGGTATGAGAATCCAAATCACAACAATACAAAGATCACTAATGGTTGTAACAACAACTGCTAAACCCTCCTGAATACAACAGATCTACTGGTTGTAAACAACTACAATATCTACTAGCAAAGAACAATCAAGAAACATGATGATGTCTCGATCTGCATCTAAATACTTCATTACAACAATATGGTCATCCATACCCAACTCTGGTTTGCAATCTTAAATTTTAGAGGGCCTCATGAGATAAGGTTGGAAAACAGGCGTGGGCCTCATGAGATGAGGTTGGAAAACAAACGAGGGCCTCGCGGAACACTATGTGCTCAACCTGCGGGGGTGACTCCTTTTACAGTTTATGTGAAACCCTCCTGACACCTACAGACTCTACGATTGACCTTCTTCAGAAAATGATGCAAATCACATGTTTGAGTCGATAAACTTCCAAATGAGTCAATAAAATTCTAAATCTCCCTCCAGGATTAAGACAAACTCCACAATGAACCCAAGTGATAACCCTAGATGGATCCTCCTCTTTGCATAGCTAGGGTGGATATTGCACCACCGAAACTAGACCGAAATGGAAGGGTTTTTCCAAACCCTAATGAAAACTTGGCTCAAAGAGCACATCAAAAAGATATCAAATCATAATGCCAAAGTGAGGGGATACCTCGCCTTTTATTCTTCCTCCGCTCCTTCTAGATATTTCTCCCATTTGGCCAAATAAAACCCTTATCTTATTTTCCATCCAATATTTACTTTAACATTAAAAATCACTTTTTAATGTTTAAGTAGTTAATTATTTATTTTGATTTAATGTCACTTTAAGACTTTGTCATCCTTTAACCCAATGACAGTAAATAAATCCCCTTGACTCCCTTTTCCCCCTGACTATAGCCTACAAGAGTCGTATAAGCTACTAATTCATCCTCCATCATGATCAATTGGAAGGGGACATTACAGATGAGGGCCAATTGCCAAGTCCTATCTCACTTCTATGGAATAGATAACCCCATCCGAGACTTCTTATTGGAAGTGATCATTTTAGTGTTGTAATTTGACTAAATTAAATTCTAATAGTTCCATATTGGAGAACGAAATGATTTTTATGCAATGATAAGACAAAGTGTCTCATAAAAAAATATTTAAAATAAACATTACAACTAGCTTAAAGAGGTTGGGCACCATTAGCAATATGATTGCATAGGAAAAATGATTCTGAAGGAATGAACCATCGAAAAGAAGAAATTTTATTCAACTACAATCCATCAATAGGAAGTACCGCTCTATAAAAATTGACAATAATATACATCTAGCTCCAAACACTTCTATATCTCCTAGGGTATTGGACCTTAGTGAGTGGCATAACATGTAACCACCATCCTTACCTTTAAAAAGAAAATATTATTTTTAAGTATAATGTTTTTTGAGTTCTGGTTTGAAACGTCGATCTATAAATTGTTGCGATGAATATGGAAGGACATTCAAAACAAATATAATGTTATTAGTTGGAGTGAAAAATTGTAGATGCATGCGACACAAATGTTATAAAAATAAATTATTACTAAGCATGCGAATAAAGTAGGTTGATAAAGATTCGCAAACATGAGTGTTATTTTCACTTTATATGCAAGGAAGATTATGACTCACACCATAAATGAGAATTGTAGTTGAAATTATTCAATGAGTACTACCTAAAACAAGTGTTGCATGGTAGCGCAATCCCTGCTGGGTTGGAATGGGAATAAATGCACAGGGATGGGGGAATAAGTAGTGGAGGGAAATAGAAACTGTAGTAGAGACATGGAAAGCAACATGAAGCACAGGTGGTATCCATGTAGGAAATGACACACGTCTCGTAGAGAAATTCTGGCATTAAAACCATTTAGTTTTTGAAAGTATTTTCATTGTAATTATATTGTGTTTTGCATAATCCATCTTGCTTTTATTTTTACCAGTATTCTGATCTCTTCAATGTATTTATGAAATTAATTCATAATGATTTATGTATACTTCCAACTGGTTAGAGTTAAGTATAGTCACTTCTTTAAATAGATCATCTGGCCTGTGTGTCTCTGTATGTGTTAGGATAAATAAAGTTATATGCGATGGAAAATAAACAAATATATTTTTTTTGAATCCTACTGTGTTCTTATAGATGTGGGGAATAACACACATTAAACATTCAAATATCTTGACATTCAACATAGTTGAAGTTAAAAAAAATTGAGCACATAAATATAAAAGAAGATAAAAATTTCTGAGCACATAAATATAAAAGAAGATAAAATAGTTTTCTTTGAAATATATCAAAAAAATAATATTGTTTGTTACATATTCCTAGAAATTTAAATGCATTTGTCATATAGACTGGGATTGGGGCTCCCGTGGACCATAAAAGAAATATGTACAAGAAATTGGACTGTAGAAAGACGAAGTGGGTGAGGGTAGAGAGAAAGACCTGAAAAGAAGAAATTGGAAGGTATCAGTCTTTGGTTAGACATTTCTATTTAAAGAGGTGGAATAACTAGATTGATAAACAAAGAAGGATGTGATCAGTATAGACTTACACTGATGATATATATCCCCCCCTTTGTTATTTGCTTGTTGATGCCTTTTTATTATTGTCGTCGACGACTACTGGAAGTGTGCCAACTGCCTGTTGCCCTTCGTCGGTGAGCTTGTCGATTGCCCTTTGGAGCCATTCTTCAATGTAGCCTCTCATGGGGGCCACGTTGATCTCATCCCAGATTTGTATGTTGAAAATATCCTTTCCTAATTCCCTTAGATCGATAGAAAGATTACGCAGAGCCTAATCAATTTCTTCATTTTGTATCGAATAGTCAACTAGCCAGTTGTCCACGTCATCTTCACCATATTCAAGGATGTTGTAAAACTTTTCTAAATAAAATCCCTTAAAAATAACAACTTGTTCATCGAAGGCTTGCTTAGTTAATGGCAAGGTGTTGACGATTAAGTTGGGGTCTTGGACCTCATTGGTACTTCCTGCTAAGTCTATTTNGAGGGTAGAGAGAAAGACCTGAAAAGAAGAAATTGGAAGGTATCAGTCTTTGGTTAGACATTTCTATTTAAAGAGGTGGAATAACTAGATTGATAAACAAAGAAGGATGTGATCAGTATAGACTTACACTGATGATATATATCCCCCCCTTTGTTATTTGCTTGTTGATGCCTTTTTATTATTGTCGTCGACGACTACTGGAAGTGTGCCAACTGCCTGTTGCCCTTCGTCGGTGAGCTTGTCGATTGCCCTTTGGAGCCATTCTTCAATGTAGCCTCTCATGGGGGCCACGTTGATCTCATCCCAGATTTGTATGTTGAAAATATCCTTTCCTAATTCCCTTAGATCGATAGAAAGATTACGCAGAGCCTAATCAATTTCTTCATTTTGTATCGAATAGTCAACTAGCCAGTTGTCCACGTCATCTTCACCATATTCAAGGATGTTGTAAAACTTTTCTAAATAAAATCCCTTAAAAATAACAACTTGTTCATCGAAGGCTTGCTTAGTTAATGGCAAGGTGTTGACGATTAAGTTGGGGTCTTGGACCTCATTGGTACTTCCTGCTAAGTCTATTTCATTAATCTTTCTGAATAATTCTTCTTTCTTTGATATAGCTTGTTCACATGATTGGACAATGAGATGTAGGTTCTTCACTTTCTCTTTCTAGCATGAATTTAATTGAGTGATCTGGTTCGGGGAGGGGATATATTCTTGTATTCTTCTCATATATGTCATGTTTCTAACATGGAAGCCAAAATGGATGACTGTGTCTATATAGAAACATTCTTCATTTTTTAAATCCACCTGCAAATGTTCGTGCAAAGCATGTTCCCTCATTCCAAGAGAAGCCATACTTTGTGATGTTTCTTAGGCCTGAGTAATTAGCTCCATTTTTTTCTTGATATTCTTTTCCAAATAGCCTCTACACGATACGAGGAGGCTGGAGGATCCTTTTAATTTGGATGTAGGGGTGGCAGGCATTGTTATTGCTAAAGGACTGGCAAGCAATGGCATAGGAATCAAAGCTTCCTCCAATTCCTTAACTCAGTCCTTCAGTCTGGCATTCTCGGCTTCAATGCCTCCAGTGGAATCATCAAGAGAATATCCAATTGCTCGATGAAGTCGAGAGTTTTGGGATGACTGCATGTTCCTAAGGTTAATATTTGAATGAGATTTCCCTTTCTTATTTGTTACATTTCTCTTTTCAATAATTAAATTTTTAGACTCGTTGTAAAAAACAACGCTTTGGAATACAAAGGATTCATCTTCATAAAAAAATTCGGTCTCAACTATTTCCATTGGGGGACTATGTTGGGTCGCATCCCTGGGCTGATCAACGTTGCAGAATATGATATTCTGATTAGTCTCAAGTTCCATGTCTTCAATTTCAATTTCGGGCTCTTCTGCTTGCCCTACAATTTTTTTTCTCTTCTTCTTCATGTGAATCTTGTGAGAACTATCAATTTTAGCACGAGCAGGGTTGTTATCTCCTCCTCCATTTGAAGAACTATGGGTCACTTTCTTACTTGGGTGGGTCATTGGAGTAATGCTTCAGGATGTCGTGCTCTTGGGAGTGGTAGTCGGGGATTGAATAGTCTTCTCACCAGGGCCTTTTCCAGGTTGTTTGTACAATTCAATAGTGCTTTGTAATGTCTCTAGGTCACTGACGTCATAAGCAGGAGTGTTTTCGTCATGGTATTCGTTTAGGTGTGTCTAGATAAAAGAATTGTTGAAGCCAACTGCTAGTAAATGTTCTAAAAAAATCCCATTAGGGTCGAACCCTCTTAGCCTTTAAGCATATCTTAGGTTCAAGCTATTGAAATGGTCTACGAATTCATCAATTTTGTTGACATTCCTCAACACGAAGTCCCCAAATTTCCAAGGCAGAGGAATGAACCATTTTTTTCTCTTCTCGTAGAATAAATGCAACCAGTAGTTGTACTGCCTTGTTGTTTCTGTAACAAACATTTTTTCCATAATGTGACATAGAAGGAAAGAAGGATTTTCCTTGGATCCAAAAATCATTATCACGTTGTAGTTCTCCATTTGTTCAAGTTCCCCCTTCCTATCCAAAAACTTGGTTTCCTGGTCAGACATGCAGGGAGCATCATTTCCTAACAATAAATCTTTGAAAATAGAGACAAAGTCATTAAAAAACTCATAAAAACAATGGGAAGCCTTGTGCCTCCACAAGGCATGGTACTAGAATTCACAGTTTACCTTCTTGGACACAGAAAGTTTTGGAAATGGACAACAATGCGTTAACGCGAAAACCAAGTAGGATGACATATAAAATATCTTCTCCTTTTTGAATCGTGACAATTGGGAACATATTTCAATGGAAATTAGCTTCCCCCAATAAAAAAATGGCTTGTTCCTTGACTATGAAATACAAAATATAAAGAACCATGCAGGAAATACTTGTTGTGGATTCTTGTCTTGTTATTCTTGTAAACAACTAGGCAATTTACCGGAATGGATTTCTAAATAAACTAACCTACAAGCTTGTGATATCTTCAGGAACTCTCGTTGGGTCTTCCAGAACTCGGGCAAGAGGTACAACCAGTTGTCATGGTTTTTTAGGAACTGCCTAGAGTTTTATCCTCTGCAGGTCAATGTTGGCTCCGACAATCTTAACATCTTGCGAAATACCTCAGGTGACAAAGAAATAGGAGAGTGGTCCCGCAGTGGAATAATTCTTTGTCTTGAAATATATATGTCGACGCACCAAGAGACCACCTCCTTACAGTCAAAAAATTCAGGGACACATCCTACACGAGCAATTCCAAAGGTCCAAATTACTTTGTTCTAGGTGGAAGGGGATGAGTAGTAAGAGTATGCCCTGGACCACTAGAATTTTTGGTCCTCATGCTCGAATATGCTCACTGTATCTCCACAGAAATGTTATCGAGCTAGTGCCATAAGTTTACAAGAATGTCCATTTTCTCCAGAGGATGCTTGAAATGAAAAGTTGGAGGGGATAATATAATGCTCCACAAATGTTGGTCCAATGCATGTGAATGGGAGATCTCCTCGAGCCTTTCGCTCATTAATCACAATCTTTACAGGTTTTGCATGATGACCTATTACCATTAAATCTTAGTAATTGCATACTTAGAAGTGAGAATGTGGTGGGTACGACGAAGAGAAATTAAGGATTTGAGGTTTCGTGAACCCGCCAACCCGACAACTCGCGAAAGACACTCCATGATATTTGAAATGAACACTCGGAAGGGATAATATAACCCTCCACAAATCTTGGTTTAATGTGTATTAATGGGATATCTCCTCGAGCATTTCGCTCATTAATGACAATCTTTACGGTTCCTGCATGATTAGATGTTAGCATTAAAGATTACTAATTGCATATTTAGAAATAAGACTTATACACACACACACACACACACACAGACACACACACACACACACACACACACACACACACACACACACACATATAATGTGTTTATAAACAATTGTTTTATTATAAACAAGTGAGAAGGTGGTAGGGACGGGGAAGAGCAATTAGGGAATGGCTAAGTATGAAAAGAGGTCATATGGGCTTCAAAGTAGGGTTACAAGGGATACTCAGGAGAGGTGAGGGCCCGACAGTCAAATTGTATCTCTCTATAATATATATATATATATATATATGTGTGTGTGTGTGTGTGTGTGTGTGTGTGTGTGTTTTTCTAAACAATTTTTTATTATAAACAAGTGTGAAGGTGGCGGGGCCGAGAAGAGAAAGTAAGGAATGGAAAAGTATGAAAAGCAATCGGACGGGCTTCAAAATAGGGTTACAAAGGATACTCAGGAGAGGTGATGGCTCGAGGGTCAAATTGTATGTCTAAAAAATTTTGATTGAAAAATGTGTAAAACGGAGGAGGGCATAATGGGGAAGTCGAGCAGTAAGTTTGTATATCGCGGAATTTTGGGTGTCGTTTGTAAGTCATCGAACAATGGAAGCGCAATACTGAGCCCTCTTGTCCGAGAACACACAATCAAAAAAGTGGCTAAGTATAGAATAGGGAAACGGTCATTCAAACTCGTTTTCGCTAATATATTGAAATTTGTAATAGATATCCCATTACCTGGCAAGATCTTTTCTGCATGTCTCTAGACAAGTTGTGTAGGGATAGTTAGTTTGGCTATCTCCTCGAGGATTTTACTCATTAATGACAATATTTACGGTTGCTGCATGGTGAGATGTTAGCATTAGACCGCGGTTATTGCATACTTAGAAACAAGTGTGAAGTTGGTGGACATAGGAAACAATGATTAGGAATTGGATATTTCGTGAACCCGTCAACTCGATGATCTGCGAAAGAGATTCCAAGAAATGGCCAAGTATGGAAATCAGATGGATGAGCTTCAAAATAGGGTGACAATGGTTCCCCAGGAGACGTGAGGCCCCGATGGTCAAATTGTATGTCTCAGAAATTTTGAGTGCAAAATGTGTAACGCAGAAGAGGGGATGATGTGGGATTTTGGAAGTCAATTTGTATATTGTGGAAGCTTGGGTGTTGTTTGTAGGTCATGGAACAATGGAAGTGAAATCTAGAGCTAACCTTCCCAGGAATCCGCGATCGAAAAAGTGGCTAGGTATGGAATGGGGAAGTGGTCGGTCAGAGTCGCGATATAAAAGCATGAGTGAAAATGTGAACCTGTGAGTCCGCCAACCCGGGAAGTTAGACATTTTCGGAAAAATGACTAAGTAACCAGAACGAGAAAGTGGAGGGGAAAAATAAACGAGAATTTGGTTAAGTATAGAAGAGGGAAAAGAAGGGATAATATATTGAAATTTTTAATAGATATCCCATTACCTGGAAAGATATTTTCTACATGTTTCTGGATAAGTTGAATAGGGATAGTGAGTGTGATTGTCTCCTCGAGCCTTTTGATAATTAATGACAATATTTACAGTTGTTGCATGATGAGTTGTTAGAATTAAACCTCAATTATTACATACTTGGAAAGAAGTGTGAAGGTGGCAAGCACATGAAACAACAATTAGGAATTGGAGTTTTCCTTAACCCACCAACTAGACGATCTGTGGAAGAGATTCATGTAGATTTTAACCTTGTGCAATATTTACTGCAAGCGGATTTTCAGTAAAAGAACATAAAAGATACAATGGCAAATACAAACATTATACATAGAATTTTCCCCTGGAAACCCAAACTGGGAAAACCAACATATTCTATATTCATTCATAGTAATACATTGTTTATAATACAATATACATATAGGAGCCAGTGGAATCCAAAACCCTAACCCAATGACCTGGATTAGTCAACAACCCTAATTCCTTAACTGGAAATAGAAAACCATCGGAAAAAAAACCATGTGCCGAAAAACCACCTAAATATGTGACACTACTACTCGTGCAAAGAATATAACACATACCCAACATTCTCCCACTTGTTGTTTTCTTTTTATACAGGGGGTTACAGGGTTACATAGTCAACAATCCAAGGAAACAATGCCCATGGATCCTATACACCAAGAGAACTTCTCAGTGCTCACAGATTTTGTTAATGAATCTGCCACATTCTTCAAAGTGTCCACCTTCATCAAAAATACCTTCTTTTCTTCAATCATGTCTCTCACAAAGTGATATTGAATATCAATATGCTTTGTCTTTGAATGATAAGTCAGGTTCTTTGCCAGAAAAATTGCACTCTGACTGTCATAATCTATCCTTACAACTTGATGTACCAACCCAACACTTGAACACAATATTTGTAACCATAATGATTCCTTACTTGCATGAGTGGTTGCCATGTATTTAGCTTCTATAGTTGAAAGTGCCGCTACAACTTATCTTTTGCTCATCCAACTTATTGCTCCTCCAAACAGGTTAAACACATACCCACTTGTAGATCTCCTACAATCCAGATCTCCAACCCAACATGCATCCACAAATCCATGTATATCCACCACTCTGTGCAATTCCAGTCTTCCTTCATAGCACAATCCATAGCTAGCAGTGTTACACAAATACATGAAAACCCTTTTTACTGTTGTCCAATGCTCCTTCCCTAGTTTTGACATATACCTGGTCAAACTTCTCACTGCGTGTGCAATGTCTGGTCTAGTACAGACCATTGCATACATCAAACTACCAACTGCACTCGCATATGGAACATGAGACATGTCCTCCTCCTCTTCCTGTGTCTTGGGACACTAATCCATAGATAACTTAACACCAACAGGAATAGGAACCTTGACCGGTTTACATTTCTGCATATTAAACCTCTGCAATATTGTCTCAACATATTTTCTCTAATTTAACTAGAGTTTCCTCTTTTTTCGATCTCTTTTAATTTCCATGCCCAAAATGAAATTTGAAGCACTTATATCCTTCATGTCAAATTTAGAGGACAACTGAGTTTTCACATCCTGGATAATCTCCTTGTTGTTTCCTATCAACAACATGTCATCCACATACAAGACCAAATAAATCAAATGATCACCAATTAATTTAAAATACACACAATGATCCTCTTTGCTTCTTGTGAAGCCAAGTCCCAACATATAAGTATCAATTTTTTTATACCACATCCTTGGTGATTGTTTTAAACCATACACAAAATTTTTCAACTTGCATACCAACTCCTACTTTCCCTTCACAACAAATCCTTTTGGCTGCTTCATACATATTTCTTCTTCTAGATCCCCATATAGGAATGTTGTCTTCACATCCATCTATTCTACTTCAAAATCAAATGCAACAACAACAGACAACATAAATATTATAGAGGTTAACTTGGAAACAAGAGAAAAAATATCACCAAAATCAATTCCCTCAACCTAGGAATAACCCTTTGCTACTAACCGAGCTTTGTATTTCTCCACTTTTCCTTCTGCATTCAGTTTCTTTTTAAATACCCATTTGTTTCCAATGGGATTTCTTCTAGTCGAGAAATACACTAGATCCCAATCCTCATTCTCCTCATTCTTATCCAAACATTCCATTTCTTTTTCCATGGCCCTTTTCCAGATATTTTCATCCTCTGAATCCAATGCCTCCCTGACAGTTCTAGGATCATCATCAGTAATAGACAAAGCAGAATTTGAAAAAAAATAATATGGAGTATACCTTTCCGGTAGCCTTCTTTCTCGAACTGATCTCCTCAATACTGGAGTATGAGGATCTTCTTCTTGTTATTCTTGTTCTTCTATAGAGTCTGACTCATCATCCTTTAAATCAAACTAGATTTTCTCTGGTTCTTCCTTACTTGGTAGGAATTTTTGTTTAACAACATCCTTCATTTCTCTAAATACCACATCTCGGATATACACTACCTTCTTAGTTTTTGGGTTCCAAAGATTATAACTTTTGACAACATATTTATATCCAATAAAGATACACTTTTTAGCCTTCTTATCTAGCTTACTCCTATTTTCCTTTGGAGCATGAACATATGCATCAAAGCCAAATACCTTGAGATGTGTGAGAGAAGGTTTCTTACCAGTCCATGCCTCTTGTGGAGTCTTGTCATCCAACATTGACGAGGGTGATCTGTTGACCAGGTAACATGCAGTACCCACTGCCTCTACCCAGAATTCTTTCCCTAACCTGACACCACTGAGCATGCGTATTGATTTCTCCATCAACGTCATGTTCATCCTTTCTGCAACTCCATTCTTCTGAGGTGTATATGGGGTAGTATTATGCCTTGATATACCACACTTATTACAAAATTCTTCAAATTCATTCCCACACAATTCTCTGCCATTATCTATCCTTAACACCTTAATTCTTTTCTCTGTTTGATTCTCAACAAGATCCTTAAACTCTTTAAACTTGTCAAATACTTCAGATTTCTTCCTGAGGAAATATATCCAAGTATTCCTCGAGAATTCATCTATAAATGAGACATAGTACACAGATTTTACCAATGATGGGACCAACACGGGTCCAAAAACATCACTGTGAACTAGCTGTAAAATTCTTTCTTCCCTCGTTGCACTAGAGGGGAATCTTACCCGATTATGCTTCCCATATAGACAATGTTCACAGAAATCAAAATCGAGAGATAATTCAGACATACCTTCAACCATACCTTTACCATGTAGTAGTCGAAGACCCTTCTCTTCGATATGCCCCAGTCTTTGATTCCACAACATAACCTTTTCTCCAGAGACTATAGGAGTTCTTTCTTCTTCAACTCCAATATTAGGAACAATGGAACTATTACACCCATCACTAATAGTTCTTCCTTGTATCTTATACATAGTTCCAAACCTAACTCCCTTTAGCAACACCATTGCTCCTCAAACCATCCTGCTGGTTTCCTTTTCAAATATTTTTTTTACCCTTGCATCATCCATTTTGCTTACAAAAATAAATTTTTTGGCCAGACTTGGGATGTGAAGAACACCAGACAGTGTTCTAATCCTTCCATCTATGAGCGTCAACTTGACTTTTCCTCATCCTATGATTCTGGTTGTCAAATCATCACCAAAGAAAACATTACCTCCATCATACCTTTCATATTCACAGAACCACTCCCAGTGGGGAGTAATATGAAAGGATGCACCTGAGTCGACCAACCATGCCTCATGATCTACATGTGTGCTTGAAGAATCCAAGTACACATCCCCTCCTTCTTCCTTGGAGATATTTTCTTTTGTAGAAGGAGATTCTTCAGATCCATTCTTTTTCTCAAGTTTGGATCTACATTGCTTCTTGTAGTGCCCTTCTTTTCCACATCTCCAACACACCTTTACAAAATTTCCAAGAGATTTAGATCTAACCTTAGACTTAGATCTCCCACTTGAAAACTTAGATCTATTTATTTCCTAGGAACACCCTATTGCAAATAATGTGTATGTTCTCTGTCCTTCCATATTTGTTTGTCTCATCTCCTCCGACAACAAGGATGATACCACTTCATCAAACTTCAAGGAAATTGCATTACTACCTATGGCCACAACCATACTATCCCAAGAGTCTGGTAAAGAACACAATAAACTGATACATTTATCTTCATCTGAAATGTTAATCTCAATAGATACTAACTGACTTACCACAGTATTGAAAGTGTTCAAATGATCCACCACCAAGTCTCCATCTCTGATCCTCAGGTTATACAACTTCTTTCTTAGGAATATTTTATTTACTAGGGACTTAGACTGAATCAACTTCCCCAACTTATCCCATAAATCCTTGTCTGTAGCTTCCTCTGACACATTCAATAATACTGAAACTGAGAGACACAGTTGGATTTTTCTCTTTGCCTTCCGATCCAATTTTTTCCAGTCATATGATGAAGTTCCTGTAGGTGCAGTGCATGGATCTACTATGATCCAATGATCTCTGTCCACCAACAGATATTCCACAACTCAAAAATTTTCCCATTAAACTTATCGATCTCCATCTTCGAATTGCTTGCCATTTATTTTCACTTGAAAAATCAATACCACAGATCTCCCACTGTAACAAGGATTATCATAGTCCTGAGCTAAACCCTTGACCACAAAGGCATCCCCCTGAAGCCAACAAATCTCTAATACCAAATGTATATTTTAACCTTGTAAAATATTTACCTCAAACAGATTTTTAGTAAAGGAACATAAAAGATACAATGGAAAATACAAACATTACACAAAGATTTTTCCCCTAGAAACCCAAACCGAGAAAACCAACATATTCTATATTCATTCATAGTAATACATTGTTTACAATACAATATACATATAGGAGACAACGACATACAAAACCCTAACCTAATGACTTGGAATAGTCAACAACCCTAATTCCTTAACCGGAAATAGAAAACTATCGACAAAAAAACCATGTGCTGAAAAACCACCTAAATATAACAGATACCCAACAATTCCAAGAAGTGGCCAAGTATGGAAAGCAGTCAGACATGCTTCAAAATAGGGTGACAAGGGTTTCCCAGGAGACGTGAGGCCTCCATGGTCAAATTGTATGTCTCGGAACTTTTGAGTGAAAAATGTGTAACACGGAAGAGGGGATGATGTGGGAGTCTAGAAGTCAATTTATATATCGCGGAACTCTGAGTGTTATTTGCAAGTCACGGAATAATGGAAGTGCAATCTAGAGACCGCTTGTTTGGGAATCCAAGTTAATTTTTTATTATAAATAAGACTCTGTTATACATACATACATACATACATACATATATATATATATATATATATATATATATATATATATATATGTTTTTGTAAACAATTTTTTATTATAAACAAGTGCGAAGGTGGCAGGGCATGGAAGAGAAAGTAAGTTATGGCCAAGTATTAAAAGAGGTCAGACGAGCTTCGGAATAGGGTTACAAGGGATACTCAGGAGAGGTGAGGGCATGAGGGTCAAATTGTATGTCTTGTAAATTTTGAGTGCAAAATGCGTAAAACAAAGGAGGGCATGATGTAGTCGTCCATCGGTTAGTTTGTATATCGCTTAATTTTGGGTGTTGTTTTCAGGTCATTGAATAATGGAAGCGCAATATTGAGCCTGCCTGTCCAGGAACACGCAATAAAAAAAGTGGCTAAGTATGGAATAGGGAAATGGTCGGTCAGACTCGTTTTCGCTAATATATTGAAATTTGTAATGGATATCCCATTACCTGGAAAGCTCTTCTCTGCATGTTTCTGGACAATTTGTGTAGGGATAGTCAGTGTGACTGTCTCCTCGAGGATTTTACTCATTAATGACAATCTTTACGGTTGTTTCATGGTGATATGTTAGCATTAAACCTCAATTATTACATACTTCGAAATAAGTGCGAAGGTGGTGGACACATGAAACAACGATTAGGAATTGGATATTTCGTGAACCCACCAACCCGATGATCGACGAAAGAGATTCCAAGAAATGGATAAGTATGGAAATTAGATGAACGACTTTCAAAACAGGGTGACAAGGGTTCCCCAGGAGACGTGAGGCCCCAATGGTCAAATTGTATGCCTCAGAACTTTTGAGTGCAAAATGTGTAACACGGAAGAGGGGATGATGTGGGAGTCTAGCAGTCAATTTTTATATCGCGGAAGTCCAGGTGTATTTTGCAGGTCACGGAACAATGGAAGTGTAATGTAGACCCCACCTACCCAGGAATCCATGATCGAAAAAGTGGCTAGGTATGGAATGAGGAAGAAGTCATTTGGAGTCGCGATATAAAAGCATGCGTGAAAATTTGAACCCATGAGTCCGTCAACCCATGCAATTAGACATTTTTGGAAAAATGACTAAGTAATCAGAAGGAGAAAGGAGAGGGTAAAAAGAAATAGGAATTTGGTTAAGTATAGAAGAGGGAAAAGAAGGGATAATATATTGAAATTTGTAATAGATATCCCATTACCTGGCAAGATATTTTCTGCATGTTTTTGGAAAAGTTGTATAGGGATAGTGAGTGTGACTGTCTCCTCGAGCCTTTTTCTCATTAATGACAATATTTACGGTTGCTCCATGATGAGATGTTAGCATTAAACCTCAATTATTGCATACTTGGAAAGAAGTGTGAAGGTAGTGGGCACAAGAAACAATGATTAGGAATTGGATATTTCCTGAACCCACCAACCCAACTATTCGTGAAAGAGATTCCAGGAAATGGCCAAGTATGCAAAGCGGTCGAACAAGCTTCATGAGGCCCCGATGGTCAAATTGTATGTATCAAAACTTTTGAGTTTAAAATGTGTAACACGTAAGAGGGGATGATGTGGGAGTCCAGAAGTCAATTTGTATATCGAAGAATTATGAGTATTGTTTGCAGGTCATGGAACAATGTAAGTGAAATCTAGAGACCACTTGCTCGGGAATCCACGATCAAAAAAGTCGCTAGGTATGGAATGATGAAGCAATCAATCGAAATCGTGATATAAAAGCATGAGTGCAAATGTGAACCCGTGAGTTCGCCAACCCACACAGTTAAACATTTTCGGAAAAATGACTAAGTAAACAGAAAGAGAAAGTAGAGGGGAAAAAGAAAGGGGGATTTGGTTAAGTATAAAAGACAAAAAAAAAGGTCAATTTTCGTAAGCGAGAATTGGTATGAAACCATCACTTTCTAGTCTAATATTTTATGCACTTACATGTTTTCTGTTGTTCTTGTACCATTAAAAAGGGTGTGAGAAAATGATTTTTTGAAGATTTTTTTTATTGCAACTTGTGGGAGTAATTGTGTTCTTGATACATTGTTCAATCCCTTGAAATATTATTTTAAGTATCAAACTTCTTGCATGATGAGTTGTTAGCATTAAAAGCTTAATAATTGCATATCTAGAAATAAACTTATTGTACTGTCAACTTGTCTGTAAGTATAACAATGACAAACTTGAATTTTAAAATTGTTATTGATTTCATAGCCCCATTTGACTTCAACTACCATATATCATTTTTTTCTATTTTTTTTTTCAAAATATTCGCGAAAAAGAAATTTGGTAATTTCATTAATAAAGTAAAAGTGCTCAAACAGAGGCCAGGGGATGGAAAACTAATAAAATGTTTCCTTTTGGAGTAAAGGAATCAAGGAAGCAAAAAGGAAATAAGATATCGTTTTCTCAACAAGGTTGAGATGAAAATGAAACTTCTTGGGTGGGGCCCCAACTCCCGCATCGTGAATTAGTGTTGCTATGTTCTATCTGCATTATGAATACAATTGAATGTTTGGTTTGAAATTGTCTGAAATTCATTTATGTTTCCATATAAGCCTCATCGGATCGACACAATGCATTGTCATATAATTGTTCAATGCTCCATATTAGATCAAATTACTTGAGAAAATACAATATTTAAGAATCACGAGACTATCAGATCATGCAAACGAGAAGAGGTGTTAAATCGACCAAAGAAGCACCAACCAAGATTCCAAGGAATTTTTTTTAATATTAAATATAAAAAAAAATAGTGAGCAATATATATTTATCCTTAGACATTGAACTGAGTTCTTTGCACCAAAGTATTAAACATTTTTTTCATAAACACAGGTACAGGAGCTACAAAAAAAAAAAAACATGCATAAAATTTTGTGTTGTCCATCTAGTGCAACAACATGCAGGAGCCATCGACAAGCTCTTGGACATGCATGCAAAACTAATTACCATGATTTTTTAGGAACTCCTTGCAGTATTCTCCTCAGAAGGTCAATGTTGGGTGCCACAATCTCAATATCTTGTGGAAGACCCGAGGTGAAAAAGAAGTAGGAGAGTGGTTCTACAATAGAATAATTCTTTTGGCTTGAAACAGTTTAGAAACAATCATGCTCCTGACACTGGCGACCTAGAGACATTGCAAAGCATTACTGAATTGTACAAATAACAGTGAAAAGTCCCATGTGAGAAGAGTTTCCAATCCCCGACCACCACTTCCAAGAGTTTGACATCCCACAACATCGCTCCAACAGCCCACCCCAGTAAGAAAGAAACCCAAAATTCTTCAAGCACATGATGAGATAAGAACCCTCCTCACAATAAAATTGATAGTTCTCACAAGCTTCCCATGAGGAAGAAGATAAAAAACATTGTAGGGAAAGCAAAAGAGCCCAAAACTGAAAGTGAGGACACACCAAGAGACCACCTCCTTACAGTCAAAGAGTTCAAGGACACAACCTGCACAAGAAATTCGATAGGTCCAAATTACTTCGTTCTGGGCAGAAAGGGACCAAGAGACCCCCTCCTTACAGGCAAATACTTCAGGGACACATGCTACACATGCAATTCCAGAGGTCCAAATTACTTTGTTCTGGGAGGAAGGGGATGAGTATTAGGAATATGCCTTGTACCACTGGGAGTTCTGGTCCTCACCCCCTCAGATGTTAATTGTATCTCTAGAGAACAGGAGAGTGGTCCCACAATTGAATAAGTATTTGGCTTGAAATATATCTCTCGGCACACCAAGAGACCACTTCCTTACATTCAAATACTTTAGGGACACAATATGCACTAGGGACAAATCCAAAACCCAATCCAAAACCCTAAAAATGAAATGAAAGGATACATCTCTGAGGGAGAGGACCGCCATCTGAGCCAAGAGATTCAAACTCTCGAGTTGCAAAGAAACTAATGCATTCAACATCGATTTATTTTCTTAAATCCCTTCCTTTGGTCTTGTCAGGGCTGCCATAGCCTAGCCAGGAAGTGCCCCCCATTATGGTGGATTTCAATTTGGGCATAGGAGTGGGAACAACATCTGCATTGCCATCATACATCGACGTATCATCATCCATCATATCATCTTCTTTCAGCTCAAAATCGACCGCAACAACCTCTTGACTGACCATCAACTCAAAGGGTGGGTTTTCTGAGCAGGGGGGGTTGCCTTGGAATTCTTTAGCTTGAAATATATCTCTCAGAGCACCAAGGGACCATATCCTTCTTTTCTTATGGGAGGAAGGAGATGAGTAGTAAGAATATGCCCTATACCACTGGAATTTCTAGTCATCATGGCCGTAGGTGTTTACTATATCTGGACAAAATTGTTGTTGAACTGCTGCCATAAGTTAACAAGAATGTTTGTTTTCTCCATATGATGTTTGAAATGAACATTAAGAAGGGATAATATAACCCTCCACAAATCTTGGTTTAATGTGTATCAATGGGAGATCTCCTCGAGCCTTTCGTTGATCAATGACAATCTCTATGGTTCGCGCATAATGAGTTATTACCATTAAAGCTTACTAATTGCATACTTAGAAAAAAGCGTGAAGGTGGCGGTGACACAGAAGAGTGATTAAGGATTGGAGATTTTGTGAAGCTGCCAACCAGACAACGCGCGAAAGAGATTCCATGATGCTTGAAATGAAAACTCAGAAGGGATAACACAACCCTCTGTAAATGTTGGTTTAATTTGTATTAATGACAGATCTCCTCAAGCCTTTCAGACATTAATGACAATCTTAACAGTTCCTGTAGGATGAGATATTGGCATTGAAGCTTAATAATTTCATATCTAGAAAGAAGTGCGAAGGTGGTGGGCATGGAGGATAATGATTAAACATTGGACATTTCGTGAACCTGCCAATCCGCGAAAGAGATTCCAAGAAATGGCCAAGTATGGAAAGTGGTTGGTCGGGCTTCAAAATAGGGTCACAAGTTATACTCAGGAAACGTGAGGGCCTAATGGTCAAATTGTATGTCTTCGAAATTTTGACTAAAAAATATGTAACATGAAACATGGCATAATGATAGACTTTGGTGGTCAATTTGTATATCCTAGAACCTCAGGTGTTGTTTATAGGTCGTGGGACAATGGAAACCCAATGTTGAGAAAGCCTGGCCAAGAACTACCAATGGAAATAGTGGCCAAGTATGGAACGGGGAAGAGGTTGGTCGGACTTGTGATATAAAAGCATGAGACATATTCGAAAAAATAACTAAGTAACCGGAAAGGGAAAGTCAAGGAGAAAAAGAAAGGGTAATTTGGTTGTTAATTTGTAGATCGGGGAAGTCTGGGTGTTGTTTGCAAGCGACAAAACAATGGAAACACAATGTTGAGCTCTCCTACCCAATAACCCGCAATCCAAAAAGTTGTTGAATATGGAATGAGGAAGCGGTCGGTCGGACTCCTGATATAAAAGCATCAGTGGAAATATGAACACGTGAATTCGCCAACCCGTGCACCTAGACATTTTCTGAAAAACGACTAAGTAACCAGAAAGGAAAAGTAGAGGGAAAAAAGAAAAGGCAGGGCAATTTTCGAAAGCAGTAATTGGTGTTAACAAAGCGCCATTGATGGTATTAAAAGTAACTTTAAAGTGCATTAAATAGGTGAATAGGCTCTTCAATCAAGGAATAGATAAAGTGAGTCATGCTTATACTTTCCAAGATGTGTTTGCATAAGAGAAGCATCGAAAAGATACAGGAAAATCAATTTTGGGATGCTCAAGTAAAATTATTGTACTGTCAACTTCACCGTAAGTATAACAAAGATGAATTTTAATTTTGTGTGGTTGATATGATAGTTCCACTGGACTTCACATAGTATATATCCTTTTATTTCAAAATATTTATGAAGATGAATTTTGGTAATTTCATCGATCAAGCAAAAGTGCTAAAATGAGCTACATATTACATTTGCTTCATAGAGCCTACATTAAAAGGCAAAGTAGTTCTTGTATATTCTTTAAGATCATAGAAAAACCACTAAGATCCCGAATGTATCATCCAACCATAATTCATAAACCAGGCCCATGAAAACCTTGAACTACAACACAAAAGCACATGAACAAAAGTATGCCAAACAAAAGACAAAAAAAAACCAATGGAGATTGGGCATTGTATCCCAGCTATAACCAA
>ML806618.1:356297-382250 GCA_009831015.1 Picea engelmannii | reverse complement strand
TTTACAGTGACCTAAATCTTTATAATAAGGTCAACATCTTTATAATAAGGTGATCATATGTGTAGAGGATCAACATCATGACGACATATATAACATCTTTATAATAAGGTCATATGTGTACACATGTTTTCTTTATATAATAATGACATATACACCTAACATAAGTTTAGGGTTAGTGTTTATTTATCTTATTAGTCCTTGCTAAAGCAGGGAATATAGCAATCAATTACTATCATTTCACCGATTAGGGTTGAGTTTCAAGAGCAATTCCATATCTTTATCAATGAAAAGAGAGAGAGATTATAGCTACAACTGAAGGCAAAAAGATATGTGGATTCCATAAACCTAGAATATTATGGAATCCACATACCCTTTTCCATAGAATATACCAACTAGATCCAAAAACCAAAGACATGAAATATGGTACACACATATTATATTATCAAGGAAAAAACAGGCTAAATGCAATTTGGACATTTGAAAAAAAATATTGCAAGTTAAATGAGTACATAAATAAAAAATAAAATACTAACTTTGCAAGTTCAAAATCCGAGCTATGTAGATCGAGAATTGGATTTGTTCAACCGGTGGGTGACGGAAAAAATAAACAGCTCAAACAAAAGCCAATAACAGTGTCGCAACTATAGCAATTGTGTCGCAAAGTCTCTTAAAGTCACGTATATATAGATAAAATAGTCAACTAGTCGTTAACACCGACCAATGAGATAGGTAAAATTTTTGTCACTATTGCCACGAAAGATCATTGCTATAGCGACGAAAATACCGACTAGGTTAAATTAATATTTTCGTCGATATTGCGACGAACGTGCGTGGCAATATCCACGAAAATCCTGCCCTGTTTAAAAAAATGATGAAACTAGTGGAAGCGTGGAAAATTTTTGTGGAATAATCCACCCATATGTAGTAGTGACCCATGGAAAATCAAAACAATCCTGCCAGACCTTGGCTTAACCAAGATGTTGTGTCCATACCTGGACCCCAACACCCTTTACCAAAACACCCGGAGAAATGGTTACCTAAGTTTGATCCCGATTCTAAACAAATCGTCGAAGATCACATAAAAAAATTCATGCTAGCCATTAGACTCTGAAGTGTAGAACATGAAGATGTAGTATGCAGACTTTTTACTTACACATTTGAGGGCAATGCCTCTACATGGTATTTCGCCCAACATCCTCACACCATTGTATCGTGGGACAAATTCGAGTCCTGTTTCCTAGAGAAGTTCGGAGATGATAAATCTCCTGAAGTCTTAGTCACAGAACTCTCCAGCTTAAAGATGAACCCTAAGGAGAAAGTAAAAGATTTTAACCAAAGGTTTCTCACGTTATAAAATTGAATCCCCATTGATTCAATTCCCGCGGAAAACCTCATTGTAGCATATTACACCAAATCTCTACACCAGAATGTAGCAATTTGGGTTAAAAGGTCTAATAAGTCAAAGTTACAGGAAGTATTCGAGGAGGCAAGCCAAATCGAAAAATATATTTTGAGCTTAAAACATAATCTTAGTAATGAGGTAGAGATAAACCCATCTTCTAAGAAGAAAATATAAATTCTTCCTAGACCTCCCCAAACCAAAACTCAATCAAAAACCTCAGATTTGGAAAGTTTACAAAATTTCGTCCAAAAATTATCAAATCAAGTCGTAAATTTGAGGAAATTAGTTGAAGAAGCATCTTCAAACAAAGGAAGTTACAAACCTCCTTTTAGAAAACCTTTTCCCTCAAATCGACCAAACCCAACCCCTGAGGGTCTGAATTTTGAAAGCTTACAATACACTATACAGACTATCCTTGAAGCACAAGATAACTTAGTCCCCGCTGAGAATTCTGAAGATGTGGTTGAAGAGGAAACAATCGAAGAAGAGGAATCATCTCCCAATATCTTCGGGCATTTTTCCAACAGTATTTTTCAAGCCAATTTTGAAACTGTCCATCCTTACAATACCAGAACAAAACTCAGAGTAAACTCTCTTCCGAAATAAGTACTAATGTGCCTCAGAAACAATTTAAACAAACTTAAACAAAACAAAATTTAGCAGCCCCAAGTTTAGAATATGATTTGATCGAAGACCTAAAGAAACTTAGAGCTAATATTTCTGTTTACGAACTTTTGAAGTTTCATTTTCTTCTATAGAAAATGCTTCAGAACATTGCAGAAAACAGTAAAAACAACAATCTGAACAGCAAGAAAATTGCAGAAATCAGTCCTAAAACAACTCAAAAGGTCCCTACTAAAACAACACCTGAACCCTCAAATAAAAGGGACCTCACTCAAAAAAATGTATCAAATGTAGATAAAGTAATTTCAGGGACAACAACTAAAAATCAGCAAAATTTTGCTGTTAATACTTGCAAAAATGTCCCACCTTTTTTATTAACTTTTGAAATTTTCAATAGAAATGTACATAATTGCATGGTAGATTCTGGCGCATCATCAAATGTGATGCCTTTGTCTATCTGAAAAAAATCCAATGCTCAAGTTCAACCTTCTACTCTTAAAATCATTCAGCTTGATCGGATAAATGTTAAGGTAATTGGTGAACTAAAAAGTGTACTTGTTAGGCTATCCTCTAATTATAAGGTTCACCAAATTATTGATATCATTGTAGTTGACATCCCTGAAGTGTACAGTTTATTCTTAAGCATTGGTCCGAACAACTGCATGGATACTTTGCAACATACTGGTCTCATTTGTGGCTACCAGAGAATGAAAAGCCAAACATAATTAGGATTAATCATTAGCGTTACCTCAAGCACACCGTGACGGATTTGAATGACACTAATGAACCATTTACTGCTTCCACTAATTCACTCGAAATGCAGGGAATGAACACCTTTTTCGGTAACTTCATGGCTGAAACTTCCATCATCACTGATCCAGAACAATAGTTGGAGCTCATGACATGCACGAAGTCGACAACTTTACCAAATGTGCCAAACATTTCCGACAAAGCTCACATATGGTCTCTCTACTTCGATGGATCCAAATTTAAGGAAGGATCTAGTGCAGGATGTGTACTCATCGACCCAACATGTAATAAAAATTTGATCACCTGTCGATTAGAGTTTAAATGTACAAACAACACCGCGAATACGCAACACTTTTGCAAGGACTCAAGAAAGCGGTAGATATGAACATACATAACTTAATGGTATTCAGTGATTCAAAAATTGTGGTCAGACAGGTAAGAAATTCCAAACATTGCCTGTCACCACACCTGAAAAGTTATCAAGCCAAGGTATGGAATCTAATGCACAAGTTTTTCGCATTTAACATCAATTCCATTCCGAGATTAAAAATTTCTGAGGATGATTTATTAGCTAACGTCGCTTCCAAACTTTTTCCCGCAGAAGGTCTTTCTCCAAATGCATTTTCAATTGAGTTATTTTTCAGACCATTAGTCCCAGACAATGTCACTAACTGGAGAGTGTTTGATGATGATCAACAGATCATTAGTTTTTTGCACATGGAGGACACCTTCCAAGGTGCAGTTATTGATGAAGGCACCCAAGATGAAGATCTCCGCAATTTTACGGTAATATCAGACTCGAGGTCTCCCGAATCAACATCGGATCTGGTAAATTCTATCCCTAAATCCATGGTAAGATTAGAATTTTTTTATGATTTGCATGACAAATTCAGAAAATCAGTAAATTGTAAAACAAATAGTTCTTCCTTGACCCATGAAAAGGTAAATCTAGGGACTAAAGATAATCCACAATGTATTAATCTGGGAATGGGATGTTCCGAGCAAGAGAGGTCCGCTTTTATAAAACTGTTTAGAGAATTTAAGGATGTCTTTGCTTGGACATACAATGATTTAAAAATTTTTGACCCTAACATAATACAACACATCATCCCAATGAAACCCCAGACTCAAACTTTTCAGCATAAGTTGAGAAAGATGCACCCTAAGATGGAACCGACGGTCAAGAAAGAATAAACAAACTATTGAATGCAAAGATAATTTTCCCAGTAAGACACACACCATGGGTGTATAATCTCATCCCTATAAGGAAGAAAAGTGGCGAAATTCAACTCTGTGTCAATTTTCAGAACTTGAACCAAGCGTTTGACAAAGACAATTACCTTGTTCCTCCAATGGAACAAATTCTCCAACAAGTATCTGGTTCCGAAAGACTGTCACTGCTAGATGGTTTTTCAGGATACAACCAGGTCCTTATGTCTCCCCTAGACCAGTTAAAAACCACTTTCCGTACCCCATGGGGTACTTATGCCTATAGGAAAATGCCTTTTGGGCTTATAAATGCTCCGACCACTTTCTAGAGAGAAATGGATATTGCTTTTCGTGGTCTCATCAATCAATCTGTAGTGATCTATCTTGATGACGTTACTGTTTTCTCCAAAAGCAACAAAAATCACTTATTCCACCTTAGGTTTGTCCTACAAAGATGCTGCAATTACGACATATCTTTAAACCCTAAGAAGTCTATATTTGCAGTGGAACAAGGAAAACTTATCAGATTCATCGTATTCAGTGATGGGATGATAATCGATCCCGAAAGAACTCAAGCCATTGCCAAACTTCCTTCCCCCTCCTCCAAAAAATCGATGCAATCTTTTTTAGGCCAGATCAATTTTGTCAGAAGGTTTGTTCCAAGTTTTTCAGAAATGGTAAGGCCATTGCAAAACTTAATTAAAAAGGATGTTCAGTATCATTGGGGACCGCAGGAAAACTAAGATTTTGACTCCATCAAAAAAGCCATAGTGGAGGCTCCCTCCCTAATGAGTCCTGATTTTTCACAAGATTTCACTCTTTATACGTTCGCCTCTGATTGATCTTATGTCATTGTGTTGACCCAAAAGAACACTAAAATCAGTGAAATCCCCATTGCCTTTATGAGCTCAGCCTTCAAGGGAGTATAGCTTAATTACCCGACTGTAGATCAACATGCTTGTATAGTTTTTAAAGAAGTAAAACATTTTCGATCATATCTACTGAAATCTAGAACTAAAGTCATTGTGCCTTACTCTGCTGTCAGAAACTTGTTAGTACAAAAGGAATTGGGTGAAAAACAAGCAAACTAGATGACATCGTTACAAGAGTATGACCTCGAAATTACCCCTGCACAAATTATCAGAGGTGAAGGTCTATGCAAACTAGTGGCTGATTCAGTTGATGAGCAACATCGTCAAATTAATGTCTTAGCTGACATCGTTACAAGAGTATGACCTCAAAATTACCCCTGTACAAATTATCAGAGGTGAAGGTCTATGCAAACTAGTGGCTGATTTAGTTGACGAGCATAGTCAAAATCAAATCTGTTGTACACAAGTTGTTGCTAATTCTTGGTTTGATGACATTAATTTTTATCTAACACACGTTTCTTCTCCTCACCATATTGATCCAAAAAAGATAAAATCATTAAGACTAAAATTTGCACCTTTCCAGCTGGTAAAAAACGTAGTATTCCATAAAAAAATTTATAATGTTCTTATGCATTGTTTGGAAAGAGATGAAGCAGATAAAGTGTTATCTGAACTGCATACAGGAGAAGTTGGTGGGCACTTTGGTGGAGACACTAATGCTCACAAATTATTAAGAGTTGGGTACTATTGGCCCATGTTATTCAAAGATGTTCACGCATTATGCCGTAGATGCATAATCTGCCAAAAGGATTTTGGACGAGTACATAAGGCAACATTCCCTTTGCAACCTGTTTTGGTAGATTCTCCTTTTCAGCAGTGGGGTCTTGACATTATAGGGCTGATTAACCCCATTTCCTCGTAGCAACATAAATACATCATTACAACGACGAATTATTTTACCAGATGGTCTGAGGCTGCACCATTAAAAGTGGTAAACACTAGTCAGGTAATATCATTCCTTAATTCAAACATCATTACTCGATTCAGTATTCTTGAATGTTTGGTCTTCGATAATGCTTCCTATTTTTCATCCCTCCATATGAGTGTTTTTTCTTTAGAAAAAGGGATAAAACTTAAATATTCTTCCAACTATTACCCCAAGGAAACGACTTAGCCAAATCGACAAACAAAAACCTGATCAAAATCATCAAGATGACAGTTTCTGAAAACCACAAAAACTAGCACAACATGCTTTTTAATGCACTCTGGGCTGATAGGGTGACTCTGAAAACCGCTATTGGTAATTCCCCCTTCTTTCTCGTCTATGAAAGAGAAGCAATTCTCCCTCCTCATGTTTTGCTTCCCTCTCTGCAATTATCACAGAAAGTTCAGGAAGAGGATTGTCCTCCTCTTGAAAGTTGGATTAACGCTTTGTTGAAACTAGAGGAAGTGAGAGCACAAGCAAAAGAAAGACTGGATCAACATCAACGTATTGTTAAAAGATGGTTCGATTCAAGTTCTGCCTCGGATAGGAACTTCGAGGTGGGAGATCTGGTTCTCAAATGGGATAAACCTCATGAAGGAAAAGGGGAGCATACCAAGTTCTAGAATCTATGGTTAGGGCCCTTCCTAATCATTGAAAAACTAGGTCCCAGCTCTTTCCACCTGCAGAATTTAGAGGGACAACCAAACACCTTCTCGGTGAATGGCCAAGCTCTCAAAAGGTATTTTTCATGACAAGTCCCAGATGCACCTTTTGTACATAATTTTTTTGTTTTGATTTGCTTTGTTTTCTGGTTTTTATTTCTTCTTCATTTTGTTTGTTTTCATTGCTTTCTTCCTAAAACATGCTTGTATCATAGTTTGGTTCAAGGAGGGAAACTAGAATTCCTCTTCTTAAACAACAGTCGAGGACTGTCAGAGCATCAATTGCTATAATTTCCTAAAACACAGACTAGCTAAAGAAGTTTTTTTGTTCTAAATCGATTTCATGATTTCGCTTTATAATTATGAGCAGACACGACCATCGTTAAATCTTTTTACACTGTCCCTGCTTTTAAATAAAGAAACTCAAGTATGCCTTCCTGTCCTCAAAAAATTAGTTTCAACAAGAAACTAATTTCAGATCATAATGAAGGTGATTAGGCAAAATTTAAAGACCGGAAAATAACAAATGTGCCAAAGACTGAAATTTTCAGCATCACCCTGCTCTTTTGAATATCTATAAATTATATCAGATTGTGAATAATTTTCCTGAGATTTGTGGGAAGTGTTTGTAAACCCGTCGAGATTCTAAATAGGTATGCTGGCTGCAGGTAAATGCATGCATGATGCCAGGACAACTTCGTCGGGGTACTAAACAGGCCTGCTGGCAGCGAAGCAATGTCGGGTTCAAGAAAATTATCAGGTATAAAATTTCGATATTTGCCTCTTATTCTGAACTGAAATTCTTGGACAGGGTAGAGGCGTCAGAGTGGGTTAATTGACATCCCTGCCGAGACTATGGACGCCTGCTGGTAGTAGTGGCCCTATCAACAATATTGAAGACATTGGCTTGAACATCGTTGCTCTCATTTTTAAAATTTGTGACCAGATTTCTTTTTAACATGAAGATATCTGAGGCTAGAATGTGTAAGGATCCTTAGAATGCTTGACGTTATTCAACTGTCTTTGATCTATAATATTTCTAAATGTTCCTAACTTGAACTTGTCGGTGGTGCAGAGATAATTGCTTCTCCCAGTAAGTTTCCATTGTTGGCAGCTCCACAATATTTTCACCTTTTAAATCGACAAAGAAAAATCCTTGTAGCTACCTACGCTTTGTCACAAGTATTTCTGTTTGAAGGTGACTTTTCGGCTGTAATAGGTTGTGTAGATTGTTCTTTTTTTTCTTTTCATTTTCATGCTTCATTCATGACTGAAAGCATGAATGAAGCATTATGATTGTTTTTTTCGACTTGTATCTAAGGCTTATGTCTCAAGAAGTGTTGATATTATTACAAATCTTTTAATGAGTATTGTTTTCTTTGAAGTCTATCATATATCAATAAAACCTTTGTTATAAGTTGTTCATTTGATTATGAGATATATCTTGAGTTTTTGATATTACACCAAGAATTGATTGCAATTAAACTATGTTTTCACTTCGTTATGATTCTTGGTAGATCTTTTTTCTTATCATTATGCTTTGGTTTGTAAAACATCTCTTATCCTAACCTTAGAAAATCAACTCCATTCTTTACACAATTATGAGATTCGAATACACCCGGTTGTACCCTGTACTTTGTTGGAGGTGGCTGTCTGAAATCGATAGATCCATCGTTTCAAGTTAAGTCTTGGGATTCAGTCTGTACTCTTGGAAATTCATTACACAAAATGTCTGATTTTCGTATGAAACCCCTCATGCCTTCATTTAATCGCACTAGGGTAATAATGGGTTTTTATTCCTTTGGTTTTTTCCCTGGTTTCTTCTATTTTTGAAACCGTTCATGCTTACAGTGTTTTCTGTCTGCCTTCATGACTTCTTATCTGAATCCATATGGCCCCTATCATCCATGTCAAACCAAATGTCTCCCAAACGTTGCTTCTATATGACGATGCAAGTGAATACCTTAAGAGTCAGGGTTGGCTTGAGTTTCTCAACAAATTCCAAGGTTACAACTTGCAAGTAGCTCAGGAGTTCGCCCTCTCTTTCGATGGATGCCGAGCCAAAGTGGGTGATGTTCAAATCGAAATCATCAAGGAATTTTTGAGCCAGGCAATGGACCTTCCCCTTAATGGGAAAAAATGGCTTAAGAATTCCAAGTTGGAAGAGCTTCCATGGAGTTTGTTCTTTACCTCTCGGAAAATCCAGTGCTGTGACAAAGGTATGGCTATATCTTTGTTAAAGACTAGGTGGCCCAGTTTATTGGCAATTTTAAGACAATTCATTACATGTGAAGGTCGCTTCGGTCTCATTTTTATTTACCACATAAGACTGTGAATGAATTTCATCGGTTTCTAGTTGAACATGCCATTTTACTTATTGAGAAGTTTATATAAAATGGCTAAGAGGTATAAAAGGCAGAGTTTGAATTCCAGTTTATTCCACCATGGGTTGATTAGGATGCTGTTATTCCATCATTTGAAATTACTGGGCGATGATTGGGATACTTTTCTATATCGCAATGGCTTTGTTACATCCAAACCTATAGAAGTTCCTATGGTTGATAAGCCTATGATGGAAAACCCCCTGTCCCTTCCAGTGATAGACCGGTTTTCTTATCCAAAAAATCCTGTGATAGGGCCGCGCTCGATGAGCCTATGTTCGAGAAACAAGATGCTGACTCTAGGGTCATTGAATCTCCTGAGCGTGAGAAGGATGTTTTCCCTAATACCATGATAAAGTACACAAATAAACGCTCACACAAACTGTCAAGGAAGAATCCAGATGTAGGGTTTAATAACAAAAGAGCTGGGAGATTAATCTCAAGGAGTTTACAGAATAAAATGAAAGCTCATGTGAGCTCGATCAAAGCGATCGAGGTCCATGAGAGCTCCGATTCTAAGATCGAAAATTCTTGGAGGAGGAAGACCCAAATTACCATAAATAGAATACTAGTCAGACTTATGATTTTGTAGATAATCTGCCACCATGCCTGAAACATAACGAAGATTTTCCAGGGATCAAACTCAGTTAAAAACGCACAGTCATATGTCTCCTCAACCAACTATTTCATATCCACGGTGTGAGGTGTGTTTACTTTGGAAAGACAAGTATTACACATATGTCTCCTTCCTTCAAGCAAATATCGAGACCCTCGCAACTCAGATTGACTCATTAACAAGTGAAAACCACAGACTCAAGTTCAGTGTACAAAGGCAAGGAAAATGCTTGAAAATAACTGGAAATGTCATAATAAAAAATGTTGAGTGTGTCAAAGTAGTGATTAACTCTGAGGTTTTATGAGCCGAATTTAGCATTCAGTTGAAAGGTAAATATTTTATTTTATCTTAGTTGTGCTTTTATTATTATTTTTTTATTAATATAGATTGAATTAGATTTCTGTTGTTTAAAATAAGACTAGCTGGAGAATCAACAGATTCTATAGCCAGTCTATTCTCATTGGAAATTTTGGAAAATATTGGTTAAATTAATATCTAAATTTCTTTATTTCGTTTTTCCTTTCAGGATATTGTGTAGCTTGTGGTGATCTAATGAGATGGAGCATTTTTGGGCTTATTAGCCATTTCTTTAGCTGATTTTGTAAATAGAAACAAACCATTTATAATTTTGGGAGATACAGTTTGATATTTAGTGGTTTTATCACCCTCTATTTTTGTAATTAGTAAATAATCTTGGGATTTGATCCTATCTTAGAAGATAGGATGCTTAGTTTGCCTGAACTCTTTAAATGCTTCAGATTTTTGTAATGAAGACATCTTAGCCTGGGGCTGAAGGTGGACGATTAATTCACAAACTTGAATGGAACATAAATTTGCATTTTATCTTTAGCTTCCTGTAAATGGTGTTTTCGTTTATGGTTTGTTTATCCTGATAAACTAATAGTTGTTGATAGATTTAGACTTCACAATTTGTTATGTTTTTGGGATAATTCTTTTTAAATATCGTCCATATTTGATGCTTCAGATATTAAACAAAGTGATCATTTATTCATCTCAAATGACATGATTTCTCTTTAATTTTTAGTTGAATGATTAAATGCACGTTGTTACAATTAGATTTATCTCAAATGTAATTGCTTGCAATCATAAGATCACAGTAACTATTTGCATCATTCATTCTGTTATTAAAACTCAACTGTCAACACATTGTTCTACATTTATTCAGAACACTTTTAATGTTCATTGCAGGTTTCCCTCTCGGATAAGGTGGTTGGATGTTCTCTAATCATACAGATGTTTGGATGCATATCGATTAACTCACTAACAGGTTAGCTCATTTATGTTTTTTTTTTTAATTATTTATTTATTTATTTATTATTCTTTTTGCCGTTTATTCATCACTGAAACTCGAATATATGGTCCGGCTTTTGACTATCCACATATTTCTGTTTCATGGTATTTTCCCTTATTAGTTTATATTGATAAAGAAAAAACGAAAAAATATCTTATGTGTTTTCTTTATTTTCTCTTTTTTAAAGAAGTCATTTCTTTCACATTGAGTTTTGTAAGTTTAGATTAAAACTTGCAGTGTGTATATCATGTACATAAAAAGATAAGTAAATCTGCTATTTAAATATATCTAGAATAGTTACGTCATATGTATGTACATATATATATATGGTAATTAATAATTAGTTAGTTATTTCATTCTTTTTATTTGTTTCTTTAGGATTTTAGTTTGGTTAACAGAGCCATTAAATCCGTCAGAACGAGTTACACCAAACGGCTTGGGTTATTTGGACAACCACGGACCAGACTCATTCTTCCAATTGACGGACGGTCATTTTCGCCCGTCAACAAACTCCCAAAGACATTAGGTTCTTCCTAAGCTCATGTACATGTCTCACATTAGTTAGTATTTTAATAGTTCCATCAAACATCGTAATTCAAATGCTACTAATTCCCACAACTTTACATGAGATATCATTTCCCATGTAAACTATTCCATCATCTATAGACTGATAAGTAATAAATTAGTGTCTATGAAGACACATGTGGTTTGAATCACCATAATCTAATAACCACTGTTGATTATGACGTGAACCAATACTAATTGATAAAACTTCATCAATCATAACTGAACCTGTTGTTGAACCTATTTTGGTTGCATTTGCTTCCTTCGTCTCTTTTGGAGGGTCTTCTTTGGAGGCTTGTTGTCACTTCCAACAATCCTTCTTCAGGTGTCCAGATTTGCCACAAAACTAGCACTTAAGATTGATCTTTATTCCCTTCGACTTTGACCGAGAGAAATCCCTCTGACCGTGTCCTCTTTCTTTAGGTCTGCCTCTGATCAACATCGCCTCAGATGTAGAGGCTTCTTGATTGGATTTCTTCCTTGTTTCCTCAGATAGTAAAGCTCCAACAATATCATCAAACTCAATACTTTCTGTTGAACTGAAAATCTTAGAGGTAACAAAGTGATCCCATGACGCGGGCAAAGAACACAATAATGTAATTTCCTTATCTTCAGATTCAAGTTTCACTCCCATGCTAGTCAACTGAACTAAGAGAGTATTAAAAGTATTCAAATGATCAAATATCTTCGTACCTTCCTTCATGCGCAAACTATACAATTTTCTTTTCAGGAAGATCTTGTTCGTCAAGGATTTCGTCATGTACAGGCTTTCTAGCTTTGACCACAAACCGACTGTTGTCTTCTTTGTAACAATGTTGAACAATACATTGTCGGCCAAACACAGGCGTATGGCACTAAGTGCTCTCGCATCCATATCATCCCAGTCATCATATGTTATGGTCGTGGGTTGCTTTGATTTTCCCAAAAGCGCTTTCACCACACCTTGTTGCACGAGCAAATCGTGCATCTTAACCTTCCAGATCTCGAAATTGTTCTTGCCATTAAACTTCTAAATTTCGAACTTAGCTCTCTACATATTTTTCATTAGAGGAAACATAAAAAACACCACTGCTTATAATAACCAATGGATCTTATATGGAGGAATGATCTTACTCAATGTTGAATAATAATTTAAAAAAGATTTAATAAAAAAACCTCTTACTAACCCCACCTTTTCCTCACCTTTTATTAAAAAAAGAAATTAAAATTCGCTTTTTAATAAAAAAAAAAATCTTTTACTAAAATTCACCCCACCTTATTCCTCCACCCTTTTTGAATGTTTTAAATATTCACCTCATGACCTTTCAACTTTTTTTTTTTAACAGAAACGGTTATAGATTATATTAATGGGGTGGACTAACCATGGATCTGATTACAAAATGGCCTCGAATTTCTTTGGGTCTATCTTCTTGGACCATTCTACTTCTATAGCTATAGACTAGTGAACTGAACGTCTTCTAAAAGAACTGGATTAATTTTAAGTGTCGAAACTCCAGTCATTGTTTCAGCATAAGACTCAACAATATGTCTCAGCACTATTTCAACATTTGTTACAGCGGTGTTTCAGCATATGTTCCAGCACTGTTTCAACATATGTTCCAGCACTGTGTTTCAGCATTACAACACTGTTTCAACATCTATTCCAATGCTGTGTTTCAGCAACTGTTCCAGCACTGTGTTTCAGCATCTGTTCCAGCACTGTGTTTCAACATCTGATCCAGCACTGTGTTTCAACATCTGATCCAACACTGTGTTTCAGCATCTGTTCCAGCACTGTGTTTCAACATTACAACATTGTTTCATCATATGTTCCAGCACTGTGTTTCAACATTTGTTCCAGCACTGTGTTTCAGCATCTGTTCCAGCACTGTGTTTCAGCATCTGATCCAACACTGTGTTTCAACATCTGTTCCAACACTGTGTTTCAACATTTCATCACTGTTTCAGCATATGTTCCAGCACTGTGTTTCAGTATCTTTTCCAGCACTGTGTTTCAACATCTATTCTAGCACTATGTTTCAGCATATATTCCAACCCTCCTTTGCACAACCATCTACTATTTTGCACGCTGCTGTCCTTTTCATGGGATACAGATTTTTGTTGGATCTCCATCATTTATGCATAGATATCCTTGGGCCAGGAGGCAACCTTTATTGGCTAAAGCATCTGCTTCTTTGTTTAAGTCCCTAAGTATATGGTAGCAGTTGAAGGAGGTGAAGTCCTGGAGGGTGTGTCTTAGTCTTTGCAGGTTCTTATTTAATCCAGCATCATTGAACTATCCTCCCGAATGTATCATTTTGATCAGGATTTCGGAGTCTCCGAACACTTGTAGATTCCGATGGCCTCTTACCTTGGCTATCTGACACACTTTTATTAGACTCAGGATTTCTGCTTGGTTATTAGTTCGTTGTCCAAGTCCCCTAACTGAAGGTTTCTAGCATTGTCCCTTCCTTGGAGTAAATGATTCCTCCATCTCCCGCTCTGCCAGGGTTGCCCTTGGAGGCGCCGTCGAAGAAAGCTGTAGTTATTCCTTGCTTCTGCCACCATCTTTGGAAAGTGTCATAATTGTCTCTTAGCCTCCATTTTGTTTCAGAATAGGGTTTTTCAATACTTTGGGTCCTAGAAGTGAGCATAGGGTTACCGAGCTAATTCTTTTCTTCCTGCTGTAGCGAGATATCTGTTTTGTGGGCTTGAGAACTCAGAGTTTCTAAGAGGAGTCCTTTTTCTTTCACTGCTACCATGCTGGGGGTCCATGCTATGTTGTTGAAGATTTGCTCGTTTCTTGCAAGCCATAGTTTCCAGCACACATACTTAGGGATGGAGATCCAGATTCTATCCCATAGTGTTTTCATTGAGAGCAAGGGATAACGGTCCTTCCAGTTTGTGAAAAGATCTACAACAGAGATGTTCGAGGGGACAACAACATTGAGACCATGGAGGGTAAGGGACCAGACTTTATTTGCAAATTGACAGTCTACAAACAAATGGTCAGATGTTATCATTGCTTCTTTTCATAGAGAACATCTACGAGGGCTTGCGATATTTATTTTCATTAAGTTTTCACCAGTGAGAACCTTTTTGTGCATTAGAGTCCAGAAGAAAAAATTAATCTTGGGGAGCGCTGTAGAGTCCCAAACGTCCTTCCAGATTTTAGCTGGGGGTGGTCTGTCTTTCTGACATTGAAGCATAGCATAGCCTTTGGCTGTAGAATAACTCCCTGTGGGCCCCCAGCCCCATTTGTCTTTTTCATTCATGTGCACTAGTGCAGCGTCTCGGAGCTCTGCTTTGAGCGTTTCCAACTGTTGAAGGAGACGATTTGGAACATTGCCGAAGTGCCAGTCTGACCAGGAGCCGTCCTCATTCCATTTTGAGATATCATTGATCCTCTGTATTCCTCTCTGAGCAAGAAAAACTTGAATTTCGTTCAGGCTGGCATTTGAGGCAAGGGGCGGCCTCCCCATTACCCGATCTGTCCATAGGCAAGTCCGTTTGCCGTTTCTAGGAACTCGGTACAGATCCTGGGTGAAGATTTGCGTCCCCTTGAGGCATAGTTGCCATAGTTGCGTGCTTTTCCCGTGGAAAGCATTTTGTAAATTTATGATTTGAGTGCTAGGAATGTATTTGTGCAGGAGCGTTTTACTTACAGGATGAGAAGGCTCATTGTGCAACTTCCACAGGATTTTGCATCCAAGGCCAATGTTAACAAGAGTTGGATCTCTAATTTGGAGCCCACCTTCTCTTATGGGAAGCTTTGCTATTTCCCGTCTGACCAAATGGAACTTGTGTTGGTTCCCTTTGCCACCATGCCACAATAAATCTCTCAGGAACTTATTGATTTGCCCAGAAATTGATTTGGGTGCCAGGAGATAAGCTGCTTGGTAGATCGGCAGCGAGGAGAGAGCTGCCTTTATCAACGTTAATTTTCCTCCGTGTGTGAGCTAGTGTCCTCCACAGGCATCAATTTTCCCTTTATTTTTTGTTAGGACTCCTTCCCACAGGTTGACTTTATTGGTGCCCAAAATTAATGGCAGCCCAAGGTACTATATCTTTTCCCATTCTGCATACCCTTTGAACCCCAAGGTGCTGGCAATCCTTTGGATTTCATGTTCTGTTGCGTTCCAACTATAGACAACACTTTTCCTTTCACTTATCAAGGCTCCTGACACATTGCAGTAGTTCTGAAGTATGCTCTTAAATGCAGAAGCTACTCTATTTGAGGCTCCTCCTAGCATAAGAGAATCATCCGCAAACAGAGCGTGATTAATAGGCTTGAGTTCCTTCGTAATTCTCAGGCCTGGGACAACTCCTATTAACCTTTCCCGCTCCATCTTCCTGCTGAGTGAATCCACCATTAAAGTGTACAGAAAAGGGGAGAGAGGGCAACCTTGCCTCAGCCCCCTCGAATATTTGAAGAACTCTGCTGGTCTCCCGTTTACCAAAGGTGCTATCCATGGGTTGTGGGTGCAGGCTTGTATCAGGTTGACAAACTCTTGCTCAAATCCAAATGAGAGTAGCACTTGATATAAAAAGGTCAGCTTTACTCTGTCAAAGGCATTAGCCATGTCTAACTTGATCAACATGCCCTTCTCTTTTATGAGTTTGCTGGAATGCATAGCTTCCTGGACTAGGATCACATTGTCCAGGATATGTCTCCCTTTGACGAATCCTCCCTGCGAATCTGAAATGAGTTTGCCCAACAATGGTTTTATTCTGTTTGCAAGGAGTTTTGCAATTATCTTATAAGAGGCGTTGCAAAGGGAGATTGGCCTGAATCTATCAAAGGAGGCGGGGTTTGTTTCTTTCGGGATTAAAGCGAGGAATGTTGAGTTAGTGGCACCTCCCAGTTTTGCTTTCTGTAGAAATCCTTTTATCATTCTCATGAGATCAGATTTGATTATATTCCAACATATACTATAAAAATGAATAGTGAACCTGTCTGGACCTGGAGCTTTGTCAGGGGCCATGGACCAGATGATTTTGCAGATTTCTTCTTCATTGGTTTGGCTCAAAAGTGCTGTGTTGTCTTCTTTTGTGACCAGAGCCGGGATGTTCTTGAGGAATTCCTTGCTGCCTTCTTCATTATCATCATTCTCTTTGCTGTAAAGATGGTGAAAGTGTGAGACAACAACAACCTTTATTTGATCTATTCCTTTGCAAATCTTCCCGTCAGATATGTGATTCCTGGAGAGCCGGGATTTGAATTGGCGGTGGAAGTAAGATGTGTTTCTGTACCCGGATTCCAACCATAAGCAGCGAGATTTTAATCTCCAATATTCTTCTTTGATTATAAAGGAATGGTAAGTTTTACTTTGGATTGCTTGCTCCTTTTCCAGATCTGAGTTAACAATTTCTTTTATTTCCATTTCGCTTTGCAGCTTTCCCAACTTCTGCACTAGCTGCTTTCTTTGGGTGTTGGGATTACTTTCCGATCTTTTACTCCATTCCTTGAGGGCTGTTTTTGTTATTTTGAGTTTTTGTTCCCAGACAAAGTGAGGAGACCCAATTACTGTGGTGGCCCATGCCATTCAGACTGTCTCATAGAAACCCCTCTTTTCTTTCCACAAAGGGCTGAATCTGAATGGGATTGGGCCTAAAATTTCTTCATCCTCTAGTGAAAGTAGAATGGGTTTGTGGTCCGAGGTAAGCTTGGGAAGGATGGCTGTGGAGATTAGCTTCCTTTCCAATAGCAAAGTGCTTTGAACCAAGAATCTTTCCAGTCTGGAATAAATGTGTTCCTCCCCTGTCCTATTATTGGTCCAGGTGTAGAGCCCTTTGCGTGGTTTAAAATCCATTAGGTCCCACTGCTGTATCATATCTTCTACTACGTGAATCTGTTGGTCCTTGCTGATCCTTCCTCCCCTCTTTTCTTTTCCATTCATTACTAGGTTGAGGTCTCCATCAATGATTATATTGTTCGAAGAAATTAGTTCTAAATACTCAATTAAAGTTTTCCAACAGTATTTCTTTTCGGAGTGCAGAGTTGGTACATAAAGATTGAATAATGCAATGGTTAACTTACTTACTGTATGCTTCAGTTCAGTATAGCTCCAATGCTGAGTGTTGAAGGAGTTGACGAGGCTGAACTGATCTTCCTTCCATAGTGTTGCTATTCCTCCGGAGGATCCCCTTGCACTGATTGCTTTCCCTGCATTCTTCTGCCATTTGTTTTTTATGATCTCTAGAAGGGCTTCCCCTTCGATTTTTGTTTCTTGGAGCATGAGAATATCTGTTGGTTCCACTTTCATCAGATCCTTAACTGCTTCAATTTTCGTCGAGTTCCCCAGACCTCTACAGTTCCAAGAGACGATTTTCATTACTTACTGGTGGGGGTGGACGAGCCTCCTCCTTTTTGAGACCTTATCCTTTTATTTCTGCCGATTGACATTTCTATGGTGGGTTGGATTCCTTGGGTCTTTTGTCTTTCTGCCTCTTCCTCCCTAGCTTCTTTACGGGACTTCCTTCCTGCTCTTTTGGCTGGTCTTTCTAATATCTCATCCTCGGAGGAGCTTACTGGTTCCATTGTTTTCTTTCTGGCTATGTCTGCATATGAGGGTGAGGGGGCTGCCTCTAGGGATCCTGCCGTTTTCCATTGTTCCCCAGTGTCTTTTATTTTTGGGGGGGATGTTGGGTGTACCCTGCTTTCCATAATTATATCTGGTTCTTCTGTTTCCTTACTGAGATTTTCTTCTTGCGTTGCTGGTTACGGCGTGGGATTGGGGTCCCCGTCAGGTTGCTCTTGTTCCAGTTTCCCATGGTTGTCACTCTTCATTGTTCCTTTGTTTCTAGATCTTGTTGTCCCTGTTTTCTGAACTGTGATCCACTGGTTTGTTTTTGCATTCTCACTCTCCTCTGCATTCTTTTTTTTGCAGTGCCTTGCGAAGTGGCCATATCCATGACAGTGCCAGCATTTGAAAGGTAACTGTTCATAGTCTAGCTCCTAGATATGCATCCAGTCTGCCGCTGTAAGTTTGATTTCCTCTGGTAATCCCACTTCCAGATCCACCTCCACGCAGATCCGAGCGCATGAGTACTGATCTTTCCTTGGTGCTTGATCGATGTACCTTCCGAGCTTATTGCCAATTGCATGCAGTGATTTTTGGTTCCAGCAGTGCAAAGGAATATGTGGTAGGCGAACCCACACTGGGACAGCAGATGGCACGTCCTGAGCTGGATCGAAATTTGGGGTCCATTTGTTCAGATATAGCCCCTGGGGTCCCATGAAATATGGGTCGTTTCTGAAAATGAGGTTTTTGTCTTCAGGGTTTTCAAAGACGAACACATAGTAACCTTTCCCTACGGAGTGACTCTTTATCCCTTCTGAGATGAGCGGGCTCCAGTTCCTCTGCACCCAGGCTTCGACGGATTTGGGAGAGGGCCATAGCCCGGTAAATTGCCCGATAAGACCTCTGTCTCCCAGATTGACTGTCGACCTGCAAGTTTCTTCTAATGGCAGTTCTGCGCTTGGGATGCATTCCAGTTTCTTGACGAACTTCTGTTGTGCTGCTGACGACGATCTTTTGGAAGTCGCGACCACCAGTTTCCGGAAGGCTTCAATATCTGGCAAATGGGGAGAGGTGGGGATGGATCCCCCACCAACGTCCATGGCTGGGGGACCCCTACTCACTGCTCGCTCCACTTTCCCTCTCGCTCCTCACGCGTTTCTTTCCATTACCACTGGCAATTTCATCCGAAGAGAATTTTTGCTTGGATCTGGGCAGATTTGAGCCAATGGCTCTGAGATTCAGCCTCCTCATGGATCTGATCACTTGGCCCTTATTGTAGATAGATCTGAGGTTGTAGGTATGGATGTGGATGCTCACGGCCCCACAGCTGGAGTCGGCTTGAACAGGGGAGGTTGCGGCCTTGCTCCCTCTCCCTCTTGGCCAAGCTCGGCCCTAAACTCAGCCCCCAACACCTGCGACGCAGTCTCTGTACCTGTCACGACCCTCCTCTGCAGACGCATTTTCATGACCTTTCAACTTTTAATAATAAAGTCAACCTTTAATACTTTAAACTTTTTCAAAAAAAAAGACCATACGTTAACTTCTCTCAAAACATATGAATGCAGTAAGTTATTTCCAAGGGAAGTCGTGACTTTTGGTTTATTTGAGTCATCGTTGCACTTCCCGATGTTTCTACACTGCGACGTGGTTCAAAGGGCCATCGCATCTCCCATCATGGCTGGATTGCAGAAATCTGAAAAATTACCCATGGAGTCGCTGCACCTCCCGACGCATCCAGGCTGCGGAGATCTGGAAAATTACTCATGCGTGGAGTGTGCACTAATGTCCATTGTAACCTTCGAGAGGAGAGACTTGCAGAGATTTGGAGATCGACGCACCTCGCGCTAATGCTACTCCTCCTCCAAATTTTGACACTCATGATGTCCTCTCTTCCAATCAGCTCTGATACCACTTGTTATATTTGTAAATGTGGAAACACAAATATAATAATTCAAGCACAAAATTAAAACACAAAGATTTAACGTGGTTCACCCAAACATTGGGATACGTCCACTAAGCAGAGGTATTAGTTGTCTTATTATTCGAATCAAGGAGATTATAGCAGGCTTACACTCTCATCTCACGCTCATGTCTGCCTCTACGGGCTTACACAAATAATGAACAGATTTAGATTAGTTACATAACTATTTTCTAAACTTGTGCGTTCATACAAAATTGGTAGATTTGGTTGAACAAACTACTACAAAATAGGCTCCATTAAATCTGCTCATATCTACCAAATCTGGGAATTTCGTTGGCATATTCAACATTCTCTACTCGGAGGAGGGATCTGATTCCAACAATGAGAGCAGAGAAATCCATTGAAATACAACCCCTCTCTCGAGATGAGGCATGGACATTGTTTAGGAGAATAGCTTTCAGTGACGACACTGATTATGTTTCTATGGATATAGAGGACTGTGCCAGAAAAAATGTAGATGAGTGTGACAATTTTCCTTTGGAAATAACCGTATTCGCCACAACAATGCTTGGCAAAACCAGATCAGTTGATTGGGATTTTTCTTTAGATTTGATGAAAACTGCAGATCCTTCTTTTGCAGATACTCATCCTCGCATTGATAAAGAACTCTATCAATGCTTAATATGGAGTTATGATTCTTTGCCCAGTTCAATTGTCAAAAATTGTTTCCTATATTGTGCTATGTATCATGAAGATCATGAAATTTCTGTGGAGGAATTATTGCAAATATGGATTGCAGAGGGGCTAGTCCGGAGCAAGCAGGAGAGCCACTTAATGGACATGGAAATTGGGCTTATCTACATTAACCTTCTTGTAGATCATTTCTTGTTCCATAATGTTTAAAATAAGGAGACGTAGAATGTGTGGAAGCTTCTAAAGCGACGAAGAATAAGAGTTCACGATGTTATTAGGGACATGGCAATCTACATTGGGGAGAAGGAGGAGAATTATGTACTCAAGGTGGGACGATGGTTACAAAATTTTCCAGAGATTCACATTGATTATTGCAAGAGGATATCACTTTACTATAATGGTATTGAAAATTTTCCCACCAAGTTCACACGCCCAAAATTGGTGAGTCTCTTCTTATCTTCTAATTATTTTAAAGAGGTTCCATCAGAATTTCTAGTCAGCCTCACTTCTCTCAAGTTTCTCGATCTGTCTAGCAACTTCAGATTAAGTTCAATCCCATTGTCAGTGGGACAACTAAAACAACTTCAGTATCTCAAATTACATTGTCTCGAGCAAATCTTGGAGATATGCCATCTTTCTTCGCTTCAATTTTTGGATCTTTCAAATTGTACGTAACTACAATCATTGCCATCTAAGATTTGAGAGCTTAAAAATCTTAAGTATCTTAGTATAGAGGTTTGTTTCAGTTTAAGGACTATTCCACATGAAATATCCCAACTTACTTCATTGAGCACACTAGATGCAGATGTAGTTGAATTAAGTCTGGAAGAAAAATTAGAAGCAAGCATTTGGAGTTTGAAGGGTCTCAAAAATCTGAGCATGTTGAGAATAATGGTAAGGGTAGATGTGCAAGAGGGAATAATGTCATCAGGCATAATGATGTTTTTCCTCTGAGGATGTTGAGAATAATGGTAAGGGTATATGTGTAAGAGGGAATAATTTCATCATACATAATGATGTTTTTCCTTAGGACATGCAAAACATGAGGAAGCTTCAGAGTTTTATCATCTATCGATACCCAGGGTCGAGTATGTTGGCTCATAATTGCAAGTTTGAAAAAGTTTGAGCAGTTAATGTTAGAGAAGTTGGTTCTCAGACTTTCTCACGTTGGAAATCATGGTGGGACCACCAAATAATGATGATGTGTGGAATGAAGCAATATTACCTCAGCTTCGTGTTTTGAAGATACAATGGTGTTTATCTTTGAAAAGTTTTCTGAAGGGAATGGAGAAATTGCTCAGATTAAGTACATTAGTTGGCATAGAGGTTTGGTGGCAAAGAATAGTATAGTAAGATGACAATATGAAATCTTATCTTCAAAATCTATTTAGAAAATTGTAAGTATTATTTCACTATATTTTATTCTTATTATTAAATATTAATGCAATTAAATGAATCTATAAAATTTCAAATGTCTATGGGATTTTCTTGTAACATTTGTTAACCATTATTGTTATAGGCACCACTCAAGAATGAATATGAATCACAAGAGGTTAGGAATGCCTCCTCAAAAGTATAAGCTTAACAAAGGACAATCATTATCATCAATAAAAGACGAAGGAGATGAAGCATTGTCTTCTTCAATATGACATTGCGAATAAGGAGGTGTATAACCTTTTTGAATTTTTTTGTGTTTTACATAATAAAATTAATATTATAATAGAAAATAGATTGTTGAATTTGGTGTTGTCTAGTTGTTTTTTTTTTTTTTTCCTGGGAATCTGGCAATATAAATTTACACTAAATTATTATTTTTTGTTGTTCAAAATCCAATGTTGAAAAACACTTGGTGCACTCGGATTATACAAAAGTAATCACTCAAATTTACGAATCTAACAATTTCTTGTCGGATTTAGGGCAAATGTCCCCCCCAAAATCATCATTTAGTAGAAGGTTTTGCCTAGAACGTTGAATTTTATTGATTAATTCCTGTTTATTATAAAGTTAAATTTTATTGATAAAATTATTTTTATTATTTAGTATAATTATTTGTATTTCTTTTTTAAATAATTTTTAATTTGATGTTTTTTTAATATATAATTTTTTTAATACAATATACAATCATTTTTAAATTCAAATATTGTTAAACTATTCAAGTAATGAATTTTTTTTATTTTTGAAAAATAATTACTATATTTTTGTAAAAAAATATTAAAATAATAGAAAAGATATTATATTTTTATAAAATTTCATATAGCTATTTTTTCAGCCATATAGAGTGCCATATCAATAAGAGAATCAATATTGCTAAAATAAGAACTAATTCTCATGGGTTGCATAGTGAAACTAGTCACTGGGCAATCCCCAAAACACCATGGCAAGAAAGAATATGTCACCTTTGTGACACCAAGAGGGTGGAAGATGAATTTTTTTTTATCCTAGAATGCCCTGCGTATACCCAAATTAGATCCCAATTTCAAAATATTTGTCACGATACCGACCTTCCTAACCTTCTAAGTCATCAAAACTTTAGTGATCTTGGAACGCTTCTCTTAATGTTTTTCAAGCATTTAAATAACATTTTAAATAAATCCAAGTAATCTCTTACTTTTCTTAAGGTCTGATAAACCAATTTTGATCTCAATGGATGTTAACCATCATCATTATCATATTTTTTACAGGACAGATCTTCGTTAGGGTATGATGCTTGCAACGACCAGGAGTTTCTGAATCTCATAGTAGCCACTAGATCAGGCGTCACGATAATCAACTTTGTGATTCTCTGATCATGCCTCAATGGGTTACGCAGAGAGGGAGAAAGCATGCCAGAATCCCCCTCATATTGTAACACAAAAGCGAGAGAACCATCCAGAATCACCAGCGTGTGATCGCCATTTGAGATGTCGCCTCACCTTCAGGAAAAAATCTACCAAGAAGAGTTGCAAAAAGACAAAGCGATGGAGGTCGAGGTTGAATCTCCCCATTCAAAAGTGACTCGAGTTTGGGAGTCAGGTAAATGTATTCCTCAGGTTTCTGCAGCACCAAGGTATGTGGTAAACTCTACTAGGGTAGGGGAACACTCTCAATTTATGAAAGACCATGCCCTAATACCCAAATTCCTAAGGTTATGTCCCTTAGAATGTGACTTGCTCAGGTGGATCAACACCTAGTGGAAGCCCAAGGGTTACTATGAGCTTCAGTTGGGATCCAAAGGTTTTTTTGTGACCATTTTTTATAATCTTGAAGACAAGGAGAAAATATTTGAGAATGGACACTATTTCTTTAATTTAGCTGGTCTTTACTTAAGGTTATGAACATATAGTTTTATCTTGAAAAAAAAAAGACTTCTCCTACGCCCCTGTGTGGATCAAACTTTATTCACTCCCTCAAGATTCTTATCTTGGAGAAATTTTTGTTACCATTGGCAATGCCCTGGGTGTTTATATCAAATCAGTTGAGGTGACGTGCCAAAGAAGATATACCTCTTATGCTCACATATGTGTTTATATGAACATTTCCAAGCCTTTACCAGGGTCTCTAACCCTAGAGTACTAGGATGAGGAATGGGTTCAAACCATTGATTATGAGCACATTCCCTTTAGATGCTGAAAATGTCATAAACATGAGCACTTTTTCAGGGATTGACCCCTAAATTCCCCTCAAAGCTCAACAGAGGGAGCACCAGAAAAACCCAAAGATGACTTCACTCAAGTCCAGGGGAGAAAAAAGAAACACTAGAAAAATCCCACCTCAGGGCCAAGAAAGAAGCAGTGAACAAGAAACTCCTTTGAAGTCTTAAATCAACTCCCAGACTCGCAAGTAGTGGAAGACCCTCATCAATATACATGTAAGGAAAATACCAAAGGTAGATATAAAGAGATTTCAGAACCAATTCTAGAATAGATTACCCTACCCACCAAAAAATTACCACTTGAGGAGGACCAAATCATAGAGGACAGTGGGGATATAGACATGCTATTAGATGACAAAGAATTAGCAGATATTGATCTGGAGAGACTTGAGGAGGCACATCACAAGTAGGAGCTGCAATCCTATCCCCTGGATCAATCATGTAAGGTACAAAAGGTTTATTTGAACTCCACATTATGAGCGACCTCCATATCTAGAGGCAGTATTGGAATCCATTTATACCCATGAAAGGATATTCGTAAAACTCCAAAAGATAGGAAAATACAAGGAATAAAATCCGCCCAATAGCTAATCAGAGAGGTAGACAACTTTATTGTAACACATTGTTTTCCCCCAAGACTTTAATTATGCTTAATGTTTCATATAAGTATGTCTATGAAGCATGCAATTGTGTTTTGATTAATTAAAACACCAAACCACTGATTAAGATGGAACAACCTTGATGTATTGGCCATGATACACAAGTGGGAATTGATGAAGCATGGAATTGATTGAGTGTCTGGGTAAGGTGGAATTGGGATGTTTTGTGAAGAAAATAGGAAGCTTGTTCAACAAGCCAATCTATGCTTGTTGAGCATAAACTCATACCCCAATTTTCCCTATCTGAACGATCCATGTGACTAGTTATGAAGGGCTGGGAAATTGGTTGAGGCAGTTAATGGTTTTTGATATATTGGTATCTTGGGAGAAGAAAAGGGCCAATTGAAAAACTTACATCATGATCTCATGATTTCCCCTTCAGAATAGAGACTGTGGATTGTAGGCGATGTCTGACAAAAGTTATGAGAGTCCCGAAGGGATTTGTTGAAGAAGAGGCCAAAGGTGGAAAAAGACACCACCAGAGACACACTTAGGGGGTTCGACCAGACGCTCAGTGAGTAGAGTGTGATGTAGGAGAGGAAAAAGGCAGAGCATGAAGAAGCTCGAGGAGATATGAATCAAGAAAGAACGAGTAAGTAGCAGGATCACTAAGAAATGATGTAGCAAACATAGGTGCTTGTGAGCATAGATCCAAGAAGAGAAGAAAACATAGAGCTTTCCTTGAAGAAAATAGGAAGCTTTTCTGAGTGATTAATGATCACTCTGAACAAAGAATACTTGGATCTCTAGTTGGAGCAATAATGGGCCACAACTTGGTGCTTACTGGACAAAAACGGACACTAGTATGGGGACACCACTGAGGGATTTTTTAAGATAGAAGGGACTCTGTTGTGCAGAGGAAATCCAATTGAAAAACCACCTGATAAACCTGTAGAGACCCTGAGATCAGTGGGAAGGGGGGAAATTCTACTATTGTTAGAGGAGGAAGGAGAGTAACCTTCCTGGATCATCATAATATTGGAACCCAACTAAATCAATTTCTCCTTGTGGTATCGTGTCTTGGAATAGGGGTCGTGTACTGTAGGAAGGTACTCTACAATATTGCGTAAGGTTGGGAGGAAAGGCGTCCTCTCTTAGTTAGTTGGTGTTAATTATTTCCTTATCAGATAAGTGTTTGACTTTAACTATTAAATTGCACATGAATGATG
>ML806618.1:344771-356271 GCA_009831015.1 Picea engelmannii | reverse complement strand
TATATATATATATATATATATATATATATATATATATATAAATGATTATCTGAGTTTAATGGAAATGCATTTGTTTAAAATCAATGAAATAAATTCATGAGAATGTGGAATGTGTTGCCATGGATTTTAATGGATTTTCTAAATTGTAAAAATGAATAAGTATGGACTGTTTGAGTCCCTGTGAACCTTGTATCCTTGGAGGAAAGTTTTCAATATATGGAAAAAAACATCATTACCCAGCAATGCAAGTGTCCTAATGTCAAGAAGTCCCTGCGAGGAGTGAAGGACCCTAAACCTTGTAGAACCCTGACTTGTATATGGAAAGCTTGCAAGATATGCAAGAATATTTCCCATGATGAGTGGAAAGGTTGATGAAAGTCTTTGAGTGGTTTCCTGACTCTTGGAAATTCAAAAAAATGCTTGATAAAACCCTGAAATTGTCTAAGTCACCAATATGAGCGTTAATCAATGAAGAAAATCCATGTTAAGTTAGGATAATTTGCATCCGTTGATTCAACAGGATAAATAGATCTCAACCCTATGTTGGAAGGCATCATCGTTGGGCAGATGATTCCTTAAACAACACAAGAGTTGGAATGAGGAGTTCCGACGATGATGATGAAAGTCTTGAGAAGAGATGAGGATTATCAGATATAGGAGGGGCCTAATAGATGGATTGTCATCAGAGCATCCATGATTGAATGTTTAACACTCCATCAGAGTGAATCTCGACAATGATGTTAGGCTTATGTGGATAGAAATCCTGAAACGATGAGTTAGGAAGGTGGTACATCGACACTGCACTAGTGACACATCGTATGGTACAATTGAAAAGGTTCCATGTAGACACCATGTGTAATTGGGGTGGATTTACACCAAGACAATCCATAAAACTTTGGGAGGTTGTATCTTTGGATCTAGAGTTCAATTTAGATCATGTATACAATCGTTGGAAATATCTTGGGGAGATGAATCCATCTGTGAGGTTTATTTAGAGATATGAAGGGCTTGGAAGAAGAGAAATTTGGACACTCCATCAGCCTAAGTGAGGATTAGGGGGTCAGGTGTGTTATAAAGTGGTATCAGAGTAGAGTTCAAACTCTAGGCTTGAATGGGTTACCAAGATCACTTAAAATTGTTTGATATTTTTTTTTGTTGCTTGAAATGCATGTTTTAAATGCTGACATAAAAGGTTAATGATAGTTGTTGTTTCAACACGTAGGATGTATTGAAATACTGTTATCATTGAAAAATCATCCACAACATTGCACACAAATGGTTAAAGAAAACATCAATTTCAAAAACCATTAGTCCACCTACGACACTTAAGTCCACCAAAAAAGGAAAAAAAACTATGTAATTGGGGTCAAAAATCAAAGTTCACAAAATACACAAAGGGAGCGCGCACATAGTGCACATAGTGCACATGCCAACATAGGCCTCAACATGCACTATGTGAAAAATGCGCGACTGTGTACGAGAAAATCCACACACTTCTATGAACGACGCATTTATGGATCTTGTCGGTCGCTCAACCACTTCTGGTTCGACCCCCAACATGATTTGACACTCATATCTAAGCGAAATCTAGCTTGGAGGCTGGTCAAGGTCTAGAGGGTGCCCTAAAAGGCCCCTTGTTCACACTATGAACCAATTACATTTTTCCATGTATGGATGCTATAAATAAGAGCCATGGGTGTGCTAAGAAAATAAGATCTTCAAGGTATTGTTATGCTGCAAGAATTCTTCTTTGAGAATCCTCTTTTCTCTTTGAAGCCTTCCAACACCATTGAATTAGGCCATTCCACTCACCTCTTGAGGGAATAGGCATTGTTTTTATTCACCATTTTCAATTTATTCCATTGTAAAGAGTGAAGAGCTCTCAATTAGGGAACTCAATATCCATACCACAGAGGAAGAGGGGACTCATAAGTCCATGCCTTTCTCTATGGTGTTTTTCCTACTAATCTATTGATCCATTGGTAGCATTATGTTGGTCATTGTTTGATTTTCATGGTTCTAAGTTTCTCAAGCTTTCTAACATTTATTTCTTAGTTGTTTTTAGTTAAATTTCTTTGTTTTCATATGTGATTGGTTTTTCTAACCCACTCACAAACTTATGTCTTGTCTAGAAGGCTTATCTAGGCATTCAAGTGTTGTCGTTTTGCTCACCCGAGTGACAAAACCAACACAACAGATTGGCGACCATATTGGGGAGCGATATAAAATTCCTCCCTATTTGAGCCTTGAGAGCACTTCATTTGGATTTTTTTGTCTTGCAAGTACCAAAACCGACCTAGCCCAACCTGCCAAAGTCAAAATTCAGAGCTGAGGAAGGAATATTTCACTTGGAAATTTATCCCCCGACGCGTGACAAGAAGTGCACGACTTTTCTTGCCCACATACGTGCACCCTGCACATTGTGCATGAAACATGCCTCATTACTCTATGCATTCTATGCATTATGCACCCTTTGCGCACCTGTCAGAATTGTAACTCGCACATAAGTTTGTTTTTTCAAAATTGCAAGGGTTTTTATGCATGGTTTGAGGGCCCCTAGCGTTCAGATTTTTATTTTCATGCACTTTGTAAGGAAACTACACTCCACTTAGAGTCCTTTCCCAAATGAAAGGTTAGCTAACATAGGCACTTAGGGGTTAAAAAGATTCACTATTCCCCTATTTTCCTTTGTTGCCACATGGATGGTTCATTTGGATTGTAAACTTTTAAGTTGAAGTTATTGTTTTCATAACTAATCACTTAAATTGGGAATAGAAGTTAACTTTTACCCTCAAGTATGCTCTTCCCCCACACACTAGTGTGATCTCAGGAATCAAAAAGGTGGTTAAAGGGAAATTTCATCTCCCTTAAAAAATCTTTAGGAGAGGACAAAGCTCCCTAGGGTTCCTCTTAGTTTTTGAAATCATCTTAAAGATTTGTAAGGGCCCATACATTCCCACATGTTTTCAAACTTAGGATAGTTTCTTAAAATGTTTTCTTAGTTTAGATCACAATCTAGGGAAGTTTAAATATCAAAGTAACGTGCCCATACATGCCCACATGTCTACAAATTTAGGATAGTTTCAAATATTTCTTAGTATAAACAACATTTTGGGGAGTTTAAAGGATTTGTGAGGAACCATATGTCCACGTTTCTATTTCTTTAGGGCTTTAAATATTACACAAGGTTGTACAAAAGACACATATTAATTTAGGTAAAGAAGATTTGTAAGGACCACAGGAAGTCCACATGTTGCAATCTCACACTTAAGTTATTAAAATATTTTCACAGTTGTCACTTTCTTGCACACAAAGCCACTCCTCACACACAAATTTATGTTAGAATAGTGGAGGTTGAAGTAGGTTTTATCCAAAGGAATTATGAAATATCCAACTACTTCTTTGAAAATTATCCAAACCAATTAATTCAAACGAGGTTGGTCCATGACCCCAATCTCTGAACCCACCAAATCTAAATTTTTTCTAAAAACACACAAAATTTTCCTCCACAGGAGGTGCCAAAAAGATTTTTTTTTGTTTAGGTAGGATCTCAGGGGTAGGCATCCAAATAAACCCCCGTTATCAGGTTCTCACATTTTCAAACAATAGAAGTTGAGAAATAGGGAACTTTCAAAATCCTCCAAGTCAAGTGTTCCTACACCATAAGGCAGGGAGATACCCGTGAAGGGTCGAAGGTCGAGGTCCGGTTGTTTTGCACATCTCTCCTTGAGTCACCCAACTCTTATGAGGGCATCCATCCCGTGACCCATTTATGAGGCCGAAAATCTAAATGTTTCACTTTGATAGATGTACTTAGTGGTGAAACTTAGGATATCTACCCAGGTGGTGGTTGTGGGCTGCAATCACACCTTCGTCATATTTTGTGTGGCTATTGGGAAATATCGCCATCTCTTTCGGGATATGCACCCTCTACCCCTCATTATAACTATTTACTTCAACCTTCACTAGTTCCTCTTCCGGTGGCTTCCGACCCCACTGTTGAGTGATATTGGAAGGCCCAATGCTAATTGAGAGGAAGGACGATACATATTTTAGGACACAAACATTTGTTTTTATTGTTCCCCCATGTAGACAAAATCCACCTATCCACATGCTTGTTTATTTACAGTTGATTTATGTATGATGTTCATTTGATTACATTCAATTGTGAGTTATACTATCTTGTGAAGGTAAAAAATATACAAAGCTCTTGTTCATTGATTTCTCTCTTGTCACCATTTGCACACATTCACTTTGCTAGTTAGAAACCATAGGGTAACCACAAAATCCCCGTCATTCCAGATGCTTGCAGAATCTCCTCCCTATTCTAGGAGGAGTCCCTAGTCTTGCCAATTCACTGACTCAAACATCTCACACCCCCATGAGTGCTACTATTTTGGGATCAACTTTACTTGGTTACACTTTGCTTGGGTCCAATTCCCAAGGCCATCCATCCATTATTTCTCCTTCATAAGGAGGCGTGGGTCAAACTTCTTCTCAAGGGAGAAGTACCATCCCACCAAATCCCTCTCAAGGGATAGGTCCACTACCTACTCACACGATGGTAGGAACTAATCCCTTGCCAAATATCCCTATGCCATACTTGAAATCCCTCAACATTCTTGATTTGACCAAACTCATGAATGATCCCATTTTACATGAGCCCACTTGACCCAATATGCCTACCAAACTACCTTCAGATATTCCAAAATTTGAAGGAAAAATGGGAGAGGATCTTGCCAACCACATTATGACATTTCACTTATGGTTCTCTTCAAATAGAATCATGGATGATTCCATCCACTTTAGGTTATTTAAAAGAACTCTCATGGACTCAACAACCAAATGGTATGTGGACGAAAAATCAAGGTCCCACGTGACCTTTGAATCAATGGCCAAGGGCTTTTTGTCCTTTTTCCAACTACCAGTGCATCATGATATTGTCTTAGAACTTCTCTCCAAGTTCAAAAAAACCACTACCATCCATATATCCAACTACATCCATGAATGGCGTCGTCGACATAGTTTGTGTAAAGAAGAAACCACCAAAGAACAACATCTTGATTGGTTTCTTAAATCACTCGTCTGTGTTATTGCCAAAGATGTAGCATACACTTTTCCTTTGTTAGAAGAGGAAGCCATCAACAAGTCTCAATAGTTTGACCTCATCTATGCTCAATCAAGTTACTTGTACATAATATTTCCTGACACACCCAGACCCATACCATTCGGCCAAGACAAACCTGGGATGTACCATGTTACAGATGGGTTGATTGGTTCTATGAACCATATCAATTGTTACAGACACCCGCCACCCACTTATGGTGCACCTCAGTATCCAAAACCATATGGAGGGACATATTATTACCCTCCTCCCACTCACCAACATGCATATCCTGTTGCTCCCCTTCCACCAATGGGTGGACCCTCACCGATACTCATGATGCGTCCGGTCCCTCAACCAAGTACGAGTTCACCTTCTACCTCCACATACAACCTTAGCAGTAGTGGAAATTCTTCAACTTCTTACACTCCATATGGATCGTCTCTACAAAACGATCCATATTTTCCATTTCTTGGTCCTCCCCAGCTGGTTTCTCCTCCACTAGGAAAACTACATGCTGGCATTAACTTTGTTCAACCCTCTCCCATTCAACAACTTCAAACATTTGAACAAATGAATATGGAAAATTTTTCCCATTTCCCGAATAATTCCAAGAAGAAAGGGAAAAATTGAAACAATAACAACTCGGGAGCAGGAGGAAATAACCCCCAACAAAACCACCCCGCTGGGGGCAACCAAAATCAAGGCAACCAAAACCCACAAGGGGGAAACAATAACAATAAACCATGAAAAGGGAAGAACAATAACCTCAGAACAAACTTCCCTTGCACTCTATGTGGTGAGCATGGACATTATACACACCATTTCCCCCAAATTTCTAACTTCAAATGGATGAAAGAGTCCATAAATGCACAACGTCCTCCAGTGCCGTCTGCCCCTCAATAGTATTTGCAACCGCCACCTCTAGTTGTTTTGAAAAAACTATTCCACACCAAGGTGTGATGAATAACCAACATGAGGTACACCCAGCCCCACCAAAAATGGGGCAGTATCAAAACCCAGGTCCCAATCAACTTGGAAATCCGATCGATCCCAACATCCTCCTTACCAACGAAGAATATATTCTTTTGAAAACATGCGGTTTCTAGTATGGTGTTCCCCCTGAATATACCCCAACCACCTCAGAAACAGCTCCAACTACAACCATACAACCATTGATCATTACACACCCTAACAATGAACCAAGCCCTCGTATACCCTGTATGTCATTATGACAGAACGTACATAACCCTCATGCTAGGGAAGCCCATAACTACAATCTGGTTGATGACTTAGCACAGTCTCTTGTAGCCATGCCTTAATTGGAGGTCCTCCAAACCTATCCAACTTAGCGAAAATCCTTGCTTTCCGCCTTGAGGATAGTCGACCCAACTGATACTTGACTCATCACCTTTGATCTAGATAGCAGAGAACCACGCCTCCCCGCCTTGGTAGCTTTTCAGATACTGGTTAAGATCCGAAACATCACAATTCATCGATGCATTACTGATGAAGGAGCATCCACATGCATCATGTCCAAATTAGTATGGCAGAAACTTGGCTCACCTGAGCTAGTGCCATCTTCCATCAACCTAAGATCTTATGACGATCGACCATCATCCCCTGAAGGGATATTCTAAAATGTCCCCGTAGAACTTGGGGGAAAAACCATCTTGATCTACATTGAAGTTATCGATGCCCCACTTGATTACAATATCTTGTTTGGCCGTAGCTACATGTATGCTATGAAGGAAATAACATGTTTTGTGTTTTGAACGATGGTGTTCCCCCACAACGGGAAAATCATCACCATCGACCAACTTACACATTACGAGCCTAATCATTCCACCAACATTGATAACATTCTCCCCCTTGTTTGCACTAGCTCATATGTTTTTTCGGTCATCGACATGGGTCCCATAATTTTCAAGGACCCATCCTTTCTCAGGGAATATCATGGACCACCACCTCTCCTACACCCTTCAACACAAGTGTGTGTCGTGTCTTCTAATGGAACACATATTGGAGCCAATACTCCTCCCACCAAGGCCACTCCCCACATCAAAGTTCCACCAGTTGAAGAACTATTACCTCACGAGCTCCCCCAACTCCCCACTGCACCACTTATCCCAATTTTTCCTCCCTCAAGGGGAAAATCCTGGTTTGGGAGATAGTCCCCCAAGCCATCAACAAAATTCCCTTCTCCTACCCCCCACCTAGAGTCCAAGAATTCCAGTTAGCTTCTACTCTCACCCTTCCAAACATGGTTCTTTCAATCCCTGTATGGTATCTCCATACACCCGCGATGGTCCCTACGCCATCTCTCCTTCCTTAGACAGAGGGATTACCAATGCATATCCTTGTACATGCTCCTGCCACACCACCGTTGCCTCCAAATAGCAGCAATACCCCCACCACTGGGGGTAGACGAAAGAAGAACGAGCCCACAACTCCACTTCCTCCCCGAGCTCAACCTCCTTGCGCACTATGCGAAAGAGAAGGACACCCCACTAATAGGTGTCCTACTCTTCCCGAGTTACACAATCTGATCCAACTCCCTAGAGAAACCACATTGATTTCCACTCCACCAAGTACATCCACCACTACTACAGAGTCCTCAACCACATGCAATAAAGGGTTGTGAACCAAATTTGCTTCTAGCATATGTTCAGAATATGGCCACTACACTCATCATTTCCTAGCTCTACCTCAATTTCACCAAAAGTTAGCTGTAGTATGCCAAACATCTTGGCCAGATCCCTCTCAACCACTCCCTTCTCAAACTCACATTACTGATATTCGATATATTTCGTCGTCAGTCCCCAAGTGAATGAGGTACCCTCCACAGTATCGGGACATTCAATTTATGTCCAGTGGTCCCTTGCACCCTATACACGATATCTTGTCTGCATCCTCACCACTTGAAGAAAATAACACCTACCTATTGACAGTTCCCCCTGTCACCTCCCAGGATCCCCTGTATTATCACATTTTTTGCTACAACAAAGATATCCTGGAGGAACTCACTACCCCTGATTTCCCATGGAATGCGCTCCATCATCGTGCACTTTTCATTTCATAGGATGCCTTTCACCCTGCTATCCAAGCCTCCATGTGCGCAATCGAAACCAAGGATTTTATTCCTTCGGGGCATATAGACTGGTTAAACAACCCTATCCCTACCCCAAATGCTTTTGAAGAAGGAAACATGGTCAACATCTCCCCTACCATCAAAATTGACATTTCCATTAAACCAGGAATCATAGAAGAAATCACCAGTGGCGCCGCATGCTCCCTTGAAGAACTCATTGCTTACAAAGCTCTCTTTCAGAAATACCGAGATATTGTTTCTTGGTCATTTACAGAGATGTCTGACCTCGATTCCTCTAAAGTCAAACATCGAATTGACACTTGGACAAATGTCACCCTTGTTCATCAAAAGAAATGCCCCCCTGATCCATCCAAAGTTGCGGCTATTAAACTCAAAATTGACAAGTTACACGCTGTTGGTTTCATTTACCCGATTGTGTACACTTCATGGGTCTCCAACCTTGTCCCCCTTAACAAAAAACAAGGCAATATTTGAGTCTACACAAAATTTCATGATCTCAACCACGCTTGTACCAAAGACAACTTTCCAACCCCTTTTATCGACCAAATCATCAATGACTGTGTTAACCATGAAGCACTGTCCTTTATGGATGGGTTCTCCGGCTACAATCAAATCCAAATCCATCCAATAGATCAGTATAAAACCTCTTTTAGTACCCCTTGGGGTACCTTTGCTTAGTCCGTCATGCCTTTTGGACTAAAAACTTCTAGTGCTACATTTCAACGAGCCATGACCTATGTTTTCCATGATCTTTCTTGCATCATCCTTACTTATTTGGATGACCTCACTACTCGATCCAAAAATATAACTCAACATTTAGATGACTTACGCATTGTTTTCCAACGTTGTCGCCAGTACAATATCCTCTTGAACCCCCTCAAGTGCGTCTTTTTCATCTCGTCCAGATGCCTCCTTGGGTTCATTGTTTCTCAACACGACATCATGGTGGACCCCCTCAAGGTCCAATCTATCACGAAAATTATGCCACCTAGGATTTTACACCAACTGCAAACCTACAAGGAAAAGCCAACTTTTTACATTGCTTTCTCCCAGACTATGCCACTCGTGTGCATGATTTTCTCCGCTTACTGTGACATGATATCCAATTTTGATGGGATGAACATGCTCAAACAACTTTTGATGATTTGAGAGCTTCCCTATCCAATGCCCCTTTGATTAGTCCCCCAGACTATGACCACAATTACATCCTCTACTTATCATCCTCAGCTGTCTCAGTAGCAGGAGTCCTCGTCCAACTAGGGGATGATGGACATGAACATGTCATTTACTACATTAGTAAGAACCTTTCAGGGCCACCCTTGAAGTATAACCATGATGAGAAACTCACATTAATATTTGTCCTCACAGTCCAAAAACTACGACATTACATTATGCTTTGAACTACCAAGGTCATAGAAGATTCCAACCCCATAAAATACTTGCTTAGTCGACGACATATTAATGGAAAATTTGCCCGATGGATCGTTATCCTCCAGGAACAAAATCTAGAGTTCTCAACTCCCAAAAGTAAGAAATCTCTTTTCCTCGCCAAACTCATTATGGATTTTCCCTTAGATGCTAAAGCTTCCCCCATTACTGAGGATTTCCCCGATGAACACCTCTTCTTCATCCCCTCCGATGACCCCTGGTACGACGACCTCCTCGTCTACCTTCGCACACAAAAGTTTGGGTATCATCTCTCTCAATATGATCATTGATGCATTTACCACTAGGCCCCTCGATAGCTCCTCATCAAAGACATTATCTATCGACTTGGGGTCGACGCCATTCTTCAGCAATGTCTTACCATCGACGAAGATGATAGAGTCTTGAATGATTGCAACAACGACGCTTGTGGTGGTCACCTCTTGGGTATGTCCATAGCCCAAAAAATCATTCAATTAGGGTACTTCTGGCCCACTTTGTTTCATGATTGAATCCACACTATCAAGCGATGTGACAAATGCCAACAAAGCACAAGCACAACTAGATCTTCTTCATCTAGTCATCACAGCCAACCCCTTTTTTAAATGGGGCATAGACTTCATGAATTTCCACCCTCCATCAAATAATGGACACAAGTACATTGTCATGGCAGTAGATTACTTTACCAAATGGGCTGAATCTATGTCCACATTTAACAACATCATTGACACGACAACACGATTTTTCTTCAACCACCTCATTAACTGGTTCAGAGTCCCACTGCAACTAGTGTATGATCATGGTAAGAAATTTGAGAATGATATATTTTCAAAACTCTCCTCAAAGTTAGGCTTCTCCCATGATTTTTCCTCCCCATACTACCCTCAGTCCAATGGATAGGTCGAGGCTGTCAACAAAGTCCTCAAAACCATGCTACAATGTACCGTCAACAAACATAAGACCAACTGGCATCATATGTTGTTTTTCATGTTATGAGATTATCGTACGAAATTTAAAACTACCACAACTTTTACACCATTCCACCTCATCCATGGGATCGAAGCCACACTCCCTATCGAGTGCGAAATCCCCACATTACGCACTTCCATTGAGCTATTACTTGACACTGCTCCAATGGAGCAATGCCTGCTAACCTTAGCGCCACTTGATGAAGATCATCGGTCTTCATTACAACATAATGAGGCAGCTAAAAAAGGGTCCAAAGCCACCTTCGATCGCCATGTCAACCTTCACTCATTTAACGAAGGTTATCTTGTGTTAGCCTACGATATCGCCCATGATACTCTCGACCATGGGAAATTCGAGTCATTATGGAATGGACCCTACATCGTCCAAAATTGCCTCACTAAAGGATACGACATCCTAGACTCTCCAGAAGGATAACCTCTCAAAGAACCCGTCAAGGAGTTGTACTTTAAGAATTTTTATGCCTAAGCATAGCTCCCTGTTGACAGGCAAAAACGACCGTCCGTCAATTAAGAGAGTGGAACCGGTCCAGGGTTGTCTAATAACCCAAGCCATTTGGTATGGACCACCCTGACGAGTTTAACGGCTCCGTTGGGCGCTCTGAGGTCTCCTAAGGAAGCCAAAGAGGAATGTTGATCTGAGCTAAGTGATCTAACTAAACTAAATAAGCAAAACTAACTATAATAAACAAACTAAAAGAAACTAAATTAAATACAACTAAAGAGACAAACTAGACTAATATACTAATCTAACTATAAACTATTCAATAAACTAAAACTAACTACAAACTACTTAACTATTATATATACAAAAGACTAATAACTCAAATCAACTATCTAATTACTAATTTAATTACAATTTATTCACAAATG
>ML806618.1:330696-342502 GCA_009831015.1 Picea engelmannii | reverse complement strand
CCAATGCATTAATCAAACGTTTAACTAAGGTGTCAAATCGATATTACATACAATTGATATGCCAAGAGCTATGATAAGGATCAACAATAAGGATCACAAAAGATAAATCATGACCTTGACACAATTCAATGAATCAATGTTTTGGGCAAGTCATAAGATGCAAATTCGAAGGCTAAATGTCTTCAATAAAACCGAGTTATATAATCCATCGAAGTATGAAAACCAAACAAAGGATATTGCCGATCATGTAAAGATCAATAAAAAGATAGGCGCAATATGCATAATGACACAAAAGGTATTGGCAGTTCAGGTAACGATCGAAATGTGACCTCGAAAGGAGAAATTTTCATGCTTACAATCATGAAGACTTAGCGAAGGTGGGCGTGCAGAAGGGCGCAAAGAATAAAAGCGTTGTTCATTCGAAGTTTGCGACGAAAAATCAATGTTTGTGAAACATTGGTGTAGGCAGCTTATGAGACAATGAAAAATGTGAATTGGCTGCCAACACCCCCCTACCTTAGGTTTTTATTTGTACACATTTGTAGAGTTTTTAGTCTTATTTTCCACCACCACTCCTCATGCCTGATCTATCATCTGTGTTATTGAAAAATGCATCATGCATCAACCTACCACATCGATTACGCTAACGGTGCCAGCCGTTGGACCTAGAATCTCGCTTCGGTCGCTTGGGTCCTCTATACTCCCTCACATGTCCCGGTCCACTCCAATGGCATATGTTTGGGCTCGACCACCAAAAACCAAGCCGAATATGATGTTGTCATTGGTATCCTCACCGAGGCCAGTCACCTCCACATTCATCACCTTAGAGTTCTATTAGATTCCCAGCTTGTCGTCCTGCATCTCAACAACGTATATCATGTTCACGATCCTTGACTCTTTCACAAATATCTGCAAGTTAGACGCCTATCTTGATCCAGATTATTTTCGGCACGAAATGAGAGTGGAGATATAATAAAGAAATATACAGAGATATCTCGGATATCCAACAATATAACATAAATGTATCAGATATGCATCCATAAACACAGAGATACAATAATACAATTTTTATTAATGAGCGAAAATGTACAGAGACTGTAAAAATACAGAGTGAAAGACTCGCTAGAATGGTGGAAACTTATCTATGAGAAGAGATGTGATGGATACTCACATTCAAAAGAATATGATTATTAAAATGAGGCTCTAAGGTAATTTTTAACATAAGTAAAATCCAAAACCCTAACCCGGGAAGATGAAAAGCCAAAAAGTTGGCAGGCCCCGATGGGGGTAGTTAATACGTCAACTTCCCGGGGGCGTAACTTTTACATATGAGCTTAGTTTGGGAATTTTGATACACCGTTGGAAAGTTATAACCAAGAGGAATGATTTTCAACTGGTTTGCTAGTGCCTTAGGCATTTAACTATACCCTGAATCCCCAAAAGACGTCATTTAGGGCCTCAAAACGACCCCGAAAGTTTGGAACTCGAAAAACTGCCAAGATGGATAACTGTTTTTCAAGCCCATGGAATAGGTGGGTGGACACCGATATCCACCTGGATCAATCCTCCCTCCTTAGGAAGCAATGGTATCCTTTGCATTAAGTTCTCGGGGGAGAGGGGGAAGTGTTTGCTGAATCTGAATCTTGGTGCGCTGCTTGCCTTGTTGGAGAAGTTGTGTTGCTTAGCTTGTTGAAGGATGTCACAAACCTATGGTTGGAAGGGTTGGGCCTTTTTAAATAGTATGGCTACTTGAGATGACTGTGTGCAGAAGAAATATTTTCGCTTTGCTGCAACCTTGTCGACCTGATTCTGTTGGATATAAGGTGCTTGGGCCGAGGCTGTGGTGGTTGCAGTATCGTTCTGTTCACCTTTTGAACAGATTGTGAAGAAGCTAAATTTTGTAGTATGAGATACTACCTTACGGCATTGTTTAGGTGGGACAGTAGTCGAAACCACCTCTGGTATCCTGTAGAGATGACCCCCAAGAGTAACAATGACACTATGGGGTAGAGACTCATAGATAGCATGGAACTTCCACATACATGGCTGGCCCAAGAGAACATCACAAACATTCTGCAGGGAAACTTCGCATAATACCTCATCCTTGAAAGGTTGGATGCCGTATGACAATTGAAATTGCTGGCTGACATGAAGATCTCGTCCCTGGCGAAGCCACCCAATGTTGTGTGGCTGCGGGTGTGGTGTTGTCGACAATCCCAACTGTTTGACAACCTCTTATAATATGAGGTTCTTCTGGCTTCCGCTATCAACAATAAAATGCAGCGGGCCCCCCTTCACCCACATATGTGAATGAAAAAGGCACTCCCCCTCTTCAATATCTGTTGTTCTTTTGGTTGAATTGCTGCGGTTGCTGAAATAATAGTAAGGTTTGCGTCAATGATCTGTGTTTTACCGGTATTTTTAAAATAAGATTCTGAATCAGGTTTCAACTCCTTCTCTTTGATCTCGGCCACCAATGGCTGTTTTGAGCGACATTCATCAGTGTTGTGCCAGGGGATTTTGTGAAAATCGCACCATTTTTCGGTGTCCTTCTTCGTCTTCCTGTGACCCTTCTTTTCCTGTGGCTTGGATTGGTTTTCAGGAAGTTGTTTGTTATGGATGTCTTTCTCATACTTTGGTTGTTGTAGATTTTCATATCCGAACTCCCGTTTATTCTAGTGTTTAAATTTCTGCTCAATTTTAACAACATATCGATAAGCAACATTGAGTGATGAGATGTCTAGAAAATCCATTTCAGTTTGGATGTATCTGTGTAGAGCCCCATGGTATTTCAGAACCAAATGTCATTCAAAGTCTTTGATACCCAACATGGTACACAAGGTATGGAAGGTATTGGTGAAATCCATAATTTCTTGGCCCCTCTCTTGCCGCAATGTGGTCCATCTCATGTACTGGTCCTCATAGTTTCCAATAGGGTAATACTGTTCCTTTACCACATCCACAAAAAAATCCCAAGTGGGCTCAACCCCATATATTCCAGACTCCTCTGTGGAACTTTTCTCGCAGTAATTTTCCCACTAATGTTTGACATGGGGGAGAGCTTTAAGGAGTGAGACGGTGATTTTTTCCCTGTCGAAAAAATTATGAACAGAGAAATAACCTTCTAACAGATTTAACCATTTATCTAGGGCATTCGCATCTATCTGACCTTCAAATACGGGAATATCAAAATTAGCCTGTACCTTGAAAGGAGAGGTTCTTCCAAAGTGTTTTTTTGATGAATATGCACATGTTTCTATCTGCAGGTGTTGAAGGACGTGGAAAAAATTCTCCATCATTTCGCTCCTCTGTCGCATGAGAGCTTGCTCAAGAAACAGATTGATAGAATCGTCTGCTCCATCATTTTTATTTTCTTCCACCATGGAGGGTTTCTTGGGTGTGGGAGAGTGATTGTATTCTTCAAGAGAGAAAATCTCAAGACCCAACTTTCTATACTCAGACCTCGTCGGAGACATGCACTGAAAAAAATGATCAAGAACAACCTGCTCTGATACCACTGCTCCAGATTATTTTCGGCATGAAACAAGAGCGGAGATATAATACAGAAATATATAGAGATATCTCAGATATCCAACAATATAACATAAATGTATTAGATATGAAACCATAAACACATAGATACAGTAATACAATTTCTATTAATGAGCGAAAATGTACAGAGACTGTAAAAATACAGAGTGAAAGACTCGCTAGAATGGTAGCAGCTTATCTCTGAGAAGAGATGTGACGGCTACTCGCATTCACAATAAGATGATTATTACAATGAGGCTCTAAGGTAATTTTTAACATAAGTAAAATCCAAAACCCTAACCCTAGAAGATGGAAAGCCAAAAGGTTGGCGGGCCCCGATGGGGGTAGTTGCTACTTCAACTTCTCGGGGGCGTAACTTTTGCATACGATCTCCGTTTGGGGTGCTCGATACACCATTGGAAAGGTCTAACCGAGAGGAATTATTTTCTATCAGTCTAAGGCAGTTCTTTTGGCAATTTCCTGGACCTCGAATCCCTAAAAAACATCGTTTAGGGCCTCAAAATGGCCCCGAACGTTTGGAACCTGAAAAAATGCCAAGATGGAAAACTATTTTTCGAGCCTATGGCATAGGTGGGTGGCCACCGATATCTTCCTGGATAATATATCGCAATTTTGATTCAATCAAATTTACACATATTCCAAGACAATTCAATCAAGTAGCAGATTGTTGGATTACTATGAGGGGGGGTCAATCGGTGATCTGAAATTGAAATGGGTTTGTTTCCAACTGATATGAAAATGAAGAATACTTTTCTCTCCTAAATTGCAAGTGTAAAAATGGTATGTGTTTGGGTAATTGGATCAAGTTACAAACACATAAATTAAAGAGTTTTCTCACTTAAGATGCATATAACAACCAACAAATAACAACCAACAGTAAACACATAACACAACAAATGATAAAGGATTTCACCCCTCTCTTGGGCTACATCTCCTGGTCCAACTTCCAATGAATATTTTATATTATTTGCTCAAAATGATAAAAACAATGATTTTCATTTCTCAAAATGCCAAATATATGGCTCCAATGGCTCCAGAACATCCAAAAACCCCTAGCTGGGCTCTTTCTGCACCTGGTTTGGCCAAACAATGAAGAAGTTACACCTACTGGAAGTTTTACCCTTCAAGATTGTTGTCTCTAGTTCACCAATTCGCACATGTGAATGACTAACTTGGCTCCTGCAATGTTCCTGGGTAAAAAACCTAGCACCCATGTGCACTTTGCAATTTAGAGAAAACTATCGAACAATTAGCGAGTTTAGTGCCCCTTTGGGTGGAGGTGTTGGTCGCATGGGGGGAATGTGGCCATGCCCAATGCATAACTCGACCCTCGTGTCTTAACTGTGCCCAAACTTCACGCCTTTGGTCATGTGGAGTGGCCATGTGGTAAAGTCTCCGCACCTGCCGGGTTAAACACCAGTGGAAAATTCCCATGCCAAAAGTTATGGAAAGGGTCGTATGCAATGCAATATAGACCCCGGGCTTAACTCAAAGTGTTAAAATTTTCCGATCCAACGGTTATGTTGGGAATTTTTTTATGCTATGGAATGGGGGCTGGAGCTAGGCCCCGACCCTTTTCTTCGCCGCCCGAACTTTAATTCACATTCAAATATTTTTAAAGTGGTATATGGTTAAGAAATACAATGCGGGCGGGCTGGTAGTCTGATCCTTGCCAAATCATTACCCCTACCTAGAAGTCGCGGGATCGACTCCTGCAGATTCACAAAAATTTTGTCACATGCCAACCAAACTGGATGGGTGCCACGTGGCAGCCCACGACTAGGCCACATGGCACCATACCACTTGCCAAAATAATGACATGTGTCAACACTGGATTCATCCACCTGTCTACCATTGATCCTACCCTGTTAGCATGCCAACTCATGACTTCCATGTCACCTACCACTTGTGGTTCCATACCCTACCACGCCAACACTGTACGGTCGTACAGACTATACGTTCAACTGCCACGTCAACATTGTATGGACTGTATAGTTAGCAATTTTTTTCCTGTTTGGAAAAATGAATAGAACATGATATCTCACTCATACGATGTCCGTTTGAACCCATTCAAGTTGCTTTGGGATCATGAGGATGAGGCCTACACGTGTATCCGTTATGAAGCGATTTCGATCACTTGGATTTTTGAGCAAAATTTGATTCCCTGGATCAATCGGTAATAGAGCAATTTAATCTTTTTTCACCATAAAATGCAAGTGTTATATCAATGTAGCATTATCATCCAATAGTTGCAGAGTAAATAAACAATGAACAAATGAGCAATCATACACATACACAATACACCAATGTTTTACATGGAAACCCAAAGCGGGAGAAAACTACAAAATGTTTTTTTTTATATGTCTTTAAGAATTACATTCATTGGAAGCACCAGATTCCTTTGTTTTCCAGTTGCAACTAGAAGGACGCTCCAACCCCCTAGTTTCTCAGTATACAACCTGATGGAAGCTCCAACTCCTCAATTCTATGGCTACAACTAGAAGGAGGCTACAACCCCCTATGTTCTCCGGTTACAACCAGAAATTGGTTACAACCACCTGTCCTTTCCCAATCCAATCGCCCTGACGTAGAAGTAGAATGATGGAACTACTATCACGCTATCACTGTGATATATACTACTGTAAACCTGTACCAAAAAACCTGTAACAACCTGTACCAATAACCTGTACCAACATGTACCATACATCAACCTGTACCTCAACTTGTACCATAAACAAGTGCATCAACCATGCACCAAACCTGTACAAATAACCTATCACAATAACATGTCCAAACAACCTATCACAACAACCCGTATCATCCATATTATCAACCAAATTAGATCTACTCACCAAGATAAATCACCAAGACAACTCTCAACCATATGCACAATATCACCAAGATGTGCATCAAACAATCATAACACAACAACTCATAATCATCACCAAGGTCAATATGTGATTCTAATAATATACCAAGACAAGTATGCTACATTATCCATAAACCATGTGTCAACAATACTACTAACAAGTGCCTCCAACCATGTACCAAGTATGTACCAATCATGCATCAACTACTCATCAACTATGACTCATCAATATGTACCAACATCATCAACTATACACCTCATGTATGTGCCAATTCATCAACTACTTCTCTCAACCATGTACCCAACATGTACCTCAACCAAAATACCTCATCATTTTCATCATACAAATATGATTTGTAACTCTATAACAAACCTAGTGTATATGATCACATACCTGCAAACCTTACTTAACTTTAACAACAAAAGACTAGCATTTTCATCAAACTTTACTTTAGTCTCACATGACTAATTTTGGATTAGTCAAAAAATCTAACTTGCAATAATCATAACTATGTACATGTAATGAATAAATATCTCAAAATGGTACACAATGTTCTTAAGTGTCTTTTATGCAATTCCTCTAGATTTCACTACTTGGAACCTCCCAGAAAAGGAGTTATAGCAAAAATGACATACCTTGTTGAATTTTGTCTTATTCTAGAGAGAAAACTTGTAGAGCGTGCCCCACACGAAATATTTGTTGTATGGATCTAAAAATTGTACATGGAATACTAAAGACTGTACTCTAACCAATACATTTAGTCTTATTGAATTTGGATTTGTTATGAAGAAGTTATGACGTTTTTACCTGAAACACCTGTTTTAGACTAGTTTCAGGACTAGCCACAAACCCTATTTTCCACGGAGTGTAACTCCAAAAATAAAAAGACCCACAAGATTGAATTTGTATCATAACTAATTGGATATGTTTCCTCAATGGACTCCCAATTTCATGGTCTGAATCATCCTAGAAACAAAGTTATCATGAAAATGGTGAGATGACCTGTAAATAACATACCTTAGAAAGCATCATCAAAATAATTTTTCCTCCCTTGAATTTCGGCCTTCTTTACTTCACCTTCCCTCTGAAATTCGGCTTAGATATCCTTTTGTTACCTCATTCACTTGTATATATTCAATATGCTCAAGTGTGATTAAAAATTAGAGACCGTTGCCTCTTATTTATACTATCATGTAGCTTCCTCAGGGGTTACCTTCTTACCATCTTAACCCACTTTCCTTATTTTAGGGCTAACTCACTTCTAACCACTTGTCCACTTAGTAATTTCTCCATTAAATTTATTATTTAAATAATTTCTTTTGTATCCACTTTTACTTATAATACACTCATCACTTCATTTTGTTATTTAAATTAACTTCTAACCATCTTAACCCACTTTCTTTATTTTAGGGCTAACCCACTTCTAACCACTTGCCCACTTAGTAATTTCTCCATTAACTTTATTATTTAAATAATTTATTTTGTATCCACTTTGACTTATAGTACACTCATCAGTTCACTTTATTATTTAAATAGTTTATTCTTTGCAACCACTTTGACTACCTTGACCTTTTGGGGCTTCTAGATGACTCATGAGGGTTCTCCAACTTCACATGGCCATAACTCTCTAACCGTGATGAGTTATGTGACGTCCCACATACCACCGAAAATGGCATCACATGTAATATCCATCTAGAATAGTATTACCTACAAATATATCAAAAATCATACCATTATCCATCAAATAAAATTTGTTCCATTACCCAAACCTTTGTGCTACCAAAATTTGCTACCGGACTTTCTTCAAGGGTTGAGATCAATGATAACCAACCCAATTAATACAAAATATCCCCCTTTGGCATTGATGGCAAGACTTTGATGCAATACTGAAGTCATATCACTCATGCTCCCCCCGTGATCATCTCTCCCCCTGGAACCATGTCTATGTGCTCTTTCTCCAAGCATTTACCTTTGCATTTGATAAATCTCTCCCCTTTTGTCATCAATTTCAAAGTTATCTTTCCATCTGGGGCTGCTCCCCCTGACTGAACTCTTCCTGAAATTGATCTTTCAACCTATACTGTCCTCTTTATGGCACTTCCTCATGTAAATATAAGACATATAAGATAAGAATTCAAAAGCATTCATTTTGGAGTAGATATTACTCCGAGTCTCTGGCGAATATGCTCAAAGGATTCCTGTGGAAGCGGTTTTGTAAAGATGTCTTCCACTTATTCTTTTGTGCCCACATATTGAACTATGATGTTATTCTCTACAACGTGTTCCCATAGAAAGTGATACTTGATTGGAATGTGCTTCATCTTGGAGTGCATCACCGGGTTCTTTGAGATACTGATGGTGCTTGTATTATCACAATAGATTGGAATGGGCTCATCATACTCAACCTGTATATCTGTCAGAGTTTGTTTCATCCATATAACCTGTGTACAACATGTTTCTGGTGCAATATGCTCTGCTTCGGCTATAGATAAGGATATTGATGATTGTTTCTTTCTTAGCCATGAAACGAAACACTCACCCAAGTAGAACGTTGCTCCACTGATGCTTCGTCGTTCATCAATGCAACCTTCCCAATCTGCTTCTGTGTACACAATAAGTGATAGACCATTTCCTTTTGGATACCATAATATAAACTATTATGTTCCTTTGAGATATCTGAAAATGCTCTTCACTGCTAACACATGTGATTCCTTTAGTTTTTCTTGAAATCATGCCACATGTCCAACTGGCTCCATTACATCTAGTCTGGATGTTTTCACATATAGTAAGCTACCAATCATTGACCTGTATTTCCTCTGGTCTGTAGACTTTGAATCATCATCTTTGCCAAACTTGCAACTGGTTTTCATAGGAGTGGTAATTGGTTTACAATATTCCATTCCGAACCTCTTTAGCATTTCTCTGATATACTTAGTTTGAGAAATAAAAATTCCTTGGTTGCTTTGACATATCTGAAGACCCAAAAATAAGGATAGTTCTTCGAGTAATAACATTTCAAATTCATTCTGCATATCCTTTGAAAATTTATGGCTTAACATGTCATCATTGCTTCCAAAAAGAATATCATCAACATAAACTTTAATTAATAAAATACTATCTTGAGTTACCTTGATGTAGAGGTTGTTGTCTGCACTTCCTTTTCTGAACCCTACCTATTGTAGATATTTATCCAGTCCAGAGTACCATGCTCTAGGAGCCTGTTGTTCAATGTAGACTTCTTCTTCAAGTTCCTCGTTCAGAAAATTTGATTTCACGTCCATATCTATCCATACTGTTCAAGACTTTGCTACACAACTGTCCATAATTTTGACTCATATGTCATTGTACTATCATGAAGTACTACTACAACTGATTAATCTATCATATTGTACTTCTACTAACTGAATGCACTGAATTAGTCTACTCAAATTCTGCAAGTTGCTTGAAGGATGGTTCTCTGGTCTATCTCAGCTACCACATAGACTCCCCCTATCTAATATTCATATTACTTGGGAGTCTCTAAGTCGGATGGCTCAGAACAATTCTTGCCTGATGTGTATTCATCATCATCTTCATTGGTAGATTCATCATCTCTTTGAACTCTAACTTCTTTCTTTTTTTTCTGTGGATTCATCTTTCACTACAATGCCTGAAAGTACAATCTCTTGAATCTATTCCTTATTTACATGTCCTTTTTTTCAGTTATTTTCCAAACCTTTATGTATCTGACATCTTCTTTTTCTCTGTAGAATTTTCTTCATCTCGTTTTATTTCCAATCTTACGATCTCTGGTACCTAGTCTTTGTTCACATGTTCTTCCTATTTTCTTATCCATACTTTCTTATATCTGACACTAGTGTTCTCTTTCATGGAAGTATCGATCATGCTTCTACAATCACTAGCTATGTATCCATAGTTATGAAATTTGTAACATTCAATGTTACATGGGGCCACATAGGCACTTCTTGCTTGAACATTCTTTTATAATCCCTGCAATCTACAACCTTATGTCCAAAATTAGTACAATAAAAACAATGACCATAAAAGAAATTTTCATACCTAGGAGTGATTGATCTTCTTTGTATTTTAGTCCTTCTGAATTTTTGCCTCGACTGATCATGATCATGATTGAAGCTTCTTTGTGACTTGAACATGGATGGTCTTCTTGAAGATATATCTTCAATAGTTTTCTTAGATTCTGGTTGACCATTATTCTTTCATTTGAGTACTTTTGCATAACTCTTTCTATTTTATTCATTCTTCTTTTCTAGCAACCTAGAGTGCTTCTCTTCATTATCTATAACTAATGTGGATGTTTCTATCTCTTCAATGTTCTTGTTGAGCTTGATGATTTTACTTCTTAATGTGACAACTTCTTATTCAACCTTCTCAACCTCTTCTTCTTTCTTCATTATCCGAGACTTCATGACTTCTTCTGTTCTTTTCGCTTCTCCAAGATGAATTTTTAATGTGATTATTTATTCTTCAAGTCCTTTCTCTTCTTGACCAAACTCTTCCTCAAGATGGCTTAGATTGTTATTTCTTTCCTTAAGATGATCTATCAATATCTTCTCTCATTTCCGCTTCTTCCTTCCGTGCTGTTATGTTAGCTTCCAAATACTACTTTTGATATTCAAGATTTTCTTCAATCTTTCTGGCTTCCTCTAGCTAAGTTCTTAAGTTATCAATGACCTGTTGGGCTTCTTAAAAAATGTGAACACTTTCCTTTTGTTTCATCAGTTCTTTCTTGAGTGAATTGTTTTCTTCTCTTAGTTCATATAAAGCACTAGTCAATTCTGCTTCATAATTGTCTTCCTTTTCAATTAGTTTTTTTGTCTCATTTCCTTCATGGAATTCTATTTCAAGTTGTTCGCATTTTTCACAATAAAATCAAAACAACATGGCTTTGGTGATTATGTACTCTTCATCTTCTGAATCCATTTGACATGGTGAACATAATTCTTCTTGATCTGTATATGCATCTTCTTTGTCATTTTTCTGAATCTGTGATGGGTGAAGAATATTTGTCATACAACTTATCCCAAAGTTCTTTGGCTTATGAACATTTACCAACATTTTCTCTTACCAGATTAGGTAATCCTTCCCAGATGAAATCGATTTCTATTTTGTTATTCTTCTTCAATTCCTTCTTGGCTGCAATATTTTCCCCTTTTGAACTATCATATCCTGTAACAACTGATAGCCAAGTATAATGCCCCTGTGCCTGTAAAAACACTTTCGTCCTTCTACTCCACATCTCATAATTTAAACCATTCTGACCATTAAACATTGGTACTCAATTCTTAGAATAATCCATGATCTCCTTCCAGTGGTTAAACTTTTTCTTGAAGGAACCTACTCTGATACCAATAGTTGGATTAATG
>ML806618.1:315128-330653 GCA_009831015.1 Picea engelmannii | reverse complement strand
GAATCAATAATAGAGAAATTTAATCCCTTTTCACCATAAAATGTAAGTGTTATATCAATGTAGCATTATCATCCAATAGTTGTAGAGTAAATAAACAATGAACAAATGAACAATCATACACATGCACAATACACCAATGTTTTACGTGGAAACCCAAAGCGGGAGAAAACCACTTAATGTTTTTTCTTACATGTCTTTAAGAATTACATTCATTGGAAGCACCAACTTCCTTTGTTTTCCAACTGCAACTGGAAGGAGGCTCCAACCCCCTAGTTTCTTAGGATACAACTTGAGGGAAGCTCCAACTCCACAATTCTCTGGCTACAACCCCTATGTTCTTCGGCTACAACCACCTATCCTTGGCCTGCCCAATTACCCTGACGTAGAAGTAGAATGATCGAACCATTGTCACACTATCACCGTGAGATATACTATTGTAAACCTATACCAATTAACATGTACCAAAAAATATGTAACAACCTGTACCAATAACCTGTGCCAACATGTACCATACATCAACTTGTACCTCAACTTGTACCATAAACAAGTGCATCAACCATGCACCAAAACTGTACAAATAAACTGTCACAATAACCTTTCCAAACAACCTATCACAACAACTTGTCTCATCAATATTATCAACAAAATCAGATCTACTCACCAAGATCAATCATGAAGACAACTCTCAACCATATGAATAATATCACCAAGATGTGCATCAACCAAGCATAACACAACAACTCATAATCATCACCAAGGTTAATATGTGCTTCTAATAATATACCAAGACAAGTATGTTACATCATCCATAAACCATGTGTCAACAATACTACTAACAAATGCCTCCAACCATGTAGAAAATTGTACAAAGAATACTAAAGACTACAGTCTAAACAATACATTTGGTCTTACTGAATTTGGATATTTTATGAAGAAGTTATGACATTTTTACCCGAAACACTTGTTTTAGACTAGTTTCAGGACTAGCCATAAACCTTATTTTCCACGACGTGTAACTCCAAAAATAAAACGACCCACAAGCTGAAATTTGTATCACAACTACTTGGATATGTTTCCTCAATGGCCTCCCAATTTCATGGTCTGAATCCTTCTAGAAAAAAATTTATTGTGAAAATGGTGAGATGACCTATAAATAACATACCTTAGAAAGCATCATCAAAAGAATTTGTCCTCCCTTGAATTTCGGCGTTCTTTACTTCACCTTCCCTCTGAAATTCGGTTTCGATATCCTTTGGTTATCTTAGTCACTTGTAGATATTCAATATGCTCAAGTGTGATTAAAAATGAGAGACCCTCGCCTCTTATTTATACTTTCATGTATCTTCCTCAAGGGGTTACCTTCTAACCATCTTAACCCACTTTCCTTATTTTAGGGATAACTCACTTCTAACCACTCGTCCACTTAGTAATTTCTCCATTAAATTTATTATTTAATAATTTATTTTGTATCCACTTTAACTTATAATACACTCGTCACTTCACTTTATTATTTAAATTACCTTCTAACCATCTTAACCCACTTTCCTTATTTAAGGGCTAACCCAATTCTAACCACTTGCCCACTTAGTAATGTCTCCATTAACTTTATTATTTAAATAATTTGTTTTGTATCCACTTTGAATTATAGTACACTCATCAGTTCACTTTATTATTTAAATAATTTCTTCTTTGCAACATGTTGGCACAGGGTCAGGCACAGGGTCAGACACAGGGTTCAACACTCAAGAGCGCACCAACAAAACCCTAACTAGCAGCCCTTTCGGCAACACCTGCGAAGCAGATGAAGTCTCACCCGAGGTAGAGGCAGGGGTGGTTGCATGACTCAGATGTCTGCAACCTTAGCTGGGACACTGATATGTGATTATATCTTTTACAGGGCACTTAGCATAGATCATTCATCAATATTCAACCCTTATGGTACTTCACATATAGGATAGAGCATCGCAGTGAATACTTAGACTAAAGATGATTCAGTACTTAACCACAAAAATATAGATTATATTCAACAGATCAAGCACTAAGAAGCTTATATATCAGATCTAGCATTCATTCATATATCATAAGCATAGAGCATAACTAGATCTATTTAATCACAACAAACACTTAGCCAATAAGGAGATAAACACATTAGGTTGAAACAAAGAGCACAATACACAAAGTTACCGTGGTTCACCCCCACCCTGGGGCTACGTCAACAAAGTCTTCTTCTTTATATTATCTCGGTCAAGCGGTTACAACACAGAGCTTCAGTGACCCTTACTTCACATAGGAAAAAAGATCTGCTCAGCTCGCTAGATCCTTCTTCCTTGCACTTTAGCACAAAACTACAACAACTTGCACTTAGCTTTTCAATCTCCTTACAATCATGCAAAGAGCACTTGAAATATACATCCAATCACACAGATCCAGCTACTAGTAGTAAGCCTTTAGATATACATCACATAAATGTACTACTACCCTCTACTTACATTGCCTAAGTATCTATTTATAGATTACAAAATGGGCCTAAGCGTGGGTAAACCCACGAACCGACATCCATTTCCATTTACATCAACCCAAAACCCTAAAAAGGACCCCAAAATAGGTCTTGCTTCCCTAATTTCCGCTTCACATTGCGCTCCATCTTTGGCAAGCTGTCGCAGTCCCAAAAATGGTTAAATATGACCAAGTATTCTTTAAAACTTGGTCAAGGGCCAACATGCCCCCAACACTCACCTGTGACTCATCCTGAGTCACTCAGGTTTGATCAATTCCACCTCAAATGCCTCGAGCTTGGCTCGATTTTCTTCGATCTACTGTAGTGTGACAACCTCTTGCTCAGTAAATTCCTAGATCAATGTGTCATTGAGTGGTCCTTCTAGGCACTGCTCTGCAGTGATGAAAACCTATTCAAGTTCAACTCCTTGAATTTCAAGTTCAAGGAACAATTGGCATGCCTTTTATTGGATTGGTTTAAGTCGTTGGGAGACTTCCATTACTTTACTTTGCAACGTATGTACCCATTTTTGGGTTGTTCGTTGTTATTTGAACCTCTTCATTCTTTCGATTGGGGTGAAAGTATTTATCTGCGCCTGTAGCGTGTCTGCATGTTGCTTTGCTTCTTGGAGCTGTGCCTCCAATTTCTGCAATTTTGGATTCTCTGCGAGGGTTTCATAAGTCTGTGTGCTTCTAGCACTTAGCTACTTGCATTCTAAGGAAAAGGTTTTTAATCGGCCAACTGCGCTTCAAGCAGTGGCCTCTCTTAGATATCTTATTTCTTGGGGGGTCTAAAGCACGGTGCAAAGCTACAGATCCGTGATACGCTGTTGGAGTTGAAGGATTACTTATTCCAGTTGGGTCACGTGCTGTGGGAGATTGTCTTACATCTTCACTTTTATGACCGTCACAAAGTGCAGTTCCTTGTGAACCCTTTCCTGTACTTCAAGTTGCTCTGCTATCAACTGTGCCTTTTCCTCGTCCCACTTCGCTTTCAGGGAAAGATTTTCCTGTTTTACCTCATTCTATTGTTCCATAAGTGCTTTTTGTGCTTGCATCAAAGCCTGGGTGGCTTGTGATGTGTCTTCTTGAGCTCGTCGAAGGTGAACTTCGACTTGATCAATGATCTAGTGTAATTGAGTGGGCTCATCGCCTATTCCTGATGTTCTGCTTATCAAGAGTGTTGTAGAAACTGCTTGGCTGGACTGGAGTGCCTACTGCACTTATTTGAGTTTTCCCTTGATTCGGTTGAATAGCTCCTCCTTCTTTGCTTCTCGCTTTTCTATGAGATCTAGTGAAACATCATTCAGTGCATAAATTAAGAAGTCAAAGTCATCTAGGGTAAGGGTAGTTTTAAGCATTGTCCGGGTGTCCTTAGCTTTCTTTCCGGAGGAGGGTTTTGGTGGAGTCATCTTTCTTTTCATGGATAGATCCTCCTCCTCTCTAGGTGGAGTAACCTTGCCTCTATTTTGTTCAAATTCTGTGCTGCCTAGCTCGTCACCATCACCTCCCTTTGTAGGTGAGATCAAAGTAGTCTTCGTGGACGTGCTAGGGACATCTTTAACTTCGTCATCCTTCTTAGTCCTACTTGGCACAGGTGTATCCGGCATAGCTTCAGGGATTTCCTCGTCAGACATGTCTGCGGGGTCCAATGCAACAAGGAGGTCCATTGAACATTCCTTGGTAATCTCTTCCAAGTCCTCTTCTGTCAGCTTGTAGTAGGATTGGAGTTGTTGTTTATGCTCATCACCATGCGCTGTAATATAGGTGAAGTGGCGGTCCATGCTAAATTTCATCAAAGTTATAAACCTATGAAGTACGTTTGGTGTGATTCACGATGTAGACTGAATTGCATTCTTCAATTGGTTGAAGTAGGTGTGGAAGACATCATTGGACTACCACTGCTTGTTCATGTCGCTAGAGTACCACAACATACAAAACTTCGGGGCTAGTGGTTCGAAAGGTTCAATCTCCGGAAAAGTGGCTCCCTCTGGAAGTTCCCAAGATATGAAAGTGATGAGTATGAGTAACCAACTAAAGTGGAACTCATACCCTTGGTCTTGCGCTTCTCTGCAATCCATCTCTAATTGGTTTACAAGATACTGTCCCTCGGCGCACTTCCCTGCAAGGTCAACTACGAAGCCAATCACCTGTGTTGGTATATTCTTACGAACTAACTTACCCGCGATCAACTGACATGCAAGGCACACTGCGCCATTCTAGATAGATGCTACCTTGTAGCCTCACGTACCCTTCTCTACATCACCATAATTTTCCTTTATCCTCTGTGCTAGTGCTCAGTCTGAGGTCTTGCCGGGGTAAAAGTCCTGTGGGTCAGGGCCTTGCATGCTAAGTCTTTTGATCCGATTGATTAGATTTATATCCATAGTGATGCGGAATTCCAACCATAAGTATCCGCCGTGGTAGCAAGACAATAGCAACCAGACGCATGCGTTGACTTCTTGGTGTCTTCCAAAGTGAGGGATATTCATTATGTTGAGCAGTGTGGACTGCACGAGGTTCTGGGTCTAGGATTGCGGGACAATCTTAGGATTTCTGCCTTTGGTCTTGGTTAAGTATTTATGTGGAGCTAACATGCTGTAGGTTTTGCGATCTCCAAGGTTAAAATCATTAAATTTCAGTGTTGCGAGCTTATCCTGGTCAACACGTACTGTGCACACCCCTTTCGAAAGATACATGGTGATCAAGGTGTACTCAAAGTATCTAGGTACACTATCATGGTTAATATTGCTGCTCAAAGGTGGTATGTAAACCGACAGAATGTGCGGGATCAGCTTGGCATTTTCAATATCGTCTCTATGCTTTATTCTTGTCTCGGTCATGGTTCTGGAAGGTCCTACTCCACGATCAGTGGAGGGAGTAGCTTGGACTCCTCCTGTAGATGATGCTTGCACACCTGCAGAAATCCTTCTATCTAAGATGACTCTCTCAGCCATTAGGTCAATCAAAAATTCTTCAATGGATTTCTCAACAATGTTGAGCTCGTCCGACATATAAGCTTGGGTCCACTAGCTTAGGTGTGAAAATGAATTCAGAGACTACGATGAACAGTATGGGAAAAAGGTAGTGATCACAGGGTGAAGTAATCTCAAGTTTCGGGCTCAAATTCTCACTTAGAAAAAAGTATTCTCGGTGTGTGGCACGACGGACTAAGTAGGGAAACTTAGCAACGGTCTTCTTGCAACGAATATGGGGCCTTCATTAACTCCATTCTATCCGTTCTGGTGCTGTCCCATGGTCTAGTGGGAACCCATAATTGCTTTTTGACCTATTTGAGGTGAAAGTTGAATGGGTATATCGGTCCAACGACCATATTGTTGCGCCATGGCGAAGTGTCAGATGTCGCTGTTCTAATATCTCGACGAAGCTCAATTCTTGTGATTTTTCCTTCTACGAAGTTTCCTCTGGAGTCTTCTATAACTTTTCAATTTTGGCCCTCTTCTTACTTAGATTCCTAACCTTTTTCCCCGTGATCTTAGTCTCGGTCATCCTTTTTCCATTCTAATTCTTATCTTCTCTCGACATAGTCACTTCGCACTGCTTAGGTTCTTTCTTCAGATCCAAGGGTAATGCTCCTTCATCATATGGATTAGGTATTTCAGTCTTTTGTGGTTCCTCTAACACTTGTATAGCTTCGACATTCAGGTCTCTAGTGTTTAACAATTGAGATCTGTTCTCTTGTTCCTCCATTAAGTAGGCGATCCTTCTAGTCATAAATTCCATGAGTTCTTTCTTCTTCTGTTCTAGGGCTTCCTTTTCTTCTTTCCTTTGGATCTGGTCTTTTTCAATCCAGATCTTTCCTAACACAGCTAGAAATGGGGCACGGTCCTCAATAAATCTAATGAATTCAAACTCTTCCTCTGTCGAAGTTCCATGGGTACTCATAGCTATCTGGGTAATTTTTCCACATAGGGTTACCATTTTGCCTTTAAATAATCCGATGGTTCCTAGTGAAGGGACCAAAGAATGCCTTCCTAGGGTTTCCCAAGTGCTTTCTGTCATAATGTTCATCGGTGTTCGCTCATCCAAAGCACAGTCAATGTCGAAGTCTCCTATTCTTACTTCGATTTTCTCCTTTTCTTTGAAGATCTTTGACAAAATGACATCCTTATGATCATCTAGGGTTTCTTTTATTTTCAGTAACATGATCTCTAATTCTTTATGGGGTTTTTTCATAATTTTAGTCTCTTGATCTCCTTCAGGGTTTGCTTGTTCCATATTCAGTTTTTCAAGTCTAGCAATCATTCTAGGGCAATATGATACTTCATGGTCCATAGATTTACAACAGAGGCAGCTAGGGTTTCTCCCAGGGCATTCCTTAGCAAGATGTCCCGGTCTTCTGTAATTGTAACAAAGAGTTAATCCTCTCTTTCTCATCCATGATCCCCAACTCTTCTTGTACTGCGTGCTAGGATCATGATGGCTAGCCTGCAAAAAATTATTTCTAGGATCCTGCATCCATTGGTTAATCCAAAAATTCTTTCTATGCATAGGTATAACATATATTTCACTATTCCTATCAGACCTATTCATATCAAACTTTCATTTATCTAACAATGCTCTAGTTTTTAGGCTAGGACAACATCTATCAAGTGTACCTAAATTCATTATTCAAAAACAAAAAATTTCCACTTATCTTACCTATATAGAGCACAAAGCTTTTAGATCTAAAACTTGAACTATTCTTACCTTTACTAGAGGCTAGAGCTTACAGATATTACCTCTTTTTTGCAGAAATTTCTACTTTTACCTTTCTTAGAGCATAAAGTGTTCAAATCTCACTTCCTTTCTTCAGTATCAACCTCTTTCTTGTAGATATGACCTCTGTCCTTCATATATGACATTTATTTCTCGACATAAAACTTCGTAGGTCAAGTAGAATACTGCGCACTAGGGCAACAGATCTATGCACAAGATTTTTCTTCTTTAGTTCCCAACAATCATAGTTCCAGGTCCTGGCAACATAACCATTTGTTGGCACAGGGGCAGACCCATGGTTCAATGCTCAAGAGAGCACCAAACAAACCTTAACTACCGACCCTTTCGGCAACACCTGCGAAGCAGATGAAGTCTCGCCTGAGGTAGAGGCAGGGGTGGTTGAAGGACTCAGATATCTGCAACCTTAGCTGGGACACCGATCTGTGATTATATATTTTACGGGCACTTAGCATAGATCATTCATCTATATTCAACCCTTATGGTACTTCGCATATAGCATAGAGCATCATAGTGAACACTTAGACTAAAGATGATTCAATACTTAGCCACATAAATATAGATTAGATTCAACAGATCAAGCACTAAGCATCTTATATATCAGATCTAGCATTCATTCACATATCATAAGCACAGATCATAACTAGATCTATTTAATAACAACAAGCACTTAGCTAAGAAGGAGATAAGAACTTAGGTCGAAGCACAAAGAACAATACACAAAGTTACCGTGGTTCACCCCCACCCTGGGGATATGTCCACAAAGTATTCTTCTTTATATTATCTCGGTCAAGCGGTTACAACACAGAGCTTCAGTGACCCTTACTTCGCACAGGACAAAAGATCTATGTAGGTCACTAGATCCTTCTTCCTTGCATTTTAGCACAAAACTACAACAACTTGCATTTAGCTTTTCAATCTCGTTACAATCATGCACAGATCACTTGCAATATACATCCAATCACACAGATCCAGCTACTAGCACTAAGCCTTTAGCTATACATCACATAGATGTACTACTACCCTCTACTTACATTGCCTAAGTATCCATTTACAGATTACAAAATGGGCCTAAGCATGGGTAAACCCACGGGACGACATCCCTTTCTCTTTACATCAACCCAAAAGCCTAAAAGGGACCCAAAAATAGGTCTTGCTTCCCTAATTTGTGCTTCGCGTTGCACTCCATCTTTGAAAAGTTGTTGCAGTCCCAAAAATGGTCAAATATGATCAAGTATTCTTCAAAACTTGGTCAAGGGCCAGCACAACCACTTTGACTACTTTGACCTTTTGGGACTTCTAGATGACTCATGAGGGTTCTCCAACTTCACATGGCCATAACTCTCTAACCGTGAGGAGTTATGTGACATTCCACATGCCACCAGAAATGGATTGACATGTAATATCTATCTAGAATAGTCTTACCTACAAATATATCAAAACTCATACTATTATCCATCAAACAAACTTGGTTCCATTACCCAAACCTTTGTGCTACTAGACTTCACTACTAAACTTTCTTCAAGGGTTGAAATCAATGACAACCAACCCAATTAATCAACACAAATCACATGGATAACCTAGTATTATATTGGCATTTATCACATTAAACTTCATTTTATACATAGCATCATACATTTGTCACAACACATGTAAAAGACATGATACATAAAAACATAACACAGAGAGATATGAATGATCCAATATATATATATATATATATATATATATATATATCATCAAATGTCATAAGTGTTTACAAAAATACACATGTACAATTTCTCATAGCCTCCTGAGTCCCCTCACCCCTATGAGTACAAAAAATGGGTATCTAGTACCCTATACAAAACTAGGCCCATAAACCCATATATATACAAAAATCGACACTCAAGGTGGCCCCAGAGCTCCCCCCCAGGTCCTCTATCGGTCGGAGTCGCCCCACATCTAGGGGCCCTCCAGGTCCAGGGGACAACTGACCAGTCATCGCTTCCCCCACCATTTTTGCTCGACGGATCAGGGTCTGCCACTTTGTCGGTACTCCCACACACTACTCTAGGACCTCTTTGTCTTGGATGTGGGCTCACATGCCCTCAGGTATGCCCTATAGAACCCTGTCAAAGTGTTTGCGCAAGTCTTCCAGCATCACCCTGACATCTTCTTGCGGATCTCTCGTTGTTCTAGCACCAACATCATCTCTTTGCCGCCTCTGTCCAACCCTCGGCTCTGTAGGTGTCGATCGAGCTGTCCCCCAACTCCTCGACTCCTCGACAACCTCTGCCTCTCGCCCTCGAGGTCCCACATGTGAATAAAAACACCAGAGATAGTGTCATCATCCATACACATATATAATCAATTATATCTATCAAAATCACAAAACATACAACTATAACACAAACACATACCTCGTCGGTCCCGGTCCTCCCCAGGAGGCAACATCATATATAGATCATGGAGGTAGTCCATACTCATGTATGGATACCTCAGAATAACTTGTGGCATATGGTGGCACACTCGAGCCATTGTGGCCATGAAATAATGACCACCCTCCCTGCCTTTATGTCGGGCCAACACATGGGCCCATCGCATCAGTCGCGGCTCTCGTCACCCCTGTTGAAAAGTCAACAAGAAATGTGTCTAATTTATTTTTCCCTTAAATAAATTGGACAATAAATATTAATCTATTATCTCATAATTACTTGAAAATAGATAACTGAAATGGCAAATCGGTTATCTATAGGAAATTTGATTTCAAAGGTTAACTGGTGGGACATGAAATTCGAATTAGTTGTAACTGAGTGATTCGAAGCTGTAACAGAGTTATATGTGTAGTTATGTGAGTTGTGAAGTAATTTAACTTAGTTAAGTGAGTTAAACTCAGTTGTACTATTTGTAACTGAACTTACACTAGTGAGAGATCAGTGAATTAATTATTAATTAATTCACAATCTGTGATCTCACATGCAACTGAAGATTTACCACTGTTAACTACATGCATGTTAGATCCAGTGGAGACCCAGTTGAGATAACAGGTGAAATGGACAATTTGACTATCAATTGTGACATTAGTGAGTGAACTCATGCAATCACACACACAGTGGATGTGCCCATGAGGTATGTGCAGCCTAGGCAAGAGGAATTCAAATTCATTTGCAAGTTTTCCATTAGCAGAGATTGCGTAGAGGAGGCAAGTTGTCTGGAGGCAGAAAATTGGCACATGAGTTTATCAATTTTTGTATGATAGTGTGAGACGATTTTTATTGTACTGAGAGCTCTTGGATTAGATTTTTGTATGATATTGTTTCATGATCCATGAGATATACATAATATATGATAGTGGGGTTTTTAGCTTTATGCTTTCCCGGTAAAAACATCTGTGTTATGTGTGATTGATCTTTCTTCTTGATATTGCAATTGGCGATCATGTTTTAAATTCCATAAGAATAATTGTAGAAGTGATTCTGTATTTAACAATCGCATATAATTGCTAGATCAGGATAATCTAGGAAATACATAATTTGTATTGAAATTTCTACATGGTATCAGAGCGCAAAAGATTGCATAAGTTGAGTTTGTGATTGGATAGAATTCGAATTTACAGAAAGACTTTCTTGGTGCTACAACTGATTCAAGATTGAAATGGCTCCAATTTCTTGAGGTTAGAGTATGCACTCGAGGGAAGCTCAAACTATATTTCTTGGAAGGATAGGATGGAGGCAGTACTCGAAGACAATGGCTTGAAGGAGTTCATTGACAAAGATGTTCCTAATCCAGATGCTGCAGACGCTGCAAATATTGATGCATGGCAAAAGAAAGTGGAAAAGGCAAGGAGGATCTTGTTGGAGGGAGTACGAGACCACATTGTATCAAACCTCCATGGGAAAGCCACACCATATGAAATGTGGAAGGCTTTGATAGATCTATTCCAAAACAACAACGACCATACGAAATTTGCACTCAAAGATAAACTCGGGAAGATCAAGATGGAGAAGGGAGACTCCATTCCAAAATATCTCACGCAGTTTCTCCAATGTCGGGATGAGCTGGGGAGTGTGGGAATAACAGTTGCTGATGATGATTTGGTGAGCTTGGCGCTCCTAGGACTTCCAAAGAGTTGGCATAGTTATCAATACTCTGTCAATGGAAGGGAAAAATTGCCGGTTTGGGAACGATTATGGTCAGATTTAGTGTAGGAGGAGTTCAGGTGGAACACTAGAGATGGTTGTTTATCAAAGCATGATGATGAAGAGGATTGTGCTTTGGCTTCCAAGGTAAGGAAAGGGAAGGATAATAAATTCCATTCAAAATATGAGTCTAAAGGCACGAAGATGAATTTTCCCAAAGTGAAGTGTTTTCATTGTCACGAACATGGGCATCTCGCTACTAATTGTCCGCAAAAGAAGAAGAACAAGAAGGTTATTGGAGCTGTAGATGGTGAGGCTTTTGCCTCACAATTTGAACTTGACTTCTCTTTGATCACATGCATGGATTCAAGTGCATTGGGATCGGTGTTGTATTTGGATAGTGGCGCTTCCTTCCACATGACGGGAGATAAGGATATTTTCAGTGACTTGGAGGAGAAAGATATCAAAATTATTATAGAGATGGGCGACAATGGACGATTTTTATAAGAAAAATCTATCCGTTGGGACAGATCCAACTTATCCAACTATGAAGTCGGTTACATCCTCTTTGATAGCTTGGCATGAGGCATAGACTACACAAACCTCAGATGGTCCTTCGCCTGAGGTGGTATGACGGGGAAAAAGAAAGGTGAAAGACTTACAATCAGTCTTTCTCAGGACCACCCACCCTGGGTGTTGTCCTTCCTTAATTTCCTGGATGGCTAAAATGGCCTGGGGGATGAAAGTTATGGACAATGAGATGAAAACAAGCTCGCTGATTTTTAGGACAACGAACTAAATAAAGAGAACAACGAGCTGTTCACTTCCTTAAAGCATTGGAAAATATCTCAGAATGGGTCCCTGGGATAAATCGGTGTCCTGGGTAATTAACCAATGGATGCCTTGAGTAAAAGGGTGTGAAACAAGGGTGAAAAGGGAGATTAAAAGCTACATACAATTACTTTTAAATGGCTGTAAATTGTGAACAACAAGTTGTTTGAAGCTTTCAAGACAGGGAAACAAGCTCATAATGGTTTGATACCCCCTGGGGTGACCCGGGGAGTGATCCCGGAATGTTGTTAAATCAAAAGTGGGCTGTAAAAGTGGATGAACAACCTTTTTATATGATGTTATAGCTATGATATAAGGGAAAGCATTCACAACTTCAATATTGGTTCGAGAGTGAAAAGGTGGACTGACGAAAGATTGACTTTAAAAGTATTTTATTGGTCAAATTTTATTTTTTATCACATGCCTTGGCCACCACACTGTTTTCAAGGTTATCCCGACCAGGAAAAAACATCTTGGAACTGTGCCAACTAGTATAAGAAGAGTAGTCCTAGAAGACCATGGTGGTTAGTTTGAAGAGTGACCCATGTAGTTCAAAGAAGTAGGTATTAGCCACTTCTCATCACTAGCGCTTTCGGGCTCTTAAAGCCACTTGGATGGAAGAAGGATACCCACATAAAGGAAGAGGCTCAGGACCCCCCTAAAGAGGATTTTTGCTGAGCTTACCCAAGAAGAGTAGTATTCCAACCAAGCTAAGCTAATCAACTCCTTGATTGTGTGGTACTAAGGAAAAACCACTCGACTTGTACTAACTAGACAACTTCTGAGGGGCTCCTGACGAAGACTCCCTGGCTTTGATTCTTAGTATCCTACAAAATTGAAATTGCATAAAATGAAATACTAGGCCATCCACGTGGTGAGGTCACGTCTTGATTTCACAAGCGTGCCTCTTGGTTACTGAATTTGAAATCTATTTAAAAATATATACATAAAACAAGTAAATAGATAAGTGACATATATGTCATGGCTAAATAATATGTGTATATAAATATCTAAATAGTATAATTTTTTGTTTTCAGTGTATTAGGCGGACCCCTGAATTGTTTTCAAGTTTTTGTTTTGTGGCGTTTTGCATGTATTTAGGTTGCTGATTTTGCATGGCCCCTTTAGGGGAAACCACCTGTAGATTAGTGAGTGAAAAGTGATACAATGAAAATATAGCAAGATTAGATAATTACAAAATGACAATTATACCATTCAACCCAAATGAATGGGTTGAGGCTCTTTGCGAGCCGGAAAGATGCCATGTGCATGAAATCCCCAACTAACTCCTTGTATGGGGATTGGAAATTTAGTGTTTGAAATATTAAAAGTGTGATGGTTATCTACGTGAGTATAAATGAGATTTTTAACATGAATTCACAAGTGAACTATTCAAACTATCTACACAAATCAAACATATAAACATTGGTATGTGTATCGAAAATTTTGGAGTGAGTGCAAGTGATAAGTAAAGTGAATATGAGACTGATTGGGTAGATTTATTGGTCGAAATGTGTGTTTTTCTTTACTTCCCTGCTGGCCCCTTTGCCTCAAACTGGTCTCTAGGTGGTCCCCAACCGCTTAAGAGAAGCAGAGTGGGTGATTGGTTGTATCCTTGCAGGCAAACAATGAAATTTTAGTATTTATGCATGGAAAAAACAAAAATAAATATAACATAAATTTTCACATAAGAAGTATATAACAACCAACTAAGATGGTTGTCCCCTGGGGGGGAATTGACGAAAATGACCAATTTTCCTATTTGGGACAACAAGGTTAATGGTAAGAAAACATAACACAAATATACATGAATGAAAAGATAAAGCAAACAAGTATGGACAACCAGCTAAGAAGTCTATTTAAGGGTTCTCCTAAGGGGCCCTAGGACTCCCAGCCACTAGCTAAGGCTAAAAACAATTGAATACTTCAGAAAATATGCACTAAAACACATTAAACAAATTAAACCAAGTTGTTAGAAGATGAAAGTAAGCAAGTTAAACCCAAGGAAGCAACAACAAACACTTAGATGACCAATCCCTCCTGGAGATAGGTAACATAACAAGCATTTACCCCTACCCCTAAACCCTTAACAAACAAGTGACACATCCAACAAATAAAATATAACAAGTATCAAACACACAAAGAGTCTTGGAAATTTCAGAAGAGATTTTTTACTATATTCATCCTCCCTTTTTTACAATGCCAACTCTCTTATTTATAAAGGAGAGGTGAATGCTTAGGGTTAGGTCACAAGACACTTTTCACTTTTGGAAAAGTGACAAGTGGACCAACCCTAAAGTACTTTTGTCTTTTTACAAAAAATAACCTTATCGTAAAGGCATATTATCCAAAAAGAATCTTATCCTAAAGAGAACCTTATCCAAAAAGGGGATCAAACCAGATTTGATTTGACCCTTCAATTACATAATAATACATACCAAAAATTAAATCATGCGAGGGTTCATATTACAAAAAGTCATTTTTCATAAAATGACAAAACTTGATATGCCACATCACCATTTTCCTTGGGTTTTGTGCCATCCCAATGGCTCTTTGACTGCTGCCATGTTTGAAACTGTAGGTGAGGTGGTTTAGGACAATTCTCGACCATCCATGGCTGTCAGATTCACCGAGATGAAGCCCCAAGGTGTGGGGAATTCGCTGAGCTTCTTAAGAGGGCAAGGGGCCTTTGGGATTTGGTCATTGTAAGTAAGAAAATGCCCGTTGTTCAGGCACTTTTTAGACCTTATTATACCCCTGCTTTGCTTCCTATAAGTTTCCCTGTGAGCTGGCCGAAGCATGGCTTCGATTTAGGCTTGTTTTTGTGAAGGAATCCCTTGGACCTGAAGCTAGAGAGGGTATTCCCCTATACCAAAAAGCCACAAAACTATTCTTTAGTATGCTCATGCTATATCTTTGTCCACTTCCTTTCCTCTGCCTTTCATTTGGAGCAAATCCGACTCCGGATGAGTAAGATATGGCCCCAGGAAGTTATGTGGATGGAGTCGGTTAAGAGACTGATCAAGGAAAAAACCTGAAGTTGTGGCAACATTCTGGGCTATACACCAAAATTGACCAGCTTCTACAGGCTTGCGTACCTGTAGCTCAAATGGGTTTTCCTCACCTGACCCAATTTGGCCTCGGAGGCCCCCAATTAGGCCTCTTTCCGGCGCATGATTGTTGGGCCAAGAATGAGTTCTTTTCGTTCTGGGACATGTCACTGAAAATCTGTGCTGAATTTGTTGAGGTGAATGTCATGGGTGTAGTCTAGACTTCTTCCCAGTCATTTTGACTATTTATGGGCGAAAATCGGCCTCCGTACCAGGAAGTTATGCAATTA
>ML806618.1:296874-315073 GCA_009831015.1 Picea engelmannii | reverse complement strand
TTAAATCATATAAAATAAAATTTGTTAAAATATCTTAACTTTATTATATTTTCTAATAATGATTTTATTATATATATATATATATATAAAACAAAAATTAAAATTGAATAATAAATTAAAAAAATTTAAATCACAAATTAAATTATATAAAATTTAAAACTATAAACTAAATTTAAATTAAAAAAAAAATTAAAAAATTAAAAGGCCCCTTGAGACTATGCCCCTGGTTTCCCATGCGATCAGGGATAGGCACAAAGGAGGCCACTGAGGTTTGGGGAGTGAAGGGAGGTGGTTCCCACACGAAGGGAGAGGAAGGGGACATGATTGATGAGCGGTGGTCGGGCACGTGGAGGGGTCTACATGGAGAAAGAGAGGAGGGAAGGGAGTGGGGACGAGGAGAATGGAGGAGGAAAGGGATGAGGGAAGGCAGGGTTTTAAGGAGGGCGCACGTAAGAGACCAAGAGGGGATGAATAGGTGAAGCATGGAGGTGGCTAAGGGAGATGGAGGAGAGGTGGCTAGGCGAAGGTAATGGAGGGAGGGAGGTCGTGCGTAGGTAGTAGAGAGAGGACGAGTTGGGAGGAGGCCGAGGGAAATGGGGTGTGACTGCGTGTAGTGATGGGAGGAGCAGTGCGCATGAAAGAAGGAGAGGAGGAGGTCAGTGGTGGAGAGAGCGTGGTGGTGGCACCCGGGTGGTGGATGGGTGGCCAACCACCCCCCCAAAATTAAAATTTTAAAACTTTGGGCAAAGTGGGGTTTTGGACTGTAAAATGGATGGGAGGTTTTGGGTTCAAACCCCCTCCCCAATTTTGAATTTCTGGGCAATTCTTGAATTTTCTGGGCAAAGGAGAAGGGGGAGGACTGGGGTTCAACGCCCAGGGTTTCCCAGTGACATGCCCGGGCTTGCAATATTCAACAAATAACTAAGAATTTAAAAAATTTAAAGGAGCCATGGAGGCTTGGGCCTGGTTCCCAAGAGGGGTTCGAATCCCCTCTCCTTTGCATTTTTTATACACCCATAAGCCTAAAATTAACAACCAACAAGCAAAATGAACCAGCAAACAATATCACACTTGAACCAGGCAGAGCAATACCAATTTGAAGGAAAGAACAAAATTTCTTCATGCAGGATCTCAACACAACCAACAAAATTTTCCTTGGTTTTTGGAATTAGGATTGATGGCTTTACCTGGTTAACTGTTTGGAAACTGCTGCATAGAAGTTGGCTGCCCACTACAGAGATACAATTTCTTCCATAAAAACCTCTCTCTGCTGCCATGAATCCTTGTTGCAGAGCTCCCCCCCTTGGCCAAACTGTCAAAATGGCTTGAGAGAGGGGAGAGGGGGGAGTTTTAATTTTTTCCAATTTTACAAAAAAAAACAATTTTCCCAAAAATTGCATGAGGCTACGTTCCTTCTCCCATATTTTCCAATTTTCTGAAAAACTTTAATAAAATTTTCCAAACAATTTTTTAATATTTCTTGGAAAAATGTGCAAGTCAAAGTTTGACTTTGACCTCGCTGCTGCTAACTTAGCCCAAAAATGTTGCCCAGTGAGACAGAGTCAGAATCAGATGCAGGGCATGTCATTGGAAAGGTCTCGACAAGTCCGTCGGGAATATGTCATCACAAACTTGAGATAATTCTACCTCAGTCCTCAAATTCATCCCGGAACAATGGTCACTTAAAACCGTTGACTTGTTGGTGGGCCCACATGACACCCAATCTTGCGAAAGGTGCCAAATCGCCATACGATATCTAATCGAGGCAAATGAGGTACCGTCAAAAAGGTAGCGATGATTACTTTGGTGAGGTGACAATATATTGTTTTTTCTGGGGTCATTTATGATTGTCTTATCTATTATGAAACCCTGCCATGCGAGCTGGTGGCCCCCCTTTGCCTGAAATGATTGACCAACTTGTGACAACTCTAACTGGTCCATCTGAGGTCGGAATGAGGAAAATGAGATGTCGTTGGAAAGGTGTATGAGTCTATTATAGTGTGGCATCACTTAATATATGATTTAGAACTCTTTACCCACCAATTTTAAATCCTGAAGCACTGCAAACAATTTGGTGTCTAAAAGTGGTCATGAACTTGCGAAAGCTCGTTCTTACCAACCGGGGGTTGAAACCAAGAACGCGATATACCATTGGAAAGGTATTTCACTTACCTACACCATGTATAGGTTTTATTTTCATTTTGAGACTAGAATCAGAACAAAATCATACCAGGAAGTCACAACTAATGGTTATGGCCATTCGGGTGACGTTGACTTTGCGTCCCTCGTATGGGTTATACGGACTCAGAATTAGGATCATGATAGCCTGTTGGAAAGATTGTCTTGATGCCTACCACATGGAAATGTTTTATTCCCTGAAACATGACCATATTTCATCTTATTATTTGCAGAAGGACCTCGTCCCCAAGGGACCTGCCTAGTGATGGGCAAAGGGGACCAATGTTAAAATTCTTGTAAAGTGTGTGTTTAGCTCATGAAACCTGACATGAGGAAGAAATTTCATGGGAAGGTACACTAATCCTTGAAGGAAACCAACTGATACTCTTTCAAGGGTAGAGGCCATAGTAACTATGACCCTCGCCACTGTCTTTGACTAGAACCATAGCACCAAGGGACGCTTATGGAGAAGTAACTGTGTAAAACACCATGTTGAAGCCCAGAGCAGATTTTTGGGTCAACATTATTGGCGTCGGAGGGGAAATTCCTTCCAAAGCATGTCAAACAATGGGATCACCTGCGTGACAGGCATGAATACTTAGTGGAAATTTATACTTTCAAAGTGACCAATGTGGGTGAGGGGGGAATTGAACTGTAGTATAAGGACCAATTTTCACATTAGGGATAACCGAAGAATGAAAGTGGTGTAGTAAAGATATACAACAAAATTTATACTGATATTCACATAAGATAGAAGAATGGGAATAATGACCCGGGATTTGTTGAGCAATGTGGCCCAAGTGACACGGGTCCCTCGCCTGGATCATGGCTTAACTGTGAGAATCAAGGCTTAAGGTGAACCTTGGCTTAACACAAAGTCTCATGCATACCTTCGATTCTCGACACACAAACAAGCAAACGGGGATTTGTTTTTGAAATCAGTGACCCATCGGAGGAAAACTAACAAGCAAACCAGTCAAACAAGGGAATAAAGAAATATAAAAACCTGTGGTAGTAGGTGATGAAATATCAAGTGCTCATAAGTGATGGAACTTTGTAGGAAAACAACCGTTGCTTGGATAAATCAGATTGTAAGTCGTTAGGTAAAGTGCAGTTGCAATCACATAGCTATGTAAGCCATCATGCCATCATGGTTTTCAACTTCACCAGAGAATGATATGCTACCTCTTTAGACTTTCTCTACTGATTTTGATGAAATAAAAACTAGGTTTACTCCCATTTAAGATGAATTTAAGACAAAATTTCACAAAATTTCAAGTATGATAAAAGGGATTCTAGAAGTTCAGTATTTTTAAGCAACCGCCCAACAATAAGGACAATACCCTTTGCAGTGAACAACAAAAATACCAAAAAGAAGATAACCTACGGCGTTTTAAAATGAAAAAGACTAAAACTAATGGAAAAATCAAAGAGGTGATTATACTCCAAAATCAGAGCCAAACAAACAAAAGAGTCAATAGTTGAAACCAAGCAGGCAAAAAGGGCTCAAGACTGAAACCAACGAAAAATATACAAGCATGAAATGGTAACAACAAATACATACAAGAAGGAGAATCAGTAACATTGAATAGATACAAACATAAAAAGAACAAATGGTGACTTATGTACAAGATGACGAGGCCTCTCAGGAGTAAAAGAACTTTAGGTGACGACCATTCATGGGGAATTGAAGTGGTTCGCCATCCAAGGTTTTTAATTTGAAATTATTTGTCCCTAAGACCTCATAGATTGTGTAAGGACCCAACCATAAAGAATCAAAATTGCGATGTTTGGATGGGGCCTCATGTACTTTATCCCATAATAAGACATCATCTCCTACTTTGTAATTTTCCATTGTGGCTCTTTTATCGAAGGAACATCTTGCTTCTTTTGGAGGTGTTGGAATGCATCCTTTCTTACCTCTTCTAGTTCGACGAGTGTGTCTAAACGATGTTGTAATGGTTGTAAATCATCTTCTGCCTCAACAATAGATAACCTCAAGGATGGAATTTGTAAGTGAACAGGAAGGACAATAGGAGTTCCATACACCAGAGTGTAAGGACTTTGACTTGTTGTTGTCTTAGGAGTTATACGATCAACCCATAAAGCAAAGTTTAACTTTGTGTGCCAATCACACTTGTTATCCTTGACTGTCCTCTTAATAATCTGAATTAGATTTTTATTCGTTGATTCGGCCAAACCATTACCTTGGGGGTAATAGGTGGAAGATCGAAAAAGTTGGATTCCATATGTAACACCAAGGTGTAGCATGACATCATACATGAAAGATGATCCATTATCAGTTAATATCTCAACAGGGGTTCCAAAACGGGATAAAATGTTACATTCAACGAATTCTACCACCTTTTGACTCGTAGTGTTCCTAAGAGAGATTGCTTCAGCCCACTTTGTAAAGTAGTCTGTGGCTGTTAAGATGAACACATGACCAACACTGGAAGGTGGTGAAACTGGCCCAATAAATTCCATGCCCCATCTTGCAAAAGGGACTTGGACTTCAATAGGCCTAAGAGGCAAAGAAACTACCTTTTTCTTTCTAGTGAAGCATTGGCAAACTTCTCACTTCTGAACAAGTAAATGGGCATCTTTGTGGAGTGAAGGCCAAAAGTAACCTGCATGCAAAACTTATTGAAATTACTAAGACAACTGAGAGGGGGGGTGAATCAGTTGTTACTGTGCTTAAACAATTTTAAGTCTATTAAACCATTTTTAATCTTTCATCAAGTGACCATCAATATTATACATCATATGAAAAACATAAATAATGAGAATCAATCAAACATAAGATATACAAAGAGACAAATTTTCACGAGGAAACCCATAAAGGGAGAAAACCTCTTCTTTTTCGAAATGATAGGCAGTCTTTTAAGTTCTGTATATCATCTATGTTTGAGCACCAACTCAAAGTGAGGCTACTACCTTTGTTTTACAAGCTCCAACTTGTTGAGAGAACCAACTCTCTGGTTTCTCTATCACCGACTAGAATGAAACACCAACTTCCTAAGTGTTCTAGTACTGACTGAATGAAGCACCCACTTCCACTTATACAAGCACCAACTTGCATACAGAAAACTTTGTGTTTTCCCAAGCACCACCCCGCCACCCTGTTTTCTAGCCACAACTAGATGGAAGCTACAAATCCTAATATTCAAGAACCAACTCGAATATCAGAAGACCACAGTCCTCCCTAGCACCACCCTACCTCCCTGATTATAAGTAAAATGATTGAATAACCAACAACGCAGGTGTTTCAATTCTTACCACTTCTCTTATGTCCTGCAATTCTTCTATGCTTCTATCTGTTTTGTAATTCTGCTCTGCTTCAAGCTGTTCTACAATTCTGCTCTTCCTTTTGTCTATTCAACATTTTTTACTCATCTTTGAGTTTTATCTCACACTGCACATACTATCGGTCTCACACTACGCATACTGTAATTTTCCCTTTTTTTACAGTTCATCTCATTGTTTCGGTTAGAACAACCAACCTTACACCGTCGCTACATCTCTCCTTTTATAATCACCAGCCTCATTAGTTACACTTGAAATCGCCTTGGGAAAAGACAAAAAACGTCTCAACAACTGAATCACCAACCAATCAAGAACCATGATTCAATTTTTCTAACTGAATCGTAACTGATCAACTAATTTGTGAAGTGCAACAGTAGCCCTCCGATCATATTCCTGATTAACCTACACTGTTGGATTTCCAATGATGGATCTCGCACCTAATCCATATGCCCACTGACTATGACCACGAGCCTAATTAGAATGCCTTTCGCATTTCACATTTTGACAATCCTGTGTCGAAGGGTCTCGACACTCCAAGTTGTGATCGTCGAAAAAGAGCTAAGCTCCGCTAACTCCACCTTCTCATATGATCACTAACGGTGACCACAACCTACACACAAAGGCGTTTTCACATTTTTCATTTCGACAATCTAGAGGTGAAGAATCTTGACTCTTCATGTTGTGATCTCCGAAAAGGGCCTTAGCTCCGCTAGCTCCTCCCTCTCACATGACCATTGGCGGTGACTTGGTGCTTAACCACAAAGCGCTTCATAGTTCACAAATTTGGGAATCCTGTGGTGAAGAGTCTCGACTCTTCATGTTGTGATCGTCGAAATGGAGCTTAGCTCCGCTAGCTCCTTCCCCTTATGTGACCACCGACGGTGACCACAGGCTACGCCAAAAGGTGATTCACGATTTCGCGTTTCAACATTCTTTCCGTGAGTGTCCTTGACACCTCAAACTCCCGGTATCCGAAACTCCAAAATGGAGTCAGATCAACGGTCCACAATCTTGATGATTCGACAGTCTAGATCTTTCGTTATCTCGCATATCATGATTCATGTGATGAAGGGTCTTGACACTCCAAGTTGCGATCCCTGAAATGGAGCTTAGAAATTAGCTCCTTCCCTTAAGCTTTCGACGATGTGACCTTGTCTATGACCACAGGCCAGACCTTATCGCGATTTCTCATATCGTGAGTTGCAAAGTTAGAGCATTTCCTTCCTTTGACTTTCCAGTCAGAAAAACATTAATCCCTCACCACATGTGCATCTTGGATCAATGGTTAAGATATTATCGTGATTTCTCAACTTCACAGGCCTTCGTCATGCTTAATCAATGGTCCATGATCTCCCTTTGATCAACGACTCATATTAAGTCGTGGTTTCTCATTTCATGATTTCATATGATAGAGCACCTCCTTTCTTTGACTTTCCAGTCAGAGAAATGCCAATCACTTGCCATGTGCCCTCTACATCCAATGTTCCACAACATACCTCTATCCAAAGGTCCAGATCAATTCTTGGGATTTCGCATATCGCAAGTTCGCACACCATGTTCCGTTGACTCCTCCAATGTGCAAGTCAGTGAAATTCTAGTCGCTTGCGACGTGTCCTTATTGAAGATGGACGGTCCTCCTGCTTTTAGGATTTTGTAGGCCCACTTCATCTTGCACGTAAAGACCATGCTCCTTCTTATGGATCCAACAACGATCGATCTTTGGGCTTGGATCTGATGTATGAGATCTATTTTCTTCTACTGTGCGCTCCTCCTATCTGAATTCATATCTGACGGTCATCGAGAATTCTAAATGGGATCCAACGATCACTGTTGCTCTTCACTGTTGATATTTCCATTGTCATGCCATTATCATTGTGCTACTGATCGTGCTGATATTTGCCATCAATGACATCGCCATTAATGAAAAACACACATACTCTGCCTCTGTCTGAAAACATGCCAACAAAACTTTTGCTGCAGTGGTTTTGGCTAAAACGTGACCTCCACAAACCCCAGAATGACATTGTTCAAGTGCCATTTGGGCTTGATCAGGAGTCAAGCATCGTGACAAAAACCCATCAAGGTTTCTTCGATAAAGGATTCTTCCTTGTAAAACATATAAGACAACTTGTAAAAAAAGTGTTCGTTTGGCTTTAGTATCCATGTCCGGTGGGAACACACCATTGATCAGGAAATATATGATAGGTCTGTACCATGGTTGTGAGGCTAACTTAATTTCGTTAACCAGTTCTTCGAAAGAAATCAAGTCATCTACTTGAGGTGGTTCAGTTATAATTGAGGGATGGGATTAGTTTAGCAATCCAGCCAGCCTTGTCCCCCTTATGGTCTTCGTTGGTTTAATTTCCAAGTCATACTCTTGCATGCGCATTATCCATTTGGACCACTTACTATGCAATTCGGTTCGATTCAAAGCAGTGACTAAGAGAGAGGTAGGCACAAAAACTTGAGCTTTATGGCCTTGGATGTAATTCTGAAATTGTTCCAAGGCTTTATACAAAGAATAACCATGTTTCTCTAGTGTAGAATAGTTCAGTTGGTGTGGCTTCAAATTTTGGCTCACGAAGGCGATTGGCCTAAGATTTTCCTCATGATCCTTTTGCAATAAGATTGCAGAAATTTTCTCCTCTAATGAATTAGTGTACATGACAAAGTATTTAGAGGGATTAGGAATGATTAACAAAGGGGAAAAAGAAATGGCTTGCTTAATGTATTCAAAATCCTGACGGGTAGGGGGTTCCCATTTGAACCAAATGTCTTTCTTCATAAGCTGATTTAGAGGTTTAACTACTTGAGCAAAATCATGAATGAAGCATCTCAGGAAGTTTATCTTTCCAAAGAAAGATTGCATTTCCTTTTTATTGGTAGGTAAGGGAAACTTCTTGATTGCTACCACTCTCCCGGGATCAACTTTGACACCTTCTCGAGAGACGATGTGACCCAAAAGTTTTCCCTCCATAACACCAAAAATGGTCTTCTTAGGATTTAAAGATATGGAAAACCTACAACATCTAAGGAGAACCTGTCTAAGGTGATCAAAGTGACTACTCCGTTCTTTGGAAAAGACTATGAGGTCATCAAAGTAGACAACAATGATATTACCCAATAAGCCTTTGAAAGCAATGGCCATGGCACGTTGAAAGGTGTTCCCAGCATTAATCAATCCAAAAGGCATCTTGTTATATGCATATGTGACCCAACGAGTGGTGAAGGTGGTTTTATGACTATCAGAAGGCTTGAGGGATATCTGATTGTAACCTGAGAAACCATCTAAAAGGCACATCATTTGAGACCCAGAGACTTGTTGGAGGATCTCTTCCATAGGTGGGATGGGGTAATTGTCTTTTAGGGACACCCTATTCAAATGTTGAAAGTCAAAACAAAAACAAATATCGCCAATTTTCTTCATAATGGGAACCAAATTAGATACCCATTGTGAGTAACAAACATGATAAATGACCCTAGATGCTTCCATATTGTCCAATTCAGCTTTAATTGTTTGTTCCAAATCAAGGTTGTTCTTTCTTTGTTTCTTCTTGTAAGGTTTCGAATCAAGGATTATGGGTATGGCATGGACTATCTCTTGCATATCAAAAACCTTGAGGTCTTGATAGGACCAAGAAAAAACATCCTTGAACTATGTCAAGAGTTCTGTGAATTGAGTGATCTCAGAAGGGGAACACTGCGAACCTATATAGACTAGTTTTGGATCTTTTTCAGTTCCCAGGTTAATAATTATGGCTTCTCGCACCTTCCTAACAGATTCGCTATCAATACTAGGTACAAAAGTAGTGGCATCATTGGAATCAAACATGGATTCCAATACTGACAAACCAGGGGGTATCTTATTTGTCTTCAATTGGATTATGTTCCCAGTTTCCTCTTACAACTCATGGTTGATATGTAAATATTCGAATTCCTCCTTGTTTTGAAAGAATCTACAGATTTGTTCATAAGTATCAAAAAATTTCCAAGAGTCAACATTATCAGGTAACACAGGTCTATGTAAAATTTTGACTTTTATATCTTCAATAGACCTTACTAAATCTGAAGTGAAACAAGAACCAGCCAAGGCCAAAGTATCGGCTACGTGGTTTGCGGCCCTAGGCGCATCTTGAATGTTGAAAGATAAGAACTTCTCAATAAGTTCCTTAGCCCTTCGGTGGTATTGTTTGAGGCGTGGGTTGTGAAATTCATATTTACCTCTAATTTGATTCACAACCAATTCAGAATCCCCACTCACCAACAAATGGTGTATTCCTAAGACTAAGGCCTTTTGGAGGCCTTGAACTAAGGCTTCATATTCAGCCATATTATTAGTGTTAGGGAATTCTAACCAAAAAGAGAAAGGGATTATGTTTCCCTTGGAATCACACAAAAGGACCCCAACACCAGATCCATTCTTGGATTTAGCACCGTCAAAATCCATACTCCACACCATTTCTTCCAACTCAGAAGGAGGGACATGTGCATCTTCCTTAGATAACACAGTATATGTACCCATACCCATATCTTGAAAAGACACATGTTTTGTATTATAGGAAGCAGGTACAACCTGCTCTCGATAGTTTGGTTCCCTCCTAATGATGATTTCAACACCCTTATGAGGAAAGGTGAAGTGGGTCCCCTCCATGAAGTAACGACCCTTTTTTACTTTGGTGGACCACTCCCTCCCTAAAAGCATGCCATATGATTCAGGTATATCTTCTACGATCACATTTATGAGCATGCGTGGTCATAAGTAATGGATAAGTATTTAATGTAACCTATGGTTTCTACAGTCCTATAATCCAAAGCTAACAGGTCTTTACATGGGCTTGTGCATTCAAGACCTAGTTTTCTCATGACTTGAAGAGGCATGAAATTGTGCCTCACTCCTGTTTCAGCGACACAGTTATGGAGCACAAAATAAAAAATCAAAACTGAGATATAGAAAGGAGGAACCCCAGGGTGTAAATCAATAACATCATATGATTCCCTAGGTTGAGAAGTGGACTCTTTGGAAAGAGGAAGTCTCTGTTCCGTTTGTGGAGTAGGGGCTGCTTGTAGAACACGTGAAAGGTTTTCAAACTGAGCGGGTGTTCTAAGAGAATCTAATAATGTAATGTGGTTGGGAATCTTTTCTAGATATTCAATGACGTTGTAAGGTATCAGTGTTAGGAAGCAGGGTGGTGGATTATTAGGAAAGTTTACCTTATTTGGGGTTTAGAGAACCCCGTTCCTTGTAGGGGAAGGTAATATACCATTCACGGGATTTTTTCCATTTTCATTGTCCTTGGGGTCACTTTTGGCCTCTTCCCCCCCTTGCGGAGTGGTTTTAGGGGCATGAATCCTAGTTTCTATAGCAAATCTTCCGAAAGCAAGAGGATCGTCATTGGAGGGAATAGAGTCTTCCATGTTAACTTGGTCGTTTTGGGAAGTGGAAGAAATCTTGTTCTTTATTGGAGGTAGAGGTGCTTTTCCATTTTTAGACAATTCCATGTGACATGTATACGAGTAACAATACTCAGGATCATGTAAGTCTTTGCAAAAGTGACACCAATCCACTTTAGCAGCATGTTGCCTAGGAGGAGAAGTAGGAGGGAAAGGAGGACTTGGCCTTGGAACAATAGAAAATTGCATGTCATTCACCTTTCGATTTAGGGAAAGTATTTGGTTTTTCATGTTCATTAACAACTTGAGTGTTTCCGAACTTTCCTTTTCTTCAATCCTTGAATTTTGGGCAAGTGGAGGTTCATACCGAGGACCCTCGTTTCAAGGTACATCATTGCTAGGTCTTCCATTAAAATGGGGATATGCTAAAGGTGAGGGAATCATACCGGATTCCTCCATGTTTATTTCAATTTCCAGGGCACTAGTCTTGGCTGCATCTAAAGTTTGTGTTGATTTATCTTTCAATATATAATTTACATTTGGATTCATAGCAGACATGTAATAATGGAACAAATTGTTCCCAGATGGCTGGGAAGCAATTGGGATCCTATTCAAGGTCGAGGTAAAACATTGATTAAAATTATGTATTTGCTCACCCTCATGGATGGTGATGGTTGTGAAATCCCTGAGCAGGGAAGCCACATCATCCACCCCTTGGAAATGTTTCTTGAATTCTTGGATCACAGTGTCCCAATATGGGATACTATCATTAGGAAGCAAGCGATACCATCCCGCTGCTTCACCCTCAAAGGTTCTCACAAAAAGTCTAATGATGGCATCAAGAATTGTTATGTCCATAAGTGCTAATGCATCATAGAAGTTTTTGATATGTTCTTCAGCACTCAAAGTACCATTTCCACTGAACTTAGGAAGCTTGTTTGGGGCATCTGCAGGTATGTCATGAAGAGGTCTAGCCAACCTCAAAGGAGTCCCAGGTTGCCATGGCATTTCCATCGGGACAACTATGGGGTGAACAACAACAATTGTTGAAACAATGGGAGAAACAACCAGAGGATTAGTAACTATTGATGGATTAACTAAAGTTTTCTTTAGTAAGGGTCTTTGAATAGGAGAAGAGGAAGGGGATGAATCAGTTCACACTGCATAGGTAACGAGTTTCCCTGGTTTCCCAGGTGTATGTGTCTCACTACTTGTTTTCTTTCGTGAACTTTGACTTCTTGTAACCCTGGGGGACACTATTTCCCTAGTTTTAGGATACTTCAACCCTACCATCTTGCAAGGGGCCAAGTAAGTAATTTGAGTACAAGGGGTGTATCACCAACAATCCTACACTTTCTAACACAATGTAAATTAACCCAACTAAAAACAAAGCTCTATTTTTTGTTCTTCTCGATGTGGAAGGTAAGGTATGACAAAATTATAACTTCTCATGTGAGTTTGAACAAGTAAAATTGAAGACCGACAAGGTAAAATGAAAGGAAAAATCGATGGTATTTATGACTCCCAAGTGCAATAGAAATTGCAAGGAAACTGAACTATAACAAGTACCAAAGAAAATTCCAAAGGGCCGCTGAAAGACCTTGCCAAAATTTTGTCAACAAGTAGGAAAAGGACCACAAATAATTTGGGTCCAATGATTAGTACGAGATTGGTATACAAGAAAATATAAAGAGGTTTGAAAGATCCCCAGTGGAGTCACTAGAAAAAAGGTGGGTCTTATAAGAAAAATCTGTCCGTTGGGACAGATCCGACCTATCCGGCTGTGAAGCCAGTTACAACCTCTTTGATAGCTCGGCACGAGGTAGAGATTACCCACACCTCAGGTGGTCCTTCGCCTGAGGCAGTATGCATGGTAAAAAGAAAGGTGAAATACTTACAAGAAGTCTTTCTCAAGACCACCCACCTTGGGTGTTGTCCTTCCTGAATTTCCTGGATGGCCAAAATGGCCTGGGGGATGAAAGTTATGGACAGTGGGATGAAAACAAGCTCACTGATTTTTAGGAAAGTGAACAAAATAAAGTGAACAACGAGTTGTTCACTTCCTTAAAGCGTTGGAAAATGTCCCAAAATGGGTCCCTGGGATAAATCAGTGTCCTGGGTAATTAACCAATGGATGCCTTGAGTAAAAGGCTGTGAAACAAGGGTGAAAAGGGAGCTTAAAAGATACAACTAAGTAATTTTAAATGGCTGTAAATTGAGAACAACAAGCTATTCGAAGCTTTCAAGACAGGGAAAAAAGATCATAATGGTTTGATACCCCCCGAGGTGACCTGGGGAGTGATCCCAGAATGTTGTTAAATCAAAAGTGGGCTGTAAAAGTGGATCAACAACCTTGTTACAAGTTGTTACAGCTATGATATAAGGGAAAATATTCACAACTTCAATCTTGGTTTGAGAGTGAAAAGTTGGACTCACGAATTGTTGACTTTAAAAGTATTTTATTGGTCAATTTTTAGTTTTTATCACATGCCTTGGCCACCACACTATTTTGAAGGTTATCGTGATCAAGAAAACACATCCCAGAACTGTGACAACTAGTATAAGAAGAGTAGTCCTAGCAGACCACGATGGTTAGGTTGAAGAGTGCCCCATGCAGTTCAGAGAAGCAGGGATTAGCCACTTCTTGTCACTAGTGCTTTCGGGCTCTTAAAGCTACTTGGATGGAAGAAGGATACCTGTGAAAAGGAAGAGGCTCAGGACCCCCCTAAAGAGGGTTTTTGCTGAGCTTACCGAAGTAGAGTAGTATTCCAACCGAGCTAACCTAATAAACTCCTTGACCGTGTGGTACTAAGGAAAGACCACTCGACTTGTACTAACTAGACAACTTCTGAGGGGCTCCTTATGAAGACTCCCTAACTTTGACTCTTAATATCCTACAAAATTGAAATTGCATAAAATGAAATACTAGGCCATCCACATGGTGAGGTCACGTCTTTCTTTCATAAGCGTGCCTCTCGATTACTGAATTTGAAATCTGTTTACAAAATATATACATAAAACAAGTAAATAGATAAGTGACATATATGTCACGGCTAAATAATATGTATATGTAAATATCTAAATAATATAAGTTTTTGTTTTCAGTGTATGGGGTGGACCCCTGAATTGTTTTGAAGTTTTTTTTGTGGCGTTTTGCATGTATTTAGCTTGCTGATTTTGTATGGCCCCTTTAGGGGAAGTCACCTATAAATCAGTGAGTGAAAAGTGATCCAATGAAAATATAGCAAGATTAGATAATTACAAAATGACAATTACACCATTCAACCCAAAGGAATGGGTTGAGGCTCTTTGCGAGCGACAAAGCCGCCATGTGCATGAAAGCCCCAACTAACTCCTTGTATGGGGATTGGAAATTTAGTGTTTGAAATATAAAAAGTGTGATGGTTACTTACACAAGTATAAATCATATTTTTAACATGAATTCACAAGAAGACTATTCAAACTATCTACACAAATCAAACATATAAACATTGGTATGTGTATCGAAAATTTTGGAGTGAGTGCAAGTGATAAGTAAAGTGAATATGAGAGTGATTGGGAAACATTACCGATCAATTGTGTGTTTTTCTTCGCTGACCCGTTGGCCCCTTTGCCTCAAACATGTCTCTAGGTGGTCCCCAACCTCTTAAGAGAAGCAGAGTGGGTGAGTGGTTGTATCCTTGCAGGCAAACAACAAAATTTTAGTATTTGTGCATGGAAAAAACTGAAATAAATATAACATAAATTTTCACATAAGAAGTATATAACAACCAACTTAGTTGGCTGTCCATACTTGTTTGCTTTATCTTTTCATTCATGTATATTTCTGTTATGTTTTCTTACCATTAACCTTGATGTCCCAAATAGGAAAATTGGTCATTTTGGTCAATTCCCCCCCACGGGACAACCATATTAGTTGGCTGTTATATACTTTTTATGTGAAAATTTCTGTTATATTTATTTTAGTTTTTTCCATGCATAAATACTAAAATTTCGTTGTTTTCCTGCAAGGATACAACTGGTCACCCACTTTGCTTCTCTTAAGCAGTTGGGGATCACTTTGCTTCTCTTAAGAGACCCGTTTGAGGCAATGGGGCCAGCAGGGAAGCGAAGAAAAACACACATTTCGATCGGTAAATCTACCCAATCACTCTCATATTCACTTTACTTATCACTTGCACTCATTCCAAAATTTTCGATACACATACCAATGTTTATATGTTTGATTTGTGTAGATAGTTTGAATAGTCCACTTGTGAATTCATGTTAAAAATCTGATTTATACTTGTGTAGCTAACCATCACACTTTTTATATTTCAAACACTAAATTTCCAATCCCCATACAAGGAGTTAATTGGGGCTTTCATGCACATGGCGACTTTGTCACTCAGAAAGAGACTCAACACATTCCTTTGGGTTGAATGGTGTAACTGTCATTTTGTAATTATATAATATTGCTATATTTTCATTGAATCACTTTTCACTCACTGATTTACAAGTGCCTGCCCCTAAAGGGGCCATGCAAAATCAGCAAGCTAAATACACACAAAACGCCGCAAAAAAAACTTGAAAACAATTCAGGGGTCTGCTCCATACACTGAAAACAAAAACTTATATTATTTAGATATTTACATATTACATAGATTTCAAATTCAGTAACCAGGAGGCACACTTGTGAAAACAAGATGTGACCTCGCCACATGGATGGTATCAAACCATTCTGAGCTTGTTTCCCTGTCTTGAAAGCTTCGAACAACTTGTTGTTCACAATTTAAAGCCATTTAAAAGTACTTGGCTGTATCTTTTAAGCTCCCTTTTCACCCTTGTTTCACACCCTTTTACTCAAGGCATCCATTGGTTAATTACCCAAAACACCGATTTATCCCGAGGATCCATTCCGGGACATTTTCCAATGCTTTAAGGATGTGTACAACTCATTGTTCACTATCGTAAAAATCAGCGAGCTCGTTTTCATCCCATTATCCATAAATTTCATCCCCCAGGTCATTTTGGTCATCCAGAAAATTAAGGAAGGACAACACCCAGGGTGGGTGGTCCTGAGAAAGACTTCTTATAAGTCTTTCACCTTTCTTTTTCCCATTCATACCACCTCAGGTGAAGGACGACCTGAGGTGCGGGTAGTCTCTGCCTCATGCCAAGTTATCAGAGAGGCTGTAACCGGCTTCACAGTTGGATAGGTCAGATCTGTCCCAATGGACAGATTTTGCTTATAACACCAGTGGAGTCGCGAGAAAAAGGCGGGTGTTATAAGAAAAATATGTCCGTTGGGACAGATCCAACCTATCCAGCTGTGAAGCCGGTTACAGCCTCTTTGATAGCTCAGCATAAGGCAAAGACTACCCACACCTCAGGTGGTCCTTCACCTGAGGTGGTATGAAGGGGAAAAAGAAAGGTGAAAGACTTACATGAAGTCTTTCTCAGGACCACCCACCCTGGGTGTTGTCCTTCCTTAATTTCCTGGATGGCCAAAATGGCCTGGGGGATGAAAGTTATGGGCAATGGGATGAAAACAATCTCACTGATTTTTAAGACAACAAACTAAATAAAGAAAACAACGAGTTATTCACTTCCTTAAAGCGTTGGAAAATGTCCCAGAATGGGTCCCCGAGATAAATCGATGTCCTGGGTAATTAACCAATGGATGCATTGAGTAAAAGGGTTTGAAACAAGGGTGAAAAGGGAGCTTAAAAGCTACATCCAAGTAATTTTAAATGGCTGTAAATTGTGAACAACAAGTTGTTCGAAGATTTCAAGACAGGGAAACATGCTCATAATCGTTTGATACCCCCCAGGGTGACCCGGGGAGTGATCTCAGAATTTTGTTAAATCCAAAGTGGGATGTAAAAGTGGAAGAATAGCCTTGTTACAAGATGTTACAACTATGATACAAGGGAAAGTATTTACAACTTCAATCTTGGTTCGAGAGTGAAAAAGTGGACTGATGAAAGGTTGAATTTAAAAGTATTTTGTTGGTCAATTTTTAGTTTTTATTACATGCCTTGGCCACCACATTGTTTTGAAGGTTATCCCAATTAGGCAAACACATCCTAGAACTGTGCCAACTAGTATAAGAAGAGTAGTCCTAGTAGACCATGGTGGTTAGGTTTAAGAGTGCCCTATGCGGTTCAGATAAGCATGGATTAGCCACTTCTCGTCACTAGCGCTTTTGGGATCTTAAAGTCGCTTGGATGAAAGAAGGATACTCATGAAAAGGAAGAGGCTCAGGACCCCCCTAAAGAGGTTTTTTGCTGAGCTTACCCAAGCAGAGTAGTATTCCAACCGAGCTAAGCTAATCAACTCCTTGAACTAGTGGTACTAAGGAAAGACCACTCGACTTGTACTAGATAGACAACTTCCGAGGGGCTCCTAATGAAGACTCCCTGGCTTTGAATCTTAATATCCTACAAAATTGAAATTGCATAAAATGAAATACCATGCCATCCATGTGGTGAGGTCACGTCTTTCTTTCACAAGCGTGCCTCCTGGTTACTGAATTTGAAATCTATTTAAAAATATATACATCAAACAAGTAAATAGATAAGTGACATATATGTCACAGCTAAATAATATGTGTATATAAATATCTAAATAGTATAAGTTTTGGTTTTCAGTGTATGGGGCTGACCCCTGAATTGTTTTCAAAAAAAAAAATTGCGGCATTTTGCATGTATTTAGGTTGTTGATTTTGCATGGCCCCTTTAGGGGAAACCACCTGTAGATTAGTGAGCGAAAAGTGATACAATGAAAATATAGTAATATTAGATAATTACAACATGACAATTATACCATTCAACCCAAAGGAATGGGTTGAGGCTATTTGCGAGCAACAAAGCCGCCATGTGAATGAAATCCCCAACTAACTCCTTGTATGGGGATTGGAAATTTAGTGTTTGAAATATAAAAAGTGTGATGGTTATCTACATGAGTATAAATGAGATTTTTAACATGAATTCACAAGTGAACTATTCAAACTATCTACACAAATCAAACATATAAACATTGGTATGTGTATTGAAAATTTTGGAGTGAGTGCAAGTGATAAGTAAAGTGAATATGAGAGTGATTGGGTAGATTTACCGATTGAAATGTGTGTTTTTCTTTGCTGCCCTGCTGACCCCTTTACCTCAAACTGGTCTCTAGGTGGTCCCCAACCGCTTAAGAGAAGTAGAGTGGGTGACCGGTTGTATCCTTGCAGGAAAACAACTAAATTTTAGTATTTATGCATGGAAAAAATAGAAATAAATATAACATAAATTTTCACATAAGAAGTATATAAAAACCAACTAAGATGGTTGTCCCGTGG
>ML806618.1:258360-295419 GCA_009831015.1 Picea engelmannii | reverse complement strand
TTTTCTCCCGATTTGGGTTTCCACGTAAAACACTGGTGTATTGTGTATGTGTATGATTGTTCATTTGTTCATTGCTTATTTACTTTGCAGTTATTGGATAATAATGCTTCATTGATATAACACTTGGATTATATGGTTAAATTGCTCTATTACTGATTCACCCCCCACTCTCAGTAATCCAACATCTCGGCCATCCATGGCTGCCGGATTCACCAATATGAAGGCCCAAGGTGTGGGGAGTTCATTGAGCTTCTTAAGAGGGAAAGGGGCCTTTGGGCTTTGGTCGTTGTAAGTAAGAAAATGCCCACTATTTAGGAAATTTTTAGACCTGATTATCACTCTAAAAGTCACCCTAGACTGTAATCAGGTGAGCTTGGTAACATCAAAATATTTGTAAGTGTAAATGAGGTTTTTAAAACCTCAAATGGACACAACTCAAAATAATAATGTTCCAACTCAGAAAACAGGGCTAGCAATGCACCAACAATCAAGGTCTTGGCTAACTTCAATCAGTAGTTTGGGAGTAAATATGAATAAAGGGAAGACTTGAATGAAAGGAATGTAAGGGATACTATCAACGTCAGGTCTAGAGAAGCCTAAGGAAGAAAGTTTATTATCACAAGATCTTCTTGAAATCATAAACTAAGGAAGCTAAATAAACATCATGATAATATAATGATCAAACATCCACCATAACATCACCACAATTATTCATGTGAATCATTCAAAGCATGAACATTTAGCATAAGAAGAAAATAGAATGAAAGAGAAGTTGATTTCTATTAGTCAAAAAGTCTTAAGTCTAGTACACAGCTAGGTCACAGTGACTTCATCAAAATATTATAGTATGGGAGCCTCAACTCAACCATTCGAACCCTTCCTAAAGCAATTGATCTATCTATTTATAACAAAAAGGGAGGCAACAACTGGAGGTACGATCTAGCCTCCTTCCCTTGAAAATATCTAAACATTTATTTGATCTAACAACTTATTTAACAACCTATGCTATAAAACATGTAAATGTTGGTGACTAATCCAACTATGCTTCAAACTGATTTGGTCCTCTTTTGCTGCGCAGCTCCTGTTTTTCCATGTGTCTTTTAGGATCATGTAGTAGTCCTCAAAATGGAAACTGTTTCTTCTGCAATTTTCTCCATCATCATCCATTCAAAAATTTATTAGCCTGACCTTCCCAGATCCTTGGTGTCTGTTGGTAGCTTCTTTAGGTAGCAGCCTGAGTAGCGTATTTCACAATTCAAATATGCAATTTTATGATGAAAACTATTGTAAGTGGAGGGCATAATACCAACAAAAATAAATCTTATACATGCAATAAAAAATGGATCATGAGAAAGATAGGGAACCCAGCTACCATAGAATGCTTGGGCTGCTCATATCTTCTTCTTGAAATGATGCTCCAGCTGTGTATTTGATACTTTCATTAACCTTCTATTTATATGTAAAATCTTAAGATCCTAGGCTTGTCATGCCAACTTAGGTGCATGATTTTTATCTGAAGGATGTAGAGAACATATCTTCATATTGTATTTCCTTCGGATTAGAGTTCTACCATTTGATCTTGAATCTGGACTGTCAATTTTACAAGAAAATCATGTTTCCATTTTGATGATCCTTCTTTGTTACGTAGCTCCTTGTTTTCCATGTGTATGTAGATGTCATCATGATGCCAACTGCTATCTCTGTCTATCTCCCACATCATCAACCACTAACAAGAATGATAAGATGAACTCCTTGATTCTAGGTGCCAATAGGTAGCGCCATTTTGGTGTATCTCTGCACAAATTTTGTCTCTGCCAGAAATTAGGTAGTGCCTCCTAGAAATTAGGTAGCGCATTGTGGAATACACAGTGCCCAGGAGAGTAGGTAGAGCCTATGGAATTTATAGCACCCAGGATAAAATGCAGCGCACAGGAAATTTACAGCGCCTAGGAGGAAACGCAACTCCCAGGAGATTTGGCAGTGCACTGCACTCTGCACATCCATGCATGAAAACGATGGAATGGGTGAGAATTTTGGGAACATCATTATATACATCGTGGCTACATTTATCTCTTCGACGCCTGCATAATCACTTGGCACCTGGCAACCTTCATTTCATTTTTAAAAAATGACTCAGAGGACATATCCCATATGTCTCGGGAAGTTAGATATTGTTGTCTTTATATACACAAATGCTCACATAGCATATTTGATGAGACAAGTGGAAAGGAATCGGGCTTGCCACTTGTGCTTGGCTTTGTGTGTTGACTTGAGAATTGGGCATGTGAGTCCTCTAAAATTTTGTTAAAAGACATAAAACCCGAGAAGCCTGTAGACTTAGGCATAAAGGAATTTGGTAAATTGATAGCTTAGGCCTATAGCTTGACTCTAGAGATTCTAGACTTAAGTATATGCAATAGATTTTATTTTTATTGTGACTTAGGCATTTTAAAGCACACACAACTCACTTTTGATAATATGAGATTTAAAAAAAACAAATATAAAAAACAAATAAATATTTTTTATATTTGAAAATCCACCAAGCATAGACTAGGGCTTACCAATTTATTTATTTTATTGCAGGTCAAGAGGGAAAATTCAAAGGATTTCTAGGCAAAAGTGATCAACAGAAACTTGTCAAGACAGATTGGAAAAATCGAGTGCTAACATTGGCTCCAACTGGGATGGAGACCTCCCCACGGGGTTTCCAAGAACCTAGTAGTTCTAGTCACCTTTACCATTGGGCTATGGAGTTATCTTCCCTGTGAAAATGATCTCTGCATAGATTTCAAAACTGGCCTTTATTCATACAAGCTGACTAATATTTCTACTGCAAACTAGAAGAAACGAAATGCTCAGGCAACGAGTTTATTTCCTACCCTACTCTACTCTAACTAGCTCTGTAATTGGTTACGTAAATGTTGCCTTCCATAATAGCCATTCAAGCAATTTTAAAACTGAAATAATCTCATCCATACCACCTATTAATAAATGATGTTTGAAATGTAACAACAGTGATAAAAACTCGTTCAAGAAACCATACCCACCATGAAACATTTGCAAGTTAAGGGAATCTGAAAATTTCAAGTTCTCTGAAATGTATGATTCCATGAAGGTTGCCACTGTGTCTTTGAAACCAATCTCATAAACATGTTGATCCAAGGAAAACACTTGCTCAACCATGAATTCCTCTATGCTGGAAGACTGATGACTTTCTGGTTCTCTGGAGAGAAAATTATGATCATCAAAAACTTCCACTTCTTCATTGGAATATTGCTCAGGGGACAATGATAAAACATTATTAAAATCATATGAATTAAGATCAGCTAAGAACATATAATTTCTTATGAAATCATTGGTTTCCATAGGCTCAACTGGGTCTGCAAACTGATCATAAAATTCACATTCATACCTGTCTTTAGAATATTCTGCCAATGTTGAAGAATTTAGATCCAAATCTAAAATAAGCTCATATGCTTTCTGTTGTTCCAAATCTGTTTCACATTCATTAACTTCCTGCTTAAAAGCTGAACCATACTAACATCTTGTTTTCTTATGCACGTGGTTTTTATCAAGACATGGTTGTTCATTTGTTGGTGATGGATAAGAGATTAGATTTATATGAAAATCCCTTTCAATGCCTCCATAGCATTTACAAGGATTTGGATCATAATTATCATATACATGAACATTGCTAAGATGTTCCAAACAAATCTTATAAAAATTATGTTCATCACCATAACTGGTATTTCCATCAAAAATAGGTTTTCCATAACAAACCTTTGACTCTTGACATTCAGAATGTCTTGTTTCAGGATGCTCTCTAATAGCAAAGTATTCATTACCAAAGTGTTTGTCAACAACAAGCTTCTCTTGGTCAATGTTTGAGACAATGATTTCTTCAGAGGAAAGGTTGTCAAAGATACATGCTTCGAGGACCAAATCATCCACTATATTTTCTTCATAGGAACAACAAATAAAATTTGCCTCATGTTCAGAGATGACATGATGCTGACTTTGAATCCTACCACAAGATCAGAGGTTCTCCTCCACTTCCACAACATCAATGAGTACCTGTGATAAAGATGTAGATTTTCTTTCCCTAAGATACAAAACAAGGTCATAATATTGAGACATTATGTAATACACCATGGCAGCAGTCTCATAAGGTTTAATTTCCAGGGGTAGGCTGCAATACAAGTTGTGAAATCTTTGATTAAAAGAAGACAGAACTTGATTGTTTTCCCTTCTCAAAGTAGTGAACTCATGTAGGTACTGATCAAATGATTTGTTCTCACCCCAACACTTTAAAAAAGTATCTCATAATTCAATCTAGGAGCCAATGGAGTTAGCTCCCAAACCCTTAAACCATACAACAACATCTCCTAACAAGGATTTGGAGAACAACCTCATGGTAACATCCTCATGAACTATCTCAAACTGATCAATAAAGTTTTCAAAGGCCTCCACATGCCTCTCAGCTGTAACATGGTCCTCTCCAAAAAACCGAGGAAAGTACTTGAAGAAATCAAGAGGATAAGGATGAAGATTATATGGTAGCCTTAAAGGTTTGAACATCTTATCTCTGATTCGAGTTTGAAAACTAGTGGGATGGATATGAGGTTTAACAAGATGATGGCAAGGTTCAAAAGTTACAACAGAAGGTGATGAAACTTGAGAAGGCCTATCGATTTCATCAGGGATTTCAATACAGAGTTCATCCTTGTGAATAGGCTGAGGTGAAGGTATCAAATCAACATCTACAACAAAGGAAAAATGTAGGTCTTCTTCTTCCAAGGAAGGATATATAAAATAAGATTTATGATCAACCGAATATACAAAACACAAGATGATCCTTTTAATTTGTGAAGGGAAAAATAAAAATGAGCTGATAAAAAGAAACAATAGCTCATGAATAAGGCTCATAAACTGATACCTGGCCATCTTTCTGTCAACAAGATCCTCCCTAGTGGAGTCTTTTATTGTGGAGTCACCAGGTAGATGATTACAGTCAAATTTATGTATCCCTCTCTTGTCTACCATCAAGAGATGGATCTATGTCATTCTTCCTAGGGAACTCTTCAATATGCTCAAATCAGTCCCTGACAATGGTGCCATTTATGTTATCACTCCAAAAGTCACCCTAGACTGTAATCAGGTGAGCTTGGTAACATCAAAATATTTTTAAGTGTAAATGAGGTTTTTAAAATGTCAAATGGACAAGACTCAAAATAATAATGTTCCAACTCAGAAACAGGGCTAGCAATGCACCGGCAATCAAGGTCTTGGCTAACTTCAATCAGTAGTTTGGGAGTAAATATGAATAAAGGGAGGACTTGAATGAAAGGAATGTAAGGGCTACTGTCAACATCAGGTCTAGAGAATCCTAAGGAAGAAAGTTTCTTATCACAAGATCTTCTTGAAATCATAAACTAAGGAAGCTAAATAAACATCATGATAATATAATGATCAAACATCCACCATAACATCACCACAATTATTCATGTGAATCATTCAAAGAATGAACATTTAGCATCATAAGCAGATAGAATGAAAGAGAAGTTGATTTCTATTAGTCAAAAAGTCTTAAGTCTAGTACACAACCAGATCACAGTGACTTCATCAAAATATTATAGTATGGGAGCCTGAGCTCAACCATTCGAACCCTTCCTAAAGAAATTTATCTATCTATTTATAACAAAAAGAGAGGCAAGAGCTGGAGGTATGAGCTGGCCTCCTTCCCTTGAAAATCTCTAAACATTTATTTGCTCTAACAACTTGTTTAACAACCTATGCTATAAAACAGGAAAATGTTGGTGACTAATCCAACCATGCTTCAAATTGATTTGATCCTCTTTTGCTGCACAGATCCTATTTTTCCATGTGTCATTTAGGAGCATGTAGTAGTCCTCAAAATGCCAGTTGTTGCTTCTGCAATTTTCTCCATCATCATCCATCCAAAAAGTTTTTAGCCTGACCTTCTTAGATCCTTGGTGTATGCTGGTAGCTTCTTTAGGTAGCAGCCTGAGTATCGTATTTCACAATTCAAATATGCAATTTTCTGATGACAATTGTTGTAAGTGGAGGGAAGAATACCAACAAAAACAAATCTTATACATGCAAGAAAAAATAGAGCATGAAAAAGATAGGGAACCCAACTACTGTAGAATGCTTAGATTGCTGGTATCTTCTTCTTGAAATGATGCTCCAGCTGCGTATTTGATACTTGCATTAACCTTCTATTTATATGTAAAAGTTTAAGCTCCCAGGATTGTCATGCCAACTTAGGTGCATGATTTTCATCTGAAGGCTGTAGAGAACATATATTCATATTGTATTTCCTTCGGATTAGAGTTCTACCATCTAAGATTGAATCTGAACTATCAATTTTACAAGAAAATCATGTTGCCATTTTGATGATCCTACTTTGTTACGTACATCCTTGTTTTCCATGTGTCTATAGCTATCATCATGATGCCAGCTGCTATCTCTGTCTATGTCCCACATCATCAGCCACTAACAAGAATGATAAGACAAACTCCTTGATTCTAGGTGCCAATAGGTAGCTCCATTTTGGTGTATCTCTGCACCAATTTCGTCTCTCCCAGAAATTAGGTAGCGCCTCCCAGAAATTAGGTAGCGCACTGTGGAATACACACCACCCAGGAGAGTAGGTAGTGCTCGTGGAATTTACAGCGCCCAGGAGAAAATGTAGCGCACAAGAAATTTATAGTGCCCAGGAGTAAACACAACGCCCAGGAGATTTGGCAGCGCACTGCACTCTGCACATCCATGCATGCAAATGGTGGAATGGGTGAGAATTTTGGGAAAATCATTGTATACACCGTGGCTACATTTATCTCTTCGACACCTGCATAATCACTTGGCACCTGGAAACTTGCATTTCATTTTTAAAAAATGACTCAGGGCACATATTCCATATGTCTCGGGAATTTAGAGATTGTTGTCTTTATATACACAAATGCTCGCATAGCATATTTGATGAGACAAGTGGAAAGGAATCGAGCTTGGCACTTGTGCTTGGCTTTGTGTGTTGACTTGAGAATTGGGCATGTGGGTCCTCTAAAATTTTGTTAAAATCTATAAAACCCAAGAACCTTGTAGACTTAGGCATAAAGGAATTTGGTAAATTGATAGCTTAGGCCTATAGCTTGAATCTAGAGATTCTAGACTTAAGTATATGCAATAGATTTTATTTGTAGTGTGACTTAGGCATTTTAAAGCACACACCACTCACTTTTGATAATATGAGATTTTTTGTTTTTAAATATAAAAAACAAATAACAATTTTTTATATTTGAAAATCCACCAAGCATAGACTAGGGCTTACCAATTTATTTATTTTATTGTAGGTCAAGGGGGAAAAGTCAAAGGATTTCTGGGCAAAAGTGATCAACAGAAACTTCTCAAGATAGATTGGAAAAATTGAGTGCTAACATTGGCTCCAACTTGGATGGAGACCTCCCCGCGGGGTTTCCAAGAACCTAGTAGTTCCAGTCGCCTTTACCATTGGTCTATGGAGTCATATTCCCTTTGCAAATGATCTTTGCATACCTTTCAAAACCGACCTTTATTCATACAAGCTGACTAATATTTCTACTACAAACTAGAAGAAACGAAATGCTCGGGCAACGAGCTTATTTCCTACCCTACTCTACTCTAACCAGCTCTGCAATTGGTTAGGTAAATGTTGCCTTCCATAACAACCATTCAAGCAATTTTAAAACTGAAATAATCTCATCCATACCACCTATTAATAAATGATGTTTGAAATATAACAACAGTGATAAAAACTCGTTCAAGAAACCATACCCACCATGAAACATTTGTGAGTTAAGGGAATCTGAAAATTTCAAGTTCTCTGAAATGTATGATTCCATGAAGGTTGCCACTGGGTCTTTGAAAACAAGCTCATAAACATGTTGATCCAAGGAAAACACCTGCTCAACCATGAATTCCTCTATGCTGGAAGACTGATGACTTTCTGGTTCTCTCTCGAGAAAATTATGATCATCAAAAACTACCACTTCTTCATTGGAATATTGCTCAGGGGACGATGCTAAAACATTATTAAAATCATATGAATTAAGATCAGCTAAGAACATATAATTTCTTATGAAATCACTGGTTTCCATAGGCTCAACTGGGTTTGCAAACTTATCATAAAATTCACATTCATACCTATCTTTAGAATATTCTGCCAATGTTGAAGAATTTAGATCCAAATCTAAAATAAGCTCATATGCTTTCTGTTGTTCCAAATCTGTTTCACATTCATTAACTTCCTGCTTAAAAGTTGAACCATACTGACATATTGTTTGCTTATGCACGTGTTTTTTATCAAGACATGGTTGTTCATTTGTTGGTGATGGATAAGAGATTAGATTTATATGAAAATCCCTTTCAACGCCTCCATAACATTTACAAGGATCCAGATCATAATCATCATATACATGAACAGTGCTAAGATGTTCCAAACAAATCTTATAAAAATTCTGTTCATCACCATCACTGGTATTTCCATCAAAAATAGGTTGTCCATAACAAACCTTTGACTCTTGACATTCATAATGTCTTGTTTCAGGATGCTCTCTAATAGAAAAGTATTCATTACCAAAGTGTTTGTCAATAGCAAGCTGCTCTTGGTCAATGTTTGAGACAATGATTTCTTCAGAGGAAAGGTTGTCAAAGATACATGCTTTGAGGACCAAATCATCCACTATCTTTTCTTCATAAGGACAACAAATAAAATCTGCCTCATTTTTAGAGTTGACATGATGCTGACTTTGAATCCTACCACAAGCTCGGAGGTTCTCCTCCACTTCCACAACATCTATGAGTAAATGTGATAAAGATGTATATTTTCTTTCCCTAAGATGCAAAACAAGGTCATAATATTGAGACATTATGTAATACACCATGACAACAGTCTCAGAAGGTTTAATTTCCAGGGGCAGGTTGCAATACAAGTTGTGAAATATTCGATTAAAAGCAAACATAACATCATTATTTTCCCTTATCAAAGGAATAATTCTCAAAGTTCTATGACTGAGGAATTAAAAAAGGCTAAGCTGCCTACTTTTGATGGAGAGATAAAGAAAGGAGAAGAAGTCGAAGCATAGTTTTTTGGGTTGAATAAGTACTTTTGTGTACACAATTATTCTGACATTACCAAGGAAAGGATTGTCGTATTTAACTTGAATGGATGGGATTCCATTTGGTGGGAAGACCTCAAGGAAATCAAAGGGATAAAGGAAAACAAACTGTCATGGAAGCATATGATAATAGGTTTATGGAGTTGTTGATGTATGTTCCTTTCCTCAAGGATGAGAAAGTGAGAGTGCATCATTTTCTCAGTGGATTACCATGGTCCTACCAAGATATGATTGAGTTTGATAAACCTAAGACATTGGAGGACACTATTCATAAGGCCAAGTGTTGTTATGATTAGTGTAAACATAAGCAAGAGACTTCAAAGGTCTGGAAGAGGAGGGACTAGAGTAGGTTCCAAAAGAAAGGATTCAAATCCTTTCCACCCAAGAATTCTAGGAAAGGTGCATGGTTGGGTCATACAAGTAGAAGTGTGCATCATAAAACTTTGTCGTCCCATAGTAGAAACAAGCCAGTAGAACATGCAAGAGAAAGAGCAGAGGAGACTAAGAAAGGAACTTCACAATTTTGGGGATGTGGAGAGCCACATATGTTGAGGGTTTGTCCCCATAGACAACATGACAATGAGAGGGTGTATAATGTGCAGGAGGAAACTATATTCAATGGCATAGCCATAAGTGTGCCGAGAATTTATGCAGTTGTAGATAATCGAGAAGGAGACCACCAAGCCTCTGTGGTGGAATTGGAAGGTATTATTATTGAACAACCTATGTCTATTTTAATTGATCCAAGATCTAAGCTTAGTTATATTTCACCTCGAGTGGTTGAGGCATGTTCATTGTAGAAAAAGAAGCATGTGAAAGCATGGTTGATTCAGTTAGCCATTATAACAAATAGGAAAGTGGTTGATTTGATTGAAGCTCGTCTAATTGAAATGGATGGACTATATACTTAGGAAACCTTGAGTATCCGTGATCCAGGTGGATATTGGTGGCCACCCACCTATTTCAACTAGCTCCTCTTGAGAGTTTTTAGTTCAATGCGTTCTTCTGTACACTTCCGGGGTTGTTTGAATCCCTACACATCTTCAAGGTGGAGACTGGTGGTTTCCCACCTAATCCAATTGGATTATTTTGGAAGTTTTCATGTCAACACATCTTTTTGTACTTCTAGGGTTGTTTTGGGTCCCTAAATAGTGTTTTTTTGGCTTGCCAGAATCAAATTGTAGATGGAGTCAGAGTTTGATGGAATAATGTGTGGTTCTCGAAAATACCTTTCCAATGGGCTATCACGTTCCTAAAACATAGGTCTTATGCAAAATTTACGACCCCAGGAATTGAGGTGTCAACTTACCCAACGGGGCCCACATAACTTTTGGTGTTTCATCTCCTAGGGTTAGGTTTTTGGATTTATAGGGTTTTTGAATTCACAAGTAATGTTAAAAAGGCCTATGGAGCCTCATTGTAATCATTCTTCTCATACAGATGCATGTAGTGACCACATCTCTTCTTAGAGATAGATACCACCATTCAAGCAAGTTGTTTCCAGTTCTGCAGTTTTACAGTTTCAACCTATTTCATTTATTCAATAAAATTTATTGTTCACTGGATATCTGTTGTTGTTCTCCGTATCTTTGTGTTATTGTATTCGCTCTATTAGTCAGTTTGTTTCAATCATAAATCCAGATCAGTGGTATCAGAGCAGTTTTATCTTCATTTATTTTTCTTCTTGCATGTCGCCAAAAAGATCTAGGTAAAAGAAGTTGGGACTCGAACCAGTGGAGCCTTTGCAAAATCGATCGTGTTGAGCCTGGAAAAAACCCATGGGAGATGAAAATAAATATGATGAAGTAGGATATCCTTTTAAAATTTTGCTCGAGGAAGCCCTTGTGCGACAAAGGAATGAAATGATGGAAAAATTTGCACAGATCCTTCAACGACTGCCCACAAGAGAAAAATCTTCATCAAGCGGCCATGCAACCCCCTTCAAGATACAATTAAATTTTGATATTCCATTATTTGAAGGACTGATAGATGGGAATGTTGTAGATAAATGGTTAAATCTGCTCGAAGGGTATTTTTCGGTCCACAATTTTTTCGATAGGGAAAATATTACTTTTTCACTCCTCAAGGTCGTCCCCCATGTTAAGGACTGGTGGGATACTTACTCTGAGCAAAGGGCCATAGATGAATCTACAATATTTGTGGTCGCCCCCACATGGGATTCGTTCAAGGATTCCATTAAAGATTGGTAATACCATATTGGAATATATAAGGACCAGTACATAAGATGGACCACCCTGCGTCAGGAAAGGTACTAGACAATGCCATATTTCACCAATAGTTTCCACACCCTATGCACCAAATTGGGTATCAAAGACTCTGAGCGACATATGGTGCTCAAATACTGTGGTTGTTTGCATAGATACATTCAAACATAAATGGATTTTCTGGACATCGCATCATTGGGTACTACTTATAGATATGTGTTCAAGATCGAGTAGAAATTTAAGCAGAAGAGGTGAGAGTTTGGATCTACAAATGCCTCATAGTCGAAGTAGGGAAAAGGCGGCCCCAACCCACACAACAAGGGAAAAATAAAATATGGCCACTCTCAGGACAACCAGTCCAAGCCACAACACAAGAAGAGTAATGAGAAGTCAAATAAGGACACGGGAAAATGGTGTGAATACCATAAAATCCCTTGGAACAACATCGAATAATGTTGCTCCAAACAGTCACTCGTGGCTGAGATGAAATTTTCCAAGTTAGAGGCTGATTCTGACTCTTAATCAAATCCAAAAGGAGGGAAGAAGATTATTGATGATGAACCCAATGCCACTTCACTACCACCAAATTCCATCCAAGTGAACCAAAAGAACCAGAGGAAGGGGAACACCTCTTTCACTCACAGATGTGGGTAAAGGGGGCCCTGCTTCATTTCATTTTTGATAGTGACAGTAAGAAGAACTTGATATCAGTAGAGGTCATCAAGTGATTGGACATGCTGACGAAACCACACCTGCATCACTACATCATCGAGTGGCTTCGCCAAGGAAGAGATCTTCGTGTCATCCAATAGGGTCGTCTGCCCTATGGCATCAAGAATTTCAAAGACAAGGTATTGTGTGATATTTATCCCCTTGAAGTTTGTGATGTTCTTTTAGGACAATCATTTTGGTGGAAGCGACATGTTGTGTATGAGTCTAGACCCCATAGTGTTATTATTACTTTAGGTAGACAATTGTACATGATACCAGAGGTAGCGCCATCTACCGCTATTTCTTTAATCTCTGCTACGCAATGAAATAAGGTTATTTCAAAGACCAGGAAGTTCGTCTTCTTTGTGATCCATGATCACAGTAAGTAGAAGGTCGTCGCCACATCTGTGGCCTCTACATAGTGTTAGGGTCCTAAATTGCACATAGGTAGAGTAATATATTCAGATGTAATAAAGGTTAATATTAATAAGGCCTTGCAATAAAATAGAATAAGGCGGATGTAAGAAGACCTAATAGAAGCTTCCACTTCTAGAAGGATCTTCCTCTAGATTCTTATCTTGATAGACATATTTAGTATAAATAAGGGTCGAGGGTATGAAAACTCTAGCTTGGATATTATTGTAACAGAGTGTTGCTCGACTGGAGGTTGCCCCCTCGAAGAGGCTTGTGAACATTTCTTTCTGAATCAAAGTGATATTCCTTTTGTTGTTCTTATATCATTTATGTGTTATTGTGGAGATTATGCTGGTTATATTATTGTTATTCTACCATTTCTAGCATTTAATTTATGTTCTGCATACTTTTTATATCTGGTATATTACAAGCGGTATCAGAGCACTTTCCTTGGCAGAAATTGTGGGATTTTTTTTTCCAGGGTATAGACGTATTCCGACGTCTTTAAGCCACAAATATATGTCATTACACACATAAACCCATGGTTGAGGGATTCATACATGCAGGAAATACAAGTGGTTCTTAAGCACACATCTGTTGGCCACCCTTGTAACCCTTGTTGGTACCCCTTCGATTGGTAACGCATCAGACAACACCGGTGTACGGATCGACCTAGATTTCTTGAAGCCCTCTTTAGATAAACTGATCGGCCACCTGACTACTATAGTGCCACCGAGAACAACACTTGGGAAGATACTCTCTAGTACCTGGGTAGTCGGGTAGTACGGCTAAGGGTACGGTCTATCTTCCTTAGTTAGTTCCTTGAGATATTGGACCGAGTACTATTATTGGACCCCGCACGTATATCAGAGAGATATAGAATAGGGAAAACCCTTGTCTATAGAACCCTTGAATACCTAACCCTTGGGGGACAAAAACATGAAAAAATTACAACAGACAAGATCTGTTGCCATGCAACTGTGTTTGGGTTGTCAAATCACTACACTTTTCTTACTGTGTAAGCATTTGGGGATTTCATCACTGCAGTATTCTTCAGATCGAAGTATAACTCTGTAGGTGTAAAAAAAAAAAAGTCTGAATTTTTTTTCACCATTATTTGAGACCTATTCCATTGGATCTGTCTCTTCGTCCTTATCACATTCATCCATATCATTTTTCAGAAAAACTTTTGACCCCGCTTGCCCCTTTTCAGTTCACCCATCTTCATGGCCCATACCCGTAGCCAAGACCTGGAAGCTCGCTTCAACACCTTGCAATTTGGTCTCCTCGAGACCCAAAAAGAAGTAAAACAACTCAGTTCCAATGTTGCCTCCTTCGATACAACCATCAATACAACCATAAATACAACCATGCAGTCCTCAATGGAGGAAGTCAAACAAGAACTGACCACCCATCTTGAATCTGTCTTTGCATCACTCTACACCAAACTGAAGATCCCTATAGATGACCCTTTCTCTGATGCACCTCCAAAGAATGAAGGTGAACATTCCACCCATTCCCATACCTTTCAGCACCATCACTTTCAACGTGACCTACGCCTTCCATAGGTGGATGTGACCAAATTTGATGGCTTGGACCCCATTGGTTGGGTAACCCAAATGGAACGTTATTTCTCTTTATATGGCATTACAGATGACTTGGCCAAACTTCGATATGGTGTTCTCCATCTAGATCAAGAACGTTGGCAATGGTGGCAATGGAGAAAAACTTCCCTTCAAGGGTATATTGCTTGGACCCAATTTATGACTGAGATTTATGAACGCTTTGACACTGACACCAACCATTTGGGCCATTTGACAAAGTTGAAACAATCAGGAACAATAGAAGACTTCATAGCTGCCTTTGAGCGCCTAGCTTTTCAAACAAAGGGCATGACTGGTGCTTTCTTTTGAGAGTGTTTTATCAGTGGCCTCAAGGAGGATATTTGGGCCCATGTTCTCATGGATCGACCCTTGAGTTGGGTGGAGGCTACTAAAAGAGCTAAAGAAGAACAATAGGTTGTATCCTCTCAAAACCGAAAACCCTCCTTTATCCCTCGCCCTAAATATGTAAATCCCACTACTCCCTCCACCCCATTAAAGATCCAAAAAATGACCAGGGCTGAAATGGTTGAATGCCAACTCAAAGGCCCTTGTTATAATTGTGATGAAAAATATTTCCCAGGCCACAAGTGTAAGGAACAAAATATTTTTATGGCCATCTCTGAGGATATTTCAGAAGAGGATGTTGAAACTCCACGTGTGTCTGAGTCACCTGAAATCACTGACATAACCCCTCCCTCAAACCCTCCCGAAGTGGAACTGGTCATTTCCCTCAATGCTCTCACTGACTTCTCCACTCCCCAAACCCTCAAGTTAATCAGTGACATCACGCATTAGAAGGTCATCATTCTGGTTGATAGTGGAAGCACCCATAATTTTATTCATCGCCGCATTTCCCAAGAAACTCATTGTTACATCCATGTCGTTAACAATTTCCAAATCATGATTGCCAATGGTGGTTCAATGAAATGTGGAGGGTGTTGTGAAAATGTCTGTCTCCAAATCGGTGACTACCACCTAAAATCTCATATGTTTGCTATTGACATGGGAATTTGTGACATTGTGTTGGGTGTAGACTGGCTAAGGACTTTGGGTCCCATTCTCATGGATTTTAAGGAATTAACCATGAAATTCGACTAGGAAGTCCACCAATATAAATTCCAAGGCATCACTGCTGGTTCACCTGAGGTCATTAGTTCCCATCGCATGGAAAAGCTGCTAAAAAAAGGTCATTCTAGTGTCATTTCCCAACTCCATGCCATACAAGTAACAGAGACACCCCCGGTGCCACAAGACCTCCAAGCCCTCCTTTCTAAACATAAATTGGTATTTTCCACTCCCCAAGGACTCCCTCCTTCCCGTGGTGTTCATGATCATTCCATTCCCCTTGTACCCGGAAGCCTTCCTCCCAATATCCATCTGTATCGCCACCCCTTTTCACAAAAAATGAAATTGAGAAAATGGTCCAGGAACTCCTTAATGCAGGTGTTATCCGCCCTAGTATGAGCCCTTACTTTTCTCCTATAGTCATGGTCTTGAAGAAAGAAGGTTCTTGGAGAATGTGTCATGACTTCCGTTCCCTTAACAAACTAACCATTAAAGACAAATTTCCCATTCCTGTCATTGATGACCTCCTGGATGAACTGAGTGGTGCCCAATTCTTTACTAAACTTGATCTTTGCTCGGGCTACCACTAGATACATATGAAAGAGGTATACATTCCCAAGATGACATTTCAAACTCATGAGGGCCACTATGAGTTTTTTGTCATGCCCTTTGGCTTGTGTAATTCCCCCTCCACCTTCCAAAGCCTCATGAATCATGTCTTCCGTCCCTTTCACAATCATTTTGTCTTAGTTTTCTTTGATGATATCCTCATCTATATCAAAACCTAGATAGACCATATTACTCATGTGGATCGAGTTCTCCATCTACTCTCTCAGCACCAACTTTTCCTAAAACAGTCTAAATGTTCTTTTGGTGCCTCAGAAGTAGAATACTTGGGCCATCTGGTTGGAAAGGATGGCGTCAAGGTGGATCCAAAAAAGATTGAAGCTATGCAAGACTGGCCACACCCAAAGACTCTCAAAATATTGTGTGGATTTCTGGGCTTAACAGGGTATTATCACAAGTTTTTTAAGAATTATGGAAAGATTGAAACACATCTCACTGCTCTCCTAAAAAAGAACTCTTTCACTTGGACTCCAGCCGTTGCTCAAGCTTTTCAAACCTTGAAGATGGCCATGTACACCACTCCAGTTCTGGCCTTTCCTGATTTCACAAAGACCTTTGTGTTGGAATGTGATGCCTCAGGGAAAGGAATCAGTTATTTCCTTGTGCAAGAGGGTTGACCTTTGGCCTTCACCAACAAGAAACTATCTGAAAGGAATCTGGGCTTAACAGGGTATTATCACAAGTTTGTTAAGAATTATGGAAAGATTGCAACACATCTCACTGCTCTCCTAAAAAAGAACTCTTTCACTTGGACTCCAGTCGTTGCTCAAGATTTTCAAACCTTGAAGATGGCCATGTACACCACTCTAGTTCTGGCCTTTCCTGATTTCACAAAGACCTTTGTGTTGGAATGTGATGCCTCAGGGAAAGGAATCAATGCTTTCCTTATGCAAGAGGGTCGACCTTTGGCCTTCACCAGCAAGCAACTATCTGAAAGGAATCTGGGAAACCCATCTATGAAAAGGAAATGTTGGCTATTCTACATGCCATTGATCTGTGGTGCCCTTATCTCTTGGGGCAATGTTTCCAAATTAAGACAGACCATCAAAGCCTCAAGTACTTTATGGAACAACGCATTTCCTCCCCAGAGAAACAAAAATGGGTGACTAAGCTCTTTGGATATGATTATGAGATCATTTACAAGAAAGGAAAAGACAATGTGGTGGTGGATGCACTGTCCCAAAAAGATGAAGAAGAAGGATCCCTTTTTTCTCTTTCCTTCATTGTACCAAATTGGCTCCAAGCTATTCACCAGGAATGGCTACAAGATCCCAAAAGTTTGCATCTGATCCAACAATTGCAGACCAATGCTACAGCTCCCCCAGGGTACTCTTGGCTCCAGGATGAGCTTCGATACAAAGGATATTTGTATTTAAGTAAACAATCAAAGATTAAATCCACAGTACTTTATGAGCTTCATGCTACACCCGCAACGGGGCACTCCGGGTTCACCAAAACCTGTGACAGGGTCAAACGTTCTTTTTTCTAGGATGGTATGAAACAGGACATCCGTAATTGTGTCACTGAATGTGATGTGTGTCAACACAACAAGGGAGAAACAGTCAAATCTCTGGGCACACTACAACCGCTTCTGATTCCACCTGCTATTTGGAAGGATATCTCTATGGACTTTATTACCAGCTTACCCAAATCGGGAAATAAATTAGTCATAATGGTGGTTGTGGATCTCCTTTCAAAGTATGCTCATTTATATGCTCTTCAACACCCATTTACTGCATCCACGGTGGCTCAAATTTTCATGGACCAGGTCTTCAAGCTTCATGGCATGCCGCACTCTATTATTTCTGATCGTGACCCAACTTTCACAAGCAATTTTTGGCAAGAACTGTTCAAGCTACAGGGCACCCAATTGCATCTTAGCACAACTTATCATCCCCAGACTGATGGTCAAATGAAAGTTGTCAACAAATGTTTGGAAACATATCTAAGGTGTTTTGCCTCTGAAAAGAAAAATCAATGGGCTCAATGGTTACCCCTAGCTGAATGGTGGTACAACACTTCCTACCATACAACTACATGCATGACTCCTTTTGAAGCAGTATACGGACAGAAGCCACCTTCAGTGATCTCATACTTACCAGGTACCTCGAAGGTCTAGACGATTGACCAAACACTTTTAGTTTGAGAGGATATTCTCCATACCCTCAAAGAGAACTTGGTCATGGCACAAAATTTCATGAAGCAACAAGCATATCAAGGTCGCTCTGAACGTCAATTTGCAGAAGGTGATAAGGTGTTTATGCGACTGCAACCATACAAGAAAACTTCCCTCAAGGCTGAGCATTGTCAAAAGCTAGAGCCCAAATTTTATTGTCCTTATAAAGTTCTCAAGCATGTGGGACAAATTTCCTATCAGTTAGCTCTGCCCAGTCATTCGAAGTTGCATCCTGTTTTTCATGTTTCATGCTTAAAGAAGGTGATTGGAACTAGGTGCCAAATTCAAACCAACCTTCCTAAGTTAGCTAAAGAAGGATCCATTTGGCTACAGCCAGAAGTAGTTTTGGACCAACGTGAGCATTGCTTGTGTCAGAGAACCATCAAGGAAGTGCTAGTATAGTGGAAAGATACAACTCCAGTAGATGCCACTTGGGAACCAACTACCATTCTGCAGCAGTTTCCACATCTCAAGCCTTGAGGACAAGGCTGTTTTTAAGGGGGCGGACATGTTAGGGTCCTAACCCGCACATAGGTAGAGAAATATATTCGGATGTAATAAAGGTCAATATTAATAAAGCCTTTCAATAAAATAGAATAAGGTGGATGTAAGAATACCTAATATAAGCTTCCGCTTCTAGAAGGATCGTCCTCTAGATGCTTCTCTTGATAGATATATTTAGTATAAATAAGGGTCGAGGGTATGAAAACCCTAGCTTGGAGATTATTGTAACAGAGCGTTGCTCGACTAGATGTTTCCCCCTCGAAGAGGCCCGTAAACATTTCTTTCTAAATCAAAGTGTTATTCATGTTGTTGTTCTTATATCATTTATGTGTTATTGTGGAGATTATGTTGGTTATATTACTGTTATTCTGCCATTTCTAGCATTTTATTTATTTTCTGCATACTTTTTATATCTGGTATATTACACACAGAGCCTCTCTTTGCAGCAAAAGCAAGTGGATGAGATCATAGAAGAGTACAAAGAAATGTTATCCTCACCCATCGGGGTACCGACGCACTACCAAGTCAAGCATCCAATTGATCTAACCCCCGATGCACCTTTGCCTAATGGACCAGTCTATTGTTTCTCACTGATGGAAAATGATGAAATAAAGTGTCAAATCCAAGAGATGATTCAAAAGGAGCACATCAGACCCAACTCCTCCCCTTGCAGAAGCCCAATTGTATTGGTACAAAAGAAAGACGGGACTTGGCGGCTCTGCATTGATCAATAAGGGTTGTAGATTTGTTTTTTTCCTTGGGGAATTTTCCATTAAATGTCATGTTTCCCTTCTTATTCTATAGTGAAAGGAAGTACTCTCAAAGATCAATTCTTTTTTCCACCATGATTCTTCCCATTCCACTGTTATTATATTTGGTATCCCTTTGATTATATTTGTCTAGACACATATTCTTGTTGTAACATCCCTGCTATAATCCCCAGTTTCATTAATGATTAATGTAGATATAATGTGTGGCTACGACCAAATGATGTATATGAAAAATGTATTTCTGAATTTTAATAATAAAATGTGATGCTAGTTGCTAAGGGGATAGGGGTCCAAGGGGAAAATTACCAAATCCACAAGAGAGGGGAGGGTATAAGAGAATGTCTAAGAGGGGTCCAACGGGGAAATTACCCATGTATATTAATTCCACCCACATTCCTAAATTTTAGTATCATGATGTATTAAACTCTATTTTTTGATTGAGTGTCCCCAAAGCCAATCATTGAATGTGTGTAAGAGGGTGTGATCCAAAAATGAAGGTATTACTGATAAATTGCAAATTTAGTTTATTGTACTTTATGCATCAAATCGATAAGAATACGGATTACATAAACTCAATAGCTTGTTGCAGAATATCAAATGTGACTTTTACTTGATTCTCATTAATGATTAAAGAGATCAACCATTAATAACCATGCTGCAAATTAAGAGAAGAGAACAACAAAACAGAAAGAGAAAAAGAGACAAGAACTTGTTAACGGAGTTCACCAATCGTTGGCTACGTCTCTGGGCCCGCTTCCAAGTGGACGACCTCTTTATTGCTCTTTAAATGCTCAAAGTTCTCTTACATAGGATCTTTGTTGTTACAATAAATGCTTCAGATCTATTGTGCAAGACCTCCTTTCTTAGATTCATACATGCATCAACAAAGTCCTCTCAACAAGATGAGAAAAATGCCTCTTAAAACATGAGAAAAGGCCAAAAATTACAAGTTGCTCCTTCAAATCCTTGCATCAAAAAGTCTCCCTCAAGCTTCAAAAAGACTAGTTTATATATTTTTCAGGCTCAAATGAGGAATTCCAACCTCCCCTGAAGATCTGGGATCAAATCCCCCTCCAAATGGCCAAAATATCCTAAAAAAATCAATTATGGTCATTATATCAAGCAAAATCAATTAAAATTGCATTAACACAGTAAAAACCCACTTTTAAACCTTATTATATGGTTAAGCTCCCAAATAAAAGGTGTGTGCCCTCAATATATGATCACATGCACTATATTTGGCCAAGCTCTAGCCCAAAGGGCTAAGCGCTGGCCCTTAAACCACACTAGCACCTGGATTCGTGGCACACTCCATGTGACCTCCCCTTAAATGCGTGCTTAGTCCATTTCTTAGTTTTTGGGCGATTATGGGTGGTCCGCGCCCTTTTTGTTGGATGGTGGTCATATGTTTATCTAACCATGGGCTAGAACTTAGCCCCAACGCCCCCCTTTTCGCCACATTACAATATACAAAACGTATATAATAAAGTGGGATATGTTTTAATAAGCAACATGGTGGCGCATTGGTAAAAGGGCTCTCCTCAAGGCTCTTGGGGTTGGCCATAGGTCATGGGTTCAAAACCCATGGATTCTATAAATTTTTTAACATTGCCACATGTTTGATGACTGGCTTCCATGTGGTTGCCCATGCATGGGCCATGTGGCACCACCACATTTTCCCAAATATTCACCACGTGTCCAATTTTGATTGGATCTGTCATCTGCTCAGTCAACTGTTGCAGTGCTGCCACATGTCTTTGCTACATCAGCATCAATAAATAGATTTGGTGATGTCACGCTGACGTCAACATTGACTTTTTTTCCAGTTGACCCTTTGAGTTTTTAGTTGTTTGAGAAACTGTTAGAGTGCGATAACTCTCACATACGAAACCCGTTTGAGAAAGTAAATATATAGTCAGAATCAGAGTGACAAGCCAGTCGCAATGGAATTAGTTTCACTCAATTCCGAGAAATTTCATTTTTGAGCATTTTCTAGACCTGGGGAGCCTCTTGGATCAGGGTGGGTGTGAGAAGTCACATCCCATAGTTATTAGGAGCATGGGGATTGAGTAAAATCAACTTGGTGAACTATGTGATTCAAGGAAGCAATCCAAAGGGAGGAAATTCATATGGGTTGTTACAACAATTTTAGACTGTTACACGTCAAATTTACTCAACTGGATAAGTGTCGCATATTCCTCTCAATTGTCATAAGTGTTGCATCTTCCTTACAACTTTAGCAAGTGTCGCAAGTTGTTCATAAGTGTCGCAAACGCTGTTCAAGCATACTGCCTTGACGACGACACTATGGAGGCACTTAAAACATCTCATACACTAGGTTTGGAGAAGAAGAACTGGTTAACTGAAGTCAAGGAACTCTTAACACCTGAAGAGAGCTTTTGATCAAAGGTTTTAGGGGTGAGCGATCCCTTATATCAGCCTAGGAAGCACTGGTGCTCCCCTATAAGGCTTCAGGGAGCGTTATAATGCTTCCCTGCCCCCTCTGAAGGAGTGCTACCCACCTTTAGGGCGTTGGCGCTCCCCTCAAGCTTCTCAGGGAGCACTACAGCACTCTGATGCCCCTTTTGAAGGAGCGCTGCCTAATCTGAGGCAGTAGTTGGCTCGTTGAGGAGAATCAGGGAGGATCTTTCAAGATTAGGAGGTAGTTGCATTCGAATTCTTGGTTTCATCAGGAGATCCCTGATCTGAGGAGGAGGTTCCCCAACTTGTTCTAAAGATAACTCAAGAGGTCAAGCTCCTCTTAACCTATATAAGTAGGCTCTATGATGGTGGAAAGGGGGAAGAATTACTAGCATGAAACCTATGATCTCATAGGAAACACATAGTCAGCCCAAGGAGAGTGATCAATGAAGCTGTTGTTATCCAGGTTGTGGATCTTTCAAGCAAGGTTTAGACGAAGGGGACTTGACGAAGCTGTTGCATTCACATCTACGATTGTAAGTACTGTTGTCGTTATTCTCATTAATATGACACGCTTGGCCTGTTGCTTTCTAGTTTGTGTTTGATGTTACATGAAATTATCATTGATAGATAGATCTGTTTTCAAGCTAATATCAATAGAGTAGGAAGTGGTCGTATCTTGCTTGTCTACAGGACTCAGCGAGGAGCAAAGGATTGGAGCTAAACTCGGAGCGTGCAGGGACAAACATCGATAAAAAGGTACTTATGTTCTCCCTCCTTCTCATGTGTTGGTTTGTATAGATTTTAAAGGAAGTCAGTGTCCACGTTAAGCATTTTATGTCTTAGAGTTAGGGTCAAGCTCTTTGAGTCAATCTACATGTCCGCAGGGAGATTTTCCTACAACAGAAACTGGCGACTCCACTGGGGAGATAGCCTCAAATCAAAACTTCTTGTTTTTATTTCTCCTCATTGACCTAGTTCTACCCCTTGATTGTTTCAGACCTGGTTTACTCCTCTTTTGATTGGTTTCATGAGCTGATTGGCTCCCTACCCCATCATACTCAGCTTAATTGTCGAAATTGGATTGCAATTTTTTGAATTTTTTGACATTTCTAGGAGTTTTTGAACCTAGCACCCCTGTCCCTGTGTTAACAGAGTGCCGACGCTCCATAATAGCTTTGCACAGAGTGCTATAACACTCCTTGCCTTTGGCAACAGAGCACCAACCCTCTTTTGGCCAATAAACCTTCCAGAATTGCTTTTTCTAGGTTTTTCCTCTGTGTCTCTCCTACTGGGTAACCTTGAGAGTCAATGCTTCTTCTCTTCCAGTCTTGACATCTGTCTTTTTGAAGAACGAACATATTACTATTTGGATATTGTAGCCTTCTTCACTATTATTATTGAGTTTTTCTGTTGATTGGAGTCTGAAGCCCATGCATTGTATTTCTCTCTGTTTAACTGAGTAGAAACCCTGATGAAGGTCATCAAAGGCCTACAGATCTCTTCATCTTGATTTTAGTCAAGATCATTGTTCTTCAAATTTTTCTTTTTGGGTTTGAAGTTTGTTTCCTCTTTGATTTCTTCTTTTCTTTCGCTTTTCGTTTTGATTGCAATGAAAGGGTGTATTTTTTGTATGACTTTTGCTTGTGCTAGTTTGATTTTCATTCATACAAGACGATAATTAGCAAGACGAGCATTGTGTTGAATTGATCATTATTCATATGCAAACAATAAAAAGCATCTTCATGATTGATTGTGCATGTTAGAAGGCATCTCAAAAGTTTATCATCACATCAGGATTTGATTGGAGAAAACTTGTTTGAGGACACTCCTTATCAGTGCTTGTTAGTGAAAATAACTCTCTCTCTCTCCCTTAGATAGATGTTCATCGAAAAGAAATGAATGCTTATCTTATTTGATGAATTTTTGGGACTGATTCATAATTCCATTCGTTTCACTTCCATGCACCCCTTTTGCGTAAAGAATAGCCATAAAATCAATGCTAATTAAAAATTATTTGGAACTTTTTCTTTTCTAGGATCCTCCACCAACAGTAGACTAGGCTTAGTACTTTGGATTAGGCTGTGAGCATAACTCTCCAAAGTTTCCAAAACAAACACTAGCATCCTGAGTTAGGGAGATTCAAATCCAATCATCGTATAAGTCTACCTGGGATCCCCCTCTCACACAGGGGTTACGCACGAGGTCACATTCGAGTGAGCTACAGGGACTAACTCTCCATGGTTTAACTGATTGTGGTGGTTAGATCGTATTAAGGGGATCACTTCAAGGTAAATCCACAATTACTGCATGGAAGCCTTTTAGTTGATTTCGGGCTCGATACCCTGTCGTACGTTCGGATCAGACTGTCGATTGTTCCCGCCCAGGGGCTGACTGTGAATTGGTAACCTTAGTGGCCATAATATTTAGGGTCTTACACAAGGTGACGGTGACGGGAAGTCTCACTGTACATGGAGCAGACATTGGTCAAACTCACACGGGCTCCTTGGAGGGTAAATCCACAATTATTGCATGGAAGCTTGCACCAAGGCATAAGTCTGTTAAGAAGGTTTCCATTGTAACTTTTCTACCCTATCCCCTCCCCTTCTGGAATTGATCACGCAACATTGGATTTCATCACCAACTAGTGTGTTCATCAAAAGAAGGTCATGTTTTCTTGGTTGTGATTCTTATATTTTTTAGCGTGTGTTGTCTCTTTTCGTTAGTTGGCCATAGATCTCTTTCGCCGACTCTTTTTCACCAACATCGACCCTCCACGCCATTTGCAAAGGCTACAGGGAATTCCTCCAGAAGATATGGAAGGAAACACCCCTTTACCCCCTCATTCTACAGAGAAATCTCCTCAACAGAGCGAGGGTCAAAACACTACAACTCCCCAGGAAGAAGTTCCCACTCCTTTGGAGAATTTTTGGATTGTCTCATAATCTCCGGAAGCTTACCACATTCCGGAGGGATATGAACGACGTATCCTCCAACTGAATTCCACAGGAGAATTTGTCGTCATCAACCCTTATGACATTCTGACTGGGTCTCATCAACACCCTTTAGTCGATGACCCCTTTTGGACCGCGAACATTGTTCGAAGTCCACCACGCTTGGTGCGAGATCTTTATGGAACAGGGGAAGGTGTCGATGCACCCATATCCTACACCGTACTCCTAAACCATTTTACCAGTACCACCACCTTTACAGCCACACCACCCGTTGGTCCGAACATACCGTCCATTGGTCCAAGGCCTACTCTTCCCCTCCAGATGTCTCATTCTACAATGGTCCCTCACATTCTGACTATTCCCGCCGGTAATGCGGTGGTCAACCAAGCTAAGATTGGCACACCTATAACACCAATACCTACACTTCCTTTTGGGTTTAGGGCACTGAATGCTTCCACTTCCACTACTACCCAAACTACTACTACTCAAGTTATGGCGGGAAGTTCTATACCTATCCAACAACCCAGAGGGGCCGGTCTTGGTGGTCCTAATCCGCTCGGCGGTACTGGTCAGTCACTTACGTATGGCTCTCAATTCTGGGAACTCTACCTCAATTCGGGGGGAACCCTCCCACCGGAGGACAAATTCCATTAGGGGGGAACCCTCATGCTGGGGGGAAGCCTCAATCCAGAGTCTACCAACAACCACACGGATAAAATGTGCCTGCCGCACCTAATCTGTGGAACGTCCTTTTTCAAGGAAACCCACAGTTCCCGGCAGGACACAATCCTCAGACTCCGCAACAACCTCCTTATGGACAAGTGCCAAACCCAACCTACAATCCTCAAAACCCATCCGGTTATCCTCCACTCACACATGCTTCTAAAAACACCTCAAATCCTATGTACCTTGGTCAAAACCAACCTCACACAAGAGGGCCCACTAGTTAAAATTATCCACATAACCCAGTGATTGGCCCCACTGGTGTCCCCATGCCACACCAGCATTACCCATAGATTAACCGAAAACTACCTTTTCTAGCTACCCTGGACCTTCTAGACTTGTCTCGGTTAACGAATGATCCTATTTATCATTCTCTGGTTTGGCCAGCTATCCCAGCTAAACTCCCTTCCGACATCCCAAAATTCAATGGAAAGTCTGGAGAAGACCCAAAAAACCACGTGATGAATTTCCATTTGTGGTGCTCATCCAACTCCCTCATGGACGAATCTATTTGTTTGCGTCTTTTCCAACGAACACTTACGGGTTCCGCAGCGAAATGGTATATTGAATTACCGCGCGCATCTTTTCACGATTTCAACTACCTCGTCATGTCCTTCCTCACACACTTCCAACTGCCCATTCGATATGAGATGGGTATCGAACTATTAACCTCCCTTTGTCAAACAACATCTTTACATATATCAGATCATATTCATGAATGGAGACGACGATGAAGGCTAATCAAAGCGGTCATTCCCGACCAATTGTTAGCGAAATGGTTCACTAAATCATTGCTACCCCAGATCGCTCGTAATGTTGCCATGGGTGGTGTGGTCACCGAGGAAGAAGCCATTTCCCGAGATCAGTATTTAGACTTAGTCTATTCACAATATGGTACTATGTACGAGTTGATACCGAATGCTACCCGTGCCACTAACGATCCATCCAAACCATCGTCTGCTTCCCACGCGGATAGAGTTATTGGCTCCGTCAAAACCCAATCTGCTACCCAGTCAGCTGGAACAATTCAACGACCCGCTTCGACGGCTACTCCCAGCTCGACTACACCCTCTTCCACCCCCCCTCCAACTCAGGTCTCTGATGTGAATGCGGTCCAATCAACCTCTTCACAACCACTTGGGGGAAATAAGAAAGCGAGAAGCAAACCAAAGAAAAACAATAACAATGAACAACCTAAAACTCAACGACAAACCCTTGCTACCGGAAAACAACCACAATGAAAACCGAAATTCCCATGTCTCATCTGTGGTGATGATCACTACACCCGAGACTGTCCACATCGCGATGAAGTGGCCAAACTTTTCAAGGGAAATTCACAACCCGCTGTGCTCACTCAGCCTTTTCCACAGCATCAATCTTTGGTTTCCCAAACCCCCATGTCGGGGGGCAGTTCCAACCAACCCCATGATGAGGCCTCGACAAGTGCCCACATTTACATGTTTAACGGGGTCAATCTAACCACTCGCTCTGCGACATACGACATGCCAGTTGAACCTGATAAGATGAATATTGCTAACGGTCCTCCACCAGACCCATTACCATCCTCTGTTAACCCTCCATCTGTTAGCCCTCCATCCATACCACTTCAGATTGAAAAACCTTCTTTTGACTCTATCTTACGCCCTCCTAAGAGTACCATTTAGAAATCTACTTTTAATCCTAATTCACGAGCTGCCCAAAATTACAATATTGTAGAAGATTTGGCCCAACCACCATGTGCTATGTCTGCCTTGGAAGTTCTACAGCACTATCCCAGCCAACGTAGAACACTCTTAGACGCTATCGATGATTTTGATCCTGAGTCATCAAACAACCTCACGTTTAGTCTAGATGATCATCAACCGTGACTCTCCCACCAGCTAGCCTTCCAAATCGATGTTGTTGTGCATAATCAACAAATCCACCGAACTATTCTGGATGAGGGAGCCTCTACTTGTGTCATGTCCTTAGCTTTTTGGAAAGGCTTAAAATCGCCCGCCCTTAATAAATCCGCTACGATGTTACGTGCTTTCGATGGATGAGGTTTCCATCCTCATGGATTATTACAATCCTTAGTTGTCCAGTTGGGTGGAAAAACTATTACCATTGAGGTCGAGGTGGTCGATGCTCCCCTCGACTACAACCTATTACTCGGAAGAAGTTGGTTCTATGCTATGACTGTCGTCGCCTCGTCGGTGTTTCTGTGTGTACAATTCCCCCATCAAGGAAAAATTGTTACCATCGATCAGCTTGATTTCTGTACACCTGATGCTCGCATCCCTGCTACCAACAACATTCCCTTTTTGGGAGACCACCCAGTTACGTATGAAAGAATTGGTGTTGGCTTATTGAAAGATTCTATCCTTATGGGTACTTTCCCTACACCACTTCCACCCACCGCACATCATATTTCTGCCATCAATATGATCTCGACTATGCCGTATCAATCCTTGGAATCATCTAACCCTTGGATTGTACCTATTCCTTTGGAATTCGATGTGCTCAGTGACACTATGCCACTTAGCCCAGTCGAGGCCGCATACATAGCTATTCAATCTGCCTCTCCCTCTCCTAACGAGTCACATTCGTTGGCACCCGATGCTTACTCGATGCCCTCATGGTTGGATTCCCTATCATCTGTCGTCGATTACATTTCCCACATTTTTCCCTCTGACGAATCGATTATGGAAATGCTCAACATTGACGACCTGCCTTGGGATGACAACCATCATCGATCCTCTTTTCTTCCGCCGTTGGAAGAAATTCAACAAGACATACACTCTGTCTTCCCTCCCGATGTTGTCGATGCTCCACAATCTCCCATCCTCACACAAGATTCTTTCTCTGAGGGGAACATGGGTAACATCTCTACTACGATCGTTATTGACATCTCGATCAAAGAAGGTGTCATGGAAAAATTCACCTTGGCACTAATTGCACACCCGACGAAGTGGTGTCTTACACCGCTTTGTTCAAGGAATTCCGCGATGTCTTCACATGGAGCTACAATGAAATGCCAGGGATTGACCCTTCAATCGTCATACAAAAAATCAAAACTTACCCTGACGCAAAACCCGTTCGATAAAAACTTCGCCCGGTTCATCCCAAGAAGATCACAGCTATAAAGGAAGAAGTTGAAAAACTTCTCAAATGTGGCTTTATCTACCCCATCCCTTTAACCAAATGGGTCTCCAACCTTGTTCTGGTTGCCAAAAAACAAGGGACCATCCGTGTTTGTGTTGACTATCGCGACCTCAACAAAGCTTGTCCCAAGGACAACTACCCCACGCCCTTCATCGACCAAATCATCGATAATTGCGCAGGGAGTGTAATCTTCTCTTTCATGGATGGATTTTCTGGGTATAACCTGATCGAAATCTTACCCGCTGATCAATATAAGACAACCTTTATCTGCCCATGGGGAACTTTCGCCTACCGAAAGCTACCTTTTGGCCTTAAAAATGTTGGTGCTACTTTCTAGCAGGCCATGTCGTACGCTTTCCACGACATCAAACATATAGCGGAGCCTTACCTCGATGATTTACCCACCCATTCATCCAATCGATCCGATCACATTGATCACTTACGGGTGATTTTTCTTCGATGCAGGTTCTATCGTATTCGCTTGAACCCACACAAGTGCATTTTTGCTGTCGAATCCGGTCGACTCCTCGGTTTCATTGTCTCCAAAGATGGGATCAGGGTGGATCCCTTAAAGATTAAGGCCATCCTAGCCTTACCCCCACCTACCAACTTAACCCAACTCCAAATTTTGCAAGGCAAAGAAAACTTTCTTCGTCGTTTCACTTGAAACTATACTGAGATCACTAAAGGATTTATGCGGTTACTGCAGAAAAACATCCCTTTCATCTGGGATGACACTGCCCAATGATCATTCGATGCTCTCAAGCATGCCTTGACCCACGCTCCCTTGTTACACCCTCCAGAGTATACAGAGGATTATATCCTTTACTTGGCCTCCTCTACTTCCACCATTGCGATGGTGTTAGTTCAGGAGGACCCTAACGGCGAAGAACATGTGATTTATTATCTGAGCAAGAGTCTATCTGGACCCGAACTCAAATATTCACATGTCAAGAAACTGGCTCTGGAAGTCGTCATCGCTGTCCAGAGGTTCCGCCATTACATATTATTATGCACCACCACGGTAATTGCAGACTCCAACCCCATGTACCACGTCTTGACACGTCAAGTGCTTGGGGGAAAATATTCAAAATGGATCGTTATTCTTCAAGAATTTGATCTTGAGTTTACAAAGGCTAAAGACAAAAAATCCCTGGTGTTTGCCGAGATCATTTGTGCTCTACCTCGTGCCGATGAAGACATAGAAACTAGAGATTCTCTCCCAGATGAATCTCTCTTCCTCATCAGCACCTCTGATCCTTGGTACGAAGACATCCTCCTCTACCTTCAAAATCAACGTTTACAGCCCAACATCTCTCGCGAAGAGCGTCGACGCATTCATCACCACTCTCGCCGATATCTTATCCTTGACGACACCTTGTACCACCGTGGTATTGACACCATCCTTCGGCGCTGTCTGACTCACGAGGAGGCTGAACTCATTTTGAACGATTGTCACCTTGGTGCCTGTGGCGGTCAACTCTCTGGGATGGCCACATCCCAAAAAATCTTACGTGCCGGCTACTTTTGGCCCTCCATTTTCAAATATTGCATCGAGGCCGTCAAAAAATGCCCACCCTGCCAACTCTTTAACAAGAAGGCATGCACCCACCCTACTGTGCTGCACTCAATTATCTCCATCGGCCCCTTTTCCCCACACTTTTATTGAAGAAGAATGATTCTTGTATCTTTCCAAGTTGGACGAAACACGTCGCGATGCTGCTCTCGCCAATGAGGCACATCAGAAACGAATTAAGAGTCAATATGACAAATCCGTCCACCCTCGGGCTTTTGCAGAAGGAGACTTAGTCCTCATTTACGACCAAGCTCACGACAAATTGGGGACGGGAAAATTAGAACCTATGTGGCACGATCCCTACATCGTGAAGCGTGTTCTACACAAAGGTTCTTATGAAATCGTAGATCTTGATGGAATTACCATGGGAGAGCCCCGAAACGGGCTTTACCTTAAAAATTACTATGCCTAGATCACCTAGCATTTGTACTTTGTACATTATTGTATTTTAGTTTGGTGTGTCTATTTCTTTCGTGTGCTCGAGTCTTTACCTTTTCCACTCATGACTGTACTTGTGTTTTCATGTGCAGATGACGTCTTCCTTTCCTATATTTTTTGGGTTCGCGGATGGCGCTAGTCGACATGCCCAGAACATTGCTTCGGCAGCATGGGTTATTTACCAATTTGACGAGGTGGTGAGTTCAGGAGGTATCTTCTCAGGACCAACAACCAACAACATGGCAGAATATCATGTTGTCATCAAATTGTTGACCCAAGCCTCCTCCCTAGGTATATCTCGCATCATTATTTACTTAGACTCCCAACTCATGGTTTATCAACTCAACCGTATCTATGCTATCCGTAGTCCTATCCTGTTACGTCTACAGTTACAAGTTCGCCGACTTGAACAAATGTTCGATTACATTGAATATAGACACATTCCAAGAGAGCTTAATAGTGTTTTAGATTCATTAGCTAACTATATCATGGATCGATATCTTGCCCACATATAAGAGTTAAGGAAAACAAAAATATACATTACATGTAAATTAAAACACATCACAAACATCATCATGTACAAATCATTCGCACTGTAAAAAATCGAAACTGTACATATATATACATATATGGCGTGACTGAAATGTTTGGATTACATCAAAAAGTATGTAGAAAGGAAAAATATTGGGCTTTTCCACCCATACAACGTCGCCTGACAAGGCATACAAAATATAATCAATGGAGAGACTCTAATCTCCCCGCACTACATTGTGCTACGAATAACACATCACCGCATGCACTACACTCCTCAATAGAGAATTGATATTCTCTGGTACTCCCACAGTGTGCCTCTGCAGATGTAAAGGCACTTCTCCCCTCTGTGAAGGAGGAATGCCCATCGTGAGGCCTTGGAGGTTTATCTCAACTTCCTGGAGACCTGGCACTGGTACTGTCGGACCTGCTGCAACTGGGATGCCCCCGCGACGTCCTGGTACCGGTATATCAGCCAGGCACACTGCTCCCTTGTCTGCACGTTGAAAACATACATCCGTTAAAACTCTTCTACATACCCCAAAAAAATAGATATACATCAAAAACTCAAAAAAACAAAAACTAGACAAGGTATGGCTCAGTCTCTTACCTAACACATCCCAGTCTTCCCCCGCGGGAAAAATCAAATCCATGCTCCTGAAAAAATCTACCTCAGCATAAGGGAAGTCCTCTATCTAGAGATACTGCCGTATCAGCCAGGCAAAGAAATCGCCAGTGAAATGGAACTCTAACTCCGATACTAGCCTTGGAGACAGATTGGTCCACCTCTCCATCCGAGGTTCATCCACTGGTCGCACCACCAGTGCTATCTGAGGCTGCATCTGAGGGATGCGCTCTAGAAAAAATGAGACCAAAAATGAGCCATAACCAAACTGCTTCTGTCCAGTCCTGCACCGTGAAATTTGTTCCTTCACGTTCCGAAGGAAGCCTGCACTCCAGTTGAACAGTGTTGGTTCCAAAAACTGAACACCGTAAGCCACCTGCGATGTTGATGCCAAATGCACGCTAGTACTGCCTGTCACGCTCGTGATAGAAAATAGTATAGACTGGAGGGGCATCTCTCGAATATCCTTGATAGGGATTCTAGCCCCTACCAGTCTTGCTCCCGGGATATAGTGGCGTGCCAGATACATGTCCACTTGCTCGGGTAGCGCCCTCTACCCAGTAAAAGATATGGGGACTCCTCTTTTTGAGAGGCCAGTCAAAAAATACACGTCTTCTAACTCAATGGTTTTGAAAGAAGAAGGGATGGACATCTACCTGGTCTAAACGGCAAGCAAAATGGTCAACTGTAGCTCCGGCAACAAACAAAACAAGATCCACTTCGAAATGAGATTCTCCACTACTCCACAATCCTTGTGTAAAATGAAATGGTAAATGAATTTTCATTGTGTTGTTATTTATAAATTTTTCATTTTTCACAAGGTATAGTCATTTTTGGGTTTCTCTAATGGTATAATGGCTTCACTAATTCCCTGGTTTGTAGTTCTGACATCGCAGGTTTCCTGGCAGTTCTGACAGATGATTCACCTTGTCACACTTATGAGCATAGTCTTAGTTCGTTATCGAGCTCGATAATATGAGAACGTAACCGGGTAAACTTTTATCTCTTTTTAGGACCCGTACGGATATGAACACATGAAAAAGGAACCCCCCTGGAGTCTCCTTTAAACCCTTTTCAGACTCTCTAAATATGAAAAGATTGTCGAGTGACCTTGATTCCTTTCACACTCGTTAAAAGGTCAGAAAGGGCGTCTTTCGAGCGATAGTTTAACCCTTTTTCAGTCTTGTTAGACTACTGTACGAAAAAGGAACTGAGAGAGTTCTCTTTTAAGTGTTTTTCCAAACTCTATAATCCCGAAAAACCTTCGAGTTTTCTGTCTTTGGACTCGTTAAAGCACACATCGACAGGCCCATATGGGACCGAACCCTTACTTCTTCCGGTTCGTTAAACAAAGGAAGAGGAACTTACCGAAGGTGAGTTATATTGAGCATGTGTTATCCTCCTCGAGTTCATTAAATCAAAAAGAGGTACTCATCCATCTGGATGGTGGAAAAATTGAAAGGAGCAAGCCAAGCAGTCTCTTGAGAACATCATCCAACACTTCTTAGAGTCGCCCTTGAACACGACACTTTATCATTGGCACGTATCATAATCCGCTAAACCTCTGCATTGAGCCAATTCTTTGAGTTCCTTTCACTCCTTTGGGTCACCCGACGTAAGTCACAGTGTCCACTGCATAGTTTTGGTCCATGTCATGTTTGTTGTTGTGCCTCAGTGTTCAAGGGAAGTATCCGCCTTGAAAGTTAGTCATCCCAAATATCTTGCCTCAAAACCTGTGTCAGTCCATGTCCATTTGCTCTACCAATTACATCTCTATGTCTGTTTCGTGTCGTTGATGGGGGATACATCAAAGCCCTCCCTCGATGAGTCTATTCCTGTTGACTTCAACACATTATTTGGGAATTAGACTTAGAAACCAGTTAGTACTTTGGGACCTGCATGCCTCAATGGCAAGCCTCCTCACATTCTCCAATAGGTTTACATCATTGACCTCTGATCGAATGATTCCACGAGTGTTCAACTTCAGCTCATCTATTCACATTCGCTGGAATGTACTAGGGTACCTTGGGAATCATTGACATTAATGGTGACTCCCTCGCACTTGTTAACGGTTCACACCATTGACCGGTAATCAAGTGGTTTCTGCCATGTTTGACATCAAGACATCTATTCACATGGTTAGGATCGTACCACATTGGGATTGGTGAGAAGACCCTGGGTTGAGTAACCACTTTGATATATGCTTTGCCCAGGCTGCGAAGGAGTTTCTATTGAACAAAGAACACATACACTGTCACATAGATCCACTTTGTATTGGTCGTGGCTATGTCTTGCAATCTCATAGATCCACTATGTATTATTCGTGGCTACGAGCAGTCCGAGTCATCAGAGTATAGATCCACATTGTATCTTCGGTGGCTATACCTTTTTCATCAATACAATTATGGATCCGCAATGTATTTTATGACGGCCATATCTTGCAAGCCTTGATCACCCAAGCATAGGTATGCCTGCCTTGGGTTTTGAAACATGTCATGATATTTGTTGGATGTTTGTTTGCAACTTCCGTCAGGTTATCCGAGTCTATACCCTTGCTTGAATGTCTACAAATCATTTCAGTTATCAGTTCACATCTTCTAACTTCATGCTTTGGGGGGCATTCTGTTACACGTCAAATTTACTCAACTGGATAAGTGTCGCATATTCCTCTCAATTGTCGTAAGTGTCACATCTTCCTTACAACTTTCACAAGTGTCGTAAGTTGTTCATAAGTGTCGCAAATGCTTTTCAAGTGTACTACCTTGACGACGACACTACGAAGGCACTTAAAACATCTCATACACTGGGTTTGGAGAAGGAGAATTGGTTAACTGAAGTCAAGGAACTCTTAACACCTGAAGAGAGCTTCTGATCAAAGGTTTTAGGGGTGAGTGCTCCCTTATATCAGCCTAGGAAGCGCTGGCGCTCCCCTATAAGGCTTCAGGGAGTGTTATAACGCTTCCCTGCCCCCTCTGAAGGAGCGCTACCCACCTTTAGGGCGCTGGCGCTCCCCTCAATCTTCTCAGGGAGCGCTACAGCGCTCTGATGTCCGTTTTGAAGGAGCGCTGCCTAATCTGATGCAGTAGTTGGCCCATTGAGGAGAATCAGGGAGGATCTTTCAAGATTAGGAGGTAGTTGCATTCAAATTCTTGGTTTCATTAGGAGATCCCTGATCCGAGGAGGAGGTTCCCCAACTTGTTCTAAAGATAACTCAAGAGGTCAAGCTCCTCTTAACCTATATAAGCAGGCTCTATGATGGTGGAAAGGGGGAAGAATTGCTAGCATGAAACCTATGATCTCATAGGAAACAGAGAGTCAGCCCAAGGAGAGTGATTAGTGAAGATGTTATTATCCAGGTTGTGGATCTTTCAGGCAAGGGTTAGACGAAGGGGACTTGACGAAGCTGTCGCATTCACATCTACTATTGTAAGTACTGCTGTCATTATTCTCATTAATATGACACGCTTGTCCTGTTTCTTTCTAGTTTGTGTCTGATGTTACATGAACTTATGATTGATAGATAGATCTGGTTTCAACCTAATATAAATAGAGTAGGAAGTGGTCGTATCTTGTTGGTCTACAGGACTCAACGAGGAGCAAAGGATTGGAGCTCAACTCAGAGAATGCAGGGACAAACGTCGATAAAAAGGTACTTATGTTCTCCCTCCTTCTCATGTGTTAGTTTGTATAGATTTGAAAGGAAGTCAATGTCCACGTTAATCATTTTCTGTCTTATAGTTAGGGTCAAGATCTTTGAGGCAATCTACCTGTCTGCAGGGAGATTTTCCTACAACATAGACAATCGCGTTTTTGAGCATGAACAACAAGCAGAGAGAAGAAAAGAGATCTTGGATCTAGAGCATCCATGGAGGGAGAATTTTGGAGAAACCTAGAGTTTTTTTGGAGAGTTTTGGAGTTGAATAATCAAGATTCGGGTTTTCATGCCTGAAGAGTGGACTCCTTTGTGAGTTGCAGTGAAACAACAAGTATTTTTTGTTGTTTTTTGGTATTTTTCTTGGTAGTGAGTTCCCTTGAATTCCTAGTAGAGAGATTCTCGATTACATATGCCATAGAGACCCTGATAAATGAATGGGATGCCCGAGGGACTAATATAAATGAAGGGGTACATTCCTTGGGTTGTGCAGGTCAAGAGAAAGAGAGCCGGTGGAAAATATGGATAGTTGTAGGAGAATGCCAGTGGGTTGTGGGATTTATGAGTTGTGAGTGGATAGTGAGAGACCACCCTATTTTATGGATTGCTAGCCCTAGCTCAGGGGTGACTTGCTATTGATATTTGGAACAAAAACTCTATGGGGTGGAATTTCCATCCCAAACAATTGGTTGCACAACTGAATTAAAAGATAAGTTTTTTATTTGTTTATCCGTTTTATTTATGACTTGAATTTTTGTGCATGAACTCTGTGTTTGAGAAATAACATATGTTGCTATAATAATTTATTAGTTGCATTCATGTTTATTTTAGAATGTTGTAGATGCATCAAATTAATGGTATCAGATAATAGTTAAATATGCATGTAATTCATAGTTGATAAGCTACAGGAAATTAGTTAGCATAAATTTCTGTTTTTATGAGTTTTTATGCATGTAATGGTCCTCAACTGGGATAGCGGATGTTACATTATGTTATCAGATCTTCCGGTTCAAACATTGGGCTTGTATGGGCTAGAACCAATTTGAATTTGGGAAAATTCGTTGTTACAAATTTTTTTGTGATGAATTTGGGGAAAAACAAAGAAAAATTAGAGTGAAATCCCTAAATTTGTGAGCAAAATTTGACTTTAGATGCCTCATAGTAGTTGAATAGATGATATAGAGCATGAATATGCAAGTTGCAAATCTAAATTTGACCTAGAAGGTTGAATTTTACATTTTAATGGTCGTTGTAGCATTGGGCAGAGTTCAACGAATCAATATCTGAGATTCAAGTTCGATGGTTGGAAGAATGAAACAAATTGATGGTATGGATGTTGGATTACTGAGAGGGGGGGTGAATCAGTAATAACATAATTATAATCCTTTTTCTTCAAATGTTATATCAATGTAGAATTATTATCCAATAATGAGCAGTAATAAATAAACAATCACACACATGCACAGTACACCAGTGTTTTACGTGTAAACCCAAATCGAGAGAAAACCACATAATGTTTTTTCTTATATGTCTTGAAGAATTACATTCATTAGAAGCACCAACTTCCTTTGTTTTCCAGTTGCAACTGGAAGGAGGCTCCAACCTCCTAGTTTCTCAGGCTACAACCTGAGGGAAGCTCCAACTCCCCAAATATCTGGCTACAACCAGAAGGAGGCTACAACCCCCAATGTTCTTCGGCTACAACCGGAAGGTGGCTACAACC
>ML806618.1:242190-257313 GCA_009831015.1 Picea engelmannii | reverse complement strand
AGGGGACCACTTTGGAGTTCATCCATATTTACTTCTTATCAACCATGAAAAAACAATAATGAGTCATATTTACATCAAAAACTATTGGGTCCATTACCCAAAACTTTGTGCTACGGGTCTTCAAGGGTTGACATCAATGACAAACAACCTTAATCAACAATGGATTCATTTTAGGCCATTTGGAAGTTGGAGAATATCAACGTCCATGATCTATTTCAAAATTTTCAAAGGAAGAGAATCGATAGTCTAGACATTTTTAGCCATTGGGAAGTTGGAGTCGATCAATGATCATGATTTTATTCTAGAGCTTGGAAAATGGAGAAAATCAATGGTCAAGACTCGTCGGCAGAGTTGGGTGAAGTTTGTTAGATCAACAACTGATATTGTTTTTGAATGATAGATCAATGGTCCAAATTCATCAAGATTTTTTGTCAAAAATTTCTAAGTGTTGTAGTTGGCCAAGAGAATTCGTCGATAGCCGATGGTTGGGTTTGTTGAATTGGCAAAGTGTTTTAGTAGCCAATGGAAATTGTCGACGATCGATGGTTTGGTGTTAGATGATTCGGTGAAGTGTTTCAATCGAGCAAGAGAAAACATCGATCACCAATGGTTGATGTTCAGGTGTCGATTGATTCGACAAGGTGTCAAGGTCGTCTAAGAGAAACGGCTAATGACTGATGAAGAAAAGATGAGGATGACTTGTCATGCCACATAAGCCAAGATGACACCTCAGGATGATGTGTCTTGACATGTCATCATCTACATGTCATTCCACATCATAAATTTCCACATTAGCCAACGAATTACCGACAGACGATGGTTGGATCTGTTGAATTGGAGAAGTGTTTCATTAGTCAATAGGAATGGTCGATGGTTGGGTCGGTGGAATTGATAGTGTTTCATCTGGTAACAAGAAATATCAATGGCCAATGGTTAATGGTCGGGTAAGCCAGTTTATTAATGTATTACAAGTGGTTTACAATAGAATTCTCTGATAGTCAATGGTCGATGATCGAGTGTCGGAGAGATTTGCGAGCAAGTTTGGTTTGCCAAAGAGAATACTCGATTGACCTATTGTTGATGGAGATTGAATCAATAGTCCAAATTGTTTTAATTTTTTGATTGATGGTGGAGATACCAACAATTGATTTTTCACCCAATTTGAGATCAACAACTCATATTTAAAAGGTCGTTATAACAGTAAAATAGTCAACTTTCTATAATTTTTTTCGGGATTTTGAACGGCATGAACTTGCAGGGTTATTTTGAGGCCCTACAAAATTTTTAGGAAATAAAAACCCATGAAAACATAGTGTACCAAGGTACACACTACCTTTGCAGCTCAAATAAAATAACTTGAAGAGAACTATCCAATGATCTACTCTAGGTGCAAAACAAAGCTCATATGAGAAATTTACAGCTAAAACAGTAAGGATAATATTTCAGCACTAGTTTACTTCCAAAGGGAATAACTCCTTGCTCAGAAGTTCGTTTGGGGAACATGAGTAGTATATGGAAATATTATGAACAATAGAAGAGATTCATAGAGGCAGATTTAGGATTTGGGTATGTGAGAATGTTCAGGAAGAGAAAGAAAACACATTTGGCATACATGGATAAATTGAGAAAAACAATCTAAACTTCTCTAGACCATCACTTTCAGCTTGAAGTTCAGATTTGAGCAAACAAATAGTCGCTACAAAGGTATCGAGGAGGAGAAGAGTTATATCCACCCAAATTTTGAATTGGGAACTAAAATTTCTCAGAAAGTAATAAAGAGATTTATGTAGCAGTAAATGAGTGGAAATTGCAGCTTGTAAATGTTGTAACTTTTCACTCATAACTCAGAATGAGGCATGAGTATAGTCGTTGGAGAGTTGTTTCAGAGAGGAATGTATTAAAGAAAATCAGATTTGGAATTGGTGCATTGGGTTCTTCATAGTTGATTAGAAGAATAATCTGTATTCTAATTAATGAGATGTTTTATGTTATGCATGTTCTAACAATAATTATTACATGCACATTTCTTGTAGAATTAGAGGTACATTAAAAACAAATTGGTTCTTGGAGAAATATGGTGAAATAATGAAGACTGTCCACAACATTCAGGAGGCTGAAAAAATTGAATGCATGGGAGGAAATATGTGAAGGATTTATGCGGCCTTGGACAACAAGCAAGTAGGATATCAATCCCCCATGATTGAAGTGGAAGATAAGATTGATAACCAACCCATAGAAATTTTAATTGATTCTGGAGCTATCCATAGTTACATAAACTCTAAAATTGTTGAAATATTTCATTTGCAAAGGAGTAATCATAAGAAATATTGGTTAGTTCAGTTATCCATAGGGGCTAAGAGGAATATCAATGAGCTAGTTAAACATTGTCCCATAGACATGGATACACTCAACACAAAGGTGGATGTAAACATCGTACCATTGAGTTCATATAATTGTCTAATTGGAATGGATTGGTTGGAAAAACACCATGTTGTCCTAGAATATTAAAATAAGGAAATCATGTTTCTTGATGAAGAAGGGTAGCAATACAAGCTTCAGGGAATTCCAAGAGTTGTAGTTGTTAAAGAGATTTCGTCCATGCAGTTGAAAATGAGTTTCAGGAAGGGATGTCATATTTTTGTACCCCATATGGAAGAAGCAACCAAAGATAAAGTGGAAATCATTGAATAACATCTGGTCTTGAGAGATTTTGAAGATTTTTTTGTGGAAATCCCAGGACTGCCACCAAGGAGAGACATTGATTTCTCTATTGATTTGGTACGAGGAGCTTCCCCAATGTCCCATAAACCATACAAAATAGGCACACCAAAGTTGAAGGAGTTGCATATGTAGCTTGAAGAGTTGTTAACGAAGTGGTATATACACCCAAGTGTGTCACCTTTGGGAGCCCCAATGCTTTTTGTGAAGAATAAAGATGGAACCCTAGGACTATGCATTGATTTCACACAACTAAATAAGGTTACCATAAAGAACAATATCCTTTTCCAAGAATTGATGATTTATTTGATCAACTGAAAGGTGCAAGAAAATTTTCCAAAATTGACTTGAGATTAGGTCATCATCAAGTGAGGATAAAGGAAGAAGACATCAACAAGACAAATTTCAGGACAAGATATGGGCATTATGAATTCATGGTAGTACCATTTGGGCTATCAAATGCCCCAATTGTTTTTATGTGGATGATGAATAGAGTGTTCAAGGAATACCTAAACAAGTTTGTGATTTTGTTCCTATATGATATACTCATCTACTCTAAGTCAGAAGAGGAACATGATAAACATTTAAGAATGGTGCTAAAATTTTTAAGAGAGCATAAATTGTATGCTAAGCTAAGTAAGTGCATCTTTTATCAAAATAAGATTCACTACTTGGGACATATTATTTCAACAAATGTGATAGAATTTGATCCTGAGAATATAGAGGCCATTACAGGATGGCGAACGCCAAGAAATGTGACGGAGGTAAGATCACTCATGGGTCTTTCTAGTTATTACCAAAGAATCATAAAATGATTCTCAAATATTGCAAGCCCAATCACTTTTTGCAAAAGAAGGGAGTGAAATTTGAATGGAATTCCAAGTATGAAGAAAGATTTCATTAATTGAAAGACATTTTGACAAGTGTGCCAATATTGAAGATTGCAAATCCGGATGAAAATTTTGTGGTATGCATTGATGCATGCAAGGAAGGGCTCGGTGGAGTTCTCAGTCAAAAATATCATGTGGTATTCTTTGAGTCCAGAAAATTAAAAGAGCATGAAAGGAATTATTCTACCCATGATCTAGAGTTAGCAGAAATTGTACATGTACTAAAAATGTGGAGATATTACCTCATGGAGAGGAAATTTGAGCTAAGGACAAACCACTATGGTCTAAAATTTTATTTTGGACAACCAACCTTAAATGTTAGACAAACTATATGGTTGGAATTCCTTAGTGAATATGACTTTGAAATTAAGCACATTAAATGAAAAAATAATCAAGTGGTTGATGCACTCAATAGAAGAGCTCATGAAATGCATATTAAAACCATTAGCATATACATGATTGATCATAAAGATAAAATTATTGCAACAACAAATTCATATCAACAATATTTAAAAATAAAGGAAACATTACAACAAGGTAATTCTCAATAGAATTTTAATTACTTTGAGCTAAAAGAAGATGGAATTATCATGTACAAAGGAAAAGTATATGTGTCGAATTCCAGTGAGTTGAAAAATGTAGTGATAAGGAAAATTCATAATGTACCATATGTCGAGCACCCAAGATATCAAAAGACAATTGTAGTTATGAGAAGCCAATACTTTTGGCCCGGAATGAAGAAAAAAGTGGGTAATTACATAGACAGATATCTAGAGTACCAGGAAGTGAAGACTAAACGTAGACATCTACCTGGGTTATTGCAGCCATTTCCCATTCTAGAATGGAAGTGGGAAATCGTTATAGTTGATTTTATCACTAAGCTTCCTAGAACATTGAAGCAACATGATTCTGTCATGGTGGTGGTGGATAAATTAACTAAGGCAGTACATTTTATCCCAATAAATACTACACACAAGGCAGTGAATATTGTAGAAATATATATGAAATAAGTTGTTAGGTTGCATGAAGTGCCTAAGACAATAGTTTCAGATAGAGATCCAAAGTTTACCTCCAATTTTTGGAAAGGTTTTGGGACAAATCTAAATCTCAGTATAGTGTATCACCAAGATTCATATGGGAAAACAAAGAGGACTAACATAATAATTGAGGACATGCTTAGAATGCATGTGATGGACCATCCATCAAAGTGGGAATATTATATCCACTTAGTGGAATTTTATTACAATAATGGTTATCAATCCTCATTAAAAATGACTCCATTTGATGCATTGTATAGAAAAAAGTGTAACATACCAGTGAATTGGGATAATTCAGCAGACAAAGCAGTTGTTGGGCTAGATTTGTTGAAGGAAATGGAAGAGAAAATGGTAAAGATCAAGCAAAATTTAAAGCCTTCCCAAGGTAGGCAAAAAATTTACGCAGACAAGAATAGAGTGTTTAGAGATTACAAAGTGGGAAAACATGTGCTTTTAAAAGTCAATGAAAGAAGAAGTTCCCTAAGATTACGAAGTTCCTCAAAGTTGGCAGTAAGATATTATGGATCTTTTGAAATCTTGGAAAAGATAGGGCCAGTTGCATACATGCTAGAATTGTCTGCATCCATGAGTGAATAATGTATTTCATGTGTCATTATTAAATAAATATGTACCTGACCCTAACCACATAATTGATTGGACTTTGATCCAGGTGGAGCACGAAGGAGATTTTCGAGTGGAACCAATACGCATCCTCGACCGGAAAGTCAAAGTGCTTAGGAATAAATCCATAGGGTTGGTAAAGGTTCAATGGAATTTCTACGGTCCTAAATATGCTACATGGGAGCATGAAAAAAATATGTGGGAATAATACTCACAAACTCTTTTCAATTTCGAAGAAAACAAAATGCAAGACTCCATTTTGAGCAACTAGATTTCTGCAACCACATCTCAGAGTCCTAGGCAACCTATGCTATGGGCCCTGATAAAAGAATGAAACATTCCTTGGGTTAGCCTTGATAAATGAATGCTACATTCCTTGGGTTATCCCTGATAAACAAATTGTGCATTCACTGGGTCAACGTGTTGAGAGGAATAGGAGATTTTGGTTGGAACTACTGCTGGAGTTGTGAAATTGCATAATTTTATTTCTTAAAGCATTGTGATGTAAATTTGTACATATATGTATACCGGCATAGTGTGCAATGAGGAAGGTGCACAATTGTAGGGGAGGGGGAATGTAACTTCCCCACTATAATCCCTTGTTTAATTAATTCTTAATGTAGATATAATGTGTGGCTATGGCCAAGCAATGTATATGCGAGATGTATTTTTGAATTTTAATAATAAAATGTGATGCCAACTACTAAGGGGATATGGACAGAGATGGGGGATGAATTAATACACAAGAGATGGGAGGGTCTAAGAGGGGTCCAAGGGGGGCATTACCCATGTCTATTAATTCCACCCACATTCCTAAATTTCAGTATCATTATGTGTTAAACTCTATTTTTTGATTGAGTGACCCAAATCAAATCATTAAATGCATGTAAGAGGGTGGGTGTGAGAAGTCACATACCATATTTATTGGGAGCATGGGGGATGAGTATAATCATCTTGGGGAAGTGTGTGGGTCAAACAAGAAATCCAAATGGAGGAAATTCATATGGGTTGTTATAACAGTTTTAGATAGTCAAGTTTTTGGGAATGAACAAGTAGAGAGAAGAAAAGAGAGCCTGGATATGGAGCATCCATGGAGGGTAAATTTTGGAGAAATCTAGATCATTTTTGGAGAATTTGGAGCTAAAAAAAGAAGAGCCAAGTTTTCATACATGAAGAGTGGACTCCTGTGTGATTTGCAATGAAACAACAAGTGTTTGTTGTTGTTTGTTGGTAGTTTTCCTGGCAGTGAGTTCCCTTGCGTTCCCAACAAAGAGATTCTTGGTTACCTATGCTAGAGAGACCCTAATAAATGAATGGGACACTCAAGCAAGTGATATCATTGAAGGGGTACATTCCTTGGGTTGGGCAGGTTGAGAGGAAGAGATCTAGTGGAAAATTAGGATAGTTGTAGGAGAATACCAGTGGGTTATGTGATTTCTGAGTTGTGAGTGGATAGTGAGAGACCATCCTCTTTTGTAGATTGCTAGCCCCAGCTTGAGGGTGACTTGTTGTTGACATTTGGAACAACAAGTCTATGGTTGGGTGGAACGTTCGTCCCAAGTAGCTAGTTGCATAATTGAATTAAAATATAAGTTTTTTATCTATTTATGTGTTGTATTTATGAGTTGAATTGTTGTGCATGAAATTTGTGTTTGAGAAAGATCATATGTTGGTCCAATGAGTTATTATTTTTATTCATGTTTATTTTAGAATCTTGTATATGCATCTAATTAATGTTATCAAATAATAGTTAAATATGTATGTAATACGTAGTTGATAAGCTACAAGAAATTAGTTAGCATAAATTTTTATTTTTATGAGTTTTTCCGCACACAATGGTCCTCATCTGGGCTAGGGGACGTTACACTTGCAAATGAAAATACATCAACCTCTTCATTGATTTCATTGTAGTTAATAAATTCACCCAAATTGTTTACAATTTGAGCTATGGTCTCCTCATACCAGAGATGCAAGGGGAGGTTTGGAAGCCTCACCCAAACATGGGTAAGGTACCCAATGTATTAAGCATAACATAAAAAAAATTATTATGATGAATATCAGCATAAAAAACAAAATATAGATAACAATAACACCATAAATTATACCTTTATTGATAGAAAGCCAATTTCACTTGCCTCTTCAAGGGAGAAACCTTCATCACAACAGAGCTTAATTACAAAATAATTCTCATTTTTTTTCCCATGCCTTGTACTCTTATTTATACTATTTCTACCTTCTAGAGAACATTCTAGAGGAATATATTTCTAGAAGTGGAAGCTTATATTAAGTCTTATTACATTAGATGTGTTCACATTATTACCTAGGCCTTATTTACTAATGTCGGCCTTTATTACATAGAAAACATATTATTCTACCTAATTGAGGGGTTAGGGAGGCTAGGTCCCTAACATGCCCTCCCCCTTGAAAAAAAACATTGTACTCAAATAATGAGATGTGGAAACTGTTGTAGAACGGTTGTTGACTACCATGTGGAATCTTCTAGTGGTGTATCCTTCCACTGAACTAAAAATTCCTTGATGGTGTGCTAATAGAGATGATGCTCTTGGCGGTGTTGGAGATACTTCACACACACCTAGGATTTCTTTTTCCTAATGTTTTGCCTATGTTTATTAGTCATTATTCAGTCTCCTATAGTTTAGGGAGAATATTCATTTTCCTATATTCTAGGAGAATATTCTCTTTAGTTCACACTTCAGTTTTATTAGTTGAGTGGAGTCTAGATGCCACATTGGTATAATCACCATGAAACATTGGGATCATCACCAGGTAATGCACATTTTCCTTGGGATTATCACCATACTAGCACATTACTCATGATTCCCTGATCGCCTTCTCACTTCACTTTGTTTCAGTTAGTTAATTGAAGACTGAGAGACTATTTAACTGAGACTAGGTGGCAGTTTACTCCCGTAACTGCCGGTGTGTGTACATATTACTCTAGACCACCACTATGGCACATTGGTTCTCCTCCGGTGCGCATTAGTTGAGTTACACATAGCATATCATGTGTACATTATCATTCATTGATATGGTTAAAGAAAATTATTTGTTCTCATTGTCTCATTTCTCTCTTCTATCATTTTTCTGCAAACTGTGTATGTCATTTTATAGCTAGATCTTATTTGTGCAGGTTCATTCACATTTACATGGTATTAGAGACGACAGATTTCTAGGAAAAAGACAAACTAAATTCTTTTTGCAGGTACCGAAGATTGAAGACAGTGAGAAAAATGGAATTTCCAAAAGAATTCATTCTTACACCATACATACAATTTATTTTCATGGAAGGAAAAGATGATAGTGCATATTTGAAGAAGAGGATTATACAAGTTAAGCATGAACATAGATCCCAAACCTACATCAGCCATAGAAAAATCCAAGTATCAGAATCGAATGGATGAAGCGTTTGGAACTATTTGCAGTCTCATTTCTCCTGAACTCCTATTACACATTATTTTCGTCATCCCTATGATCGTTAATGATGTAAACCTATCTGTTGCCTTCAGAGGGATCAATGGCCTGAGTTCCTAAAGAGAGAAGGGAGAATAACTTCTCCTGAGAAAAGAAATTGTTTTTTCCTATGTAAAAACCTTATAAAAAGGGAAGTTCCCAGGTTGCTATATAGGCAGAGTGCGAGAATGACCCATTCTCGCAGGTTGCACTATAGCCAGGGTGCGAGGTGTTCGCAGGTTTCTCTATAGCTAGGGTGCAAGAATTCCAGCACGTGGGAAAATGAGCATTTTCTTGAATCTTCTAGAAGGAGAAGCTTCTATGGTGAGGTGGCATCTGAATGATTTGGATCTTACTCGCTTTCATGATTTAGTGGGATCATCCTAACCTCCTCACCTTATCCTTTTCAACTTATAAAAGGAGAGGAGTTCTCATGGAGAAAGTTAGCTTGAGCTTGGGTTAGCTTTGTTGGTTCATGATCTTGTTCTTGATTGGCTTGGACTTATCATCTTGGTTGGAGTGTCTTTGAGATTTGCTTTGTCAAAATAGATTGTGAGTAGATATCAGATCTATGGTTTCAGAATCCTTGGAGCAAGAAGTGTGTGGGGAACGAAGGACAGTTGGAAGGGACCTTACGACTTCAAGGCCATGGTTGTAATCTCTCTTTCACGTTTAATATGATACAGTAATATGATTCTTTCCTATAAAGCTTGTTGTGTTTTATTGTATGATTCCTTGATCACATACATAGGTTTATATTGAGTTTATGCTATTACCATCACTTTTGTTGGTTGCGTTCTTTTGCAGGATCATCATTGTATGAGCATTGGAATGGAGCTAGGATGGCGATAGTGAGAGGAAGCGACATTTAAACGGTATGTCACTCATCTCTCTTTAGTTAGTAAATTCAATATCTAAAACTTAAGGAAAGCGTCATATTCTGTCCTGTTTTGTTCTAGATCCAGGTGGATCTAGGGAGATCGGTTTGTGTCCGCACTTACGGATTAATCCTAAAACTAAATTGGTGACTCCACTGGGGAACGGATTGTTTCCTAGTTAGTCTAGTTTCCCTTGCTTTGATTGTTTGTTTTCTGGTCTCTGAGTCTGTGGGAAATCCATCAAGACTCTCTGGATTTGAAAGTTCACTCAAAATTTTTGTCCTTTTTCCAAATTTTGTGTTTACAAACATTCTCGCACTGTACCCTTTAGTGTCCTGCGAGAATCATATGAGTTCGCACCCTACTGTGTAATCCAGTGCGAGGTGTTCGCACCCTACCTGTGTCTAGCCTGCGAACTCCACTAATGTTCGCACTGCACCCTATAGCTAGGTTGTGAACCCATTTCAAATTTGTGTTTGGAATTAGGATATTCTATTTTTTGATTCCCAGTTTTTCTTTGATCAGCTGGATTGAACTTTTGGAGCTTATATTGATCTGTTTACAGTCTGCTTGACATCCTTTGAGTTGCTTTTAGCGATTTTTTCTTTGTTTGGTTTTGAATGATTAGTCTCTTGCTTTGAGTGTCTTTCAATTACAAAGCATGTGCTTTTTTTAGAATTGTTTAGGGAAAGATCAGATTTCTTCTGAATAGTTCGCTTTAAAAGAAAACTTTTAGTTTGGGTTTCGTTGTTTTAAGAAAGTTCATTATTTCTTTTAGTGAAATTTTTGAAACAAAAAAGATTTAATTTCTTTCTTTATATTAGATTGGGGGCATCCTTGCATTTGAAGTAGACAAATTGCATGATTCGTGGCATTTGTTGATCTTAAATTATGAAAAAATTTCCCCCTCATGGCCAAGGGGGGCCATGAATCGTGCATTGGTGTTCAGTACTTTTTTTTTTCATTTCTTGAGAAACTTGATATTGATGAGTTTAATATATTTTGGGACATGTGCATATGGGAATGATAAATGTTTTCTCTTTCTCGTAGCATAGTTTTCATCGAAATGAAACGATTGCATCTTCATATCTTTGCATAATTTTTTAGTCGGTCAAAACACCATATTGTCCACGCCATGTTCCTTTTGAGTAACAACAACCATAAAATAAAGCGCTTATAAAAATTGATTAGACATTTTTATATTTTCTGGTAGAAAACCTACATTAGATTAGTCGTAGGACTTTGGAATAGGTGTGAAAAATAAATTTCCAAAGTTGCAAACAAACATAGAATCTTGAGTTAGGGAGCGGTTAAATCCACTTACTTAATTTTGTCCTGGGAAGCCCTTCTAACACAAGGGTCAAGCACGAGGTCGCATTGATATTGGCAGAGTTACTCACCCTTCTTTGTTGATATCAGTGTAGACATTGCACGTATTACAGGGATCACTCGGAGGTATACCCACAATGATGAGTGGAAGCCTTTTGAGTTGATTTCGGGCTAGATACCCTGCCCTTCTGTGTGGATCGGACTGTCGGCTATCCCCCCAGGATTTATTGTTGTTGGTGGTAACCTTAGTGGCCTATCTTTCTAGGGTCTTTACACGAGGTGACTGTGAAGGGGCAAGTCTTCACGGTACCTGGAATCGACGTTGGCCAAACTCACTTGGGCTCCTTGGAGGGTATACCCACGATTATGTGTGGGATCTTGCACCAGGGTGTAAGTTCGTTAAGAAGGTCGTCAACGTAACTTTTCCACCCGCTCTATCTCAGCCCCTTCTTACTTTGTTCTCGCGACGTTGGATTTCATCACCAACTAGTGCGTTCATTGTGAGGAGGTTTTGTTTGTTTGCTTGCTTCCTAGATTTTTAGCATGTGCTGTTTGTTTTCCCTAGTGGACTCTAGATTGGATTTTTGTTTTTCATGGCGTCAGTTCCCGAAATGACCAATGAAGGAACCCCTGCTCCGGGGGAACCTTTTGTTTTTCCTTCTTATGGAAACATTGGTCCTCCTCACATCGCTACTTTGAGCCTTCTAGGTCTCACTATTGGATTACCAGTATGGTTGTTTTCCACTCAGGTAATCCTGAATGCAGTAAGTGCTTCAGTTGTAAGAACTTCCCCCCAAGAACATCAACCTCATGTTGATCATTCACCATCTTCACCAGTAAGGTCTTCTTCGCCTTTTTCACTTGCAAGGTCGCCTTCCATTCCATCTTCTTTGTCGGGTGAAAGTTCTGAAGCTAGTAACCCGGTGAATAAGAAGAAGAAGAAAAGGAAGAATAAGAGGAAGAAAATTAAGCAAGGATCCAAACCTCCAACCACTGTCAAACATGTTAATCATGATGGGAGTGTTGATGATGTCAAGATCGCCCAAACAACTCGTAAGCCCAAGTACCCTTGCAGGATTTGTAAGGGTAGCCATCTTCTTAAGGATTTCCCTGGTCTATCCAAGGTTATAGAAGCATGGTCTACACATCCTCGCCAACCCATGTCGTTAGCCTCTGAACAACATGTTGACAACCCCTCGTCAACCAGTCATGATACGGTTGGGAAGAAGAAAAGTAGAGTCAAGTTCCCATGTATGTTATGAAAAGGCATTCATCTCACTCACCTTTGCCCTTGTATGGACGAAGCCTCGAAATTACTGGAAGACATGACTGTTTCACAGCCTCAACTTCCAGCTGCTTACCGTAAGCTTTCTCTCAACCCTCCGATAGTTGATGGAATGATCACTCCGGTCTCATCACCGGTCAATCTAGTTGATCATGTCGTCAATCTGGTCACATCTTTAGATGAACCAGTAGACCACGTGGTTGATCCGATCCCATCCTCGGTCAACTCCACTCTCCCGTTAGAGAGTGAAACCCCAGCGGTCGATCCGTTTCCACCTATCGACCCCATTCTCCCCTTAGAGAATGAAACCCAAGTGGTCGATCTGATCTCTCCATCGATCGATCCTACTCTCCCGCTAGAGAGTAAACCCGATACTTCCCATGTTTTTCTCGTTGATACAGAATCTTCCGTGTCGAGGGGTATTCCTCCTTCTCCCGTGGAACCCCCTCCAAGTAATGAGGCCATCCGTTTTGATTGGGATGTACTAACTGGACCTCGTCTTCCCTCTTACATTCCTTTCCAGATTACAGTATAGGTTTGTGGTCGGGATGTTACCAAAACATTGATAGATGAAGGTTCGTCTGTTAGTATTTTATCCTCTATTGCTTGGAAAGCTTTGGGTTGTCCTCCACTTGTGCCGGTTACGCAGAATCTGTTAGATTTTAATAGAAGAACTAGTCAACCTTTAGGGACCCTTCCTCAGTTTCCTGTAACTTTGGGAGGGAAAACTATCTTTATTGACGTCATGGTAGTCCAAGACCCCTTGGATTTTTCTTTACTCCTTGGGCAAGATTATGTCTATGCCATGAAAGCTATTGTGTCTACTCTTTTTCGTGTGATATCTTTCCCTCATGATGGAAGAGTTGTGAATATTGATCAACTTTCATTCATTGACCCCGCCTGGATTGCCTCCCTGGATGGTTCTTGTATGCAAACAGTATCGCCCCTGCTACAGGTCAATTATGTGGCGTTGTCGCCCATGGATTCAACTTCTGATGACTTAGATCCAATAGTTGACATGGTAATCTCTTCGATAGGGTTGTTAGCGCCTAATCTCTTAACTCCTGTCACAACCTGCGACATGGTGTCCTTTCAGAGTGTGTTTCTTCCTTCTAGTGAAGATCTCTTGGAAGCCATGACTGCATTTTATCCCTTGACATGGTGTCCTTTCGGAGCATTGTCCTCTTGGAATCCATGATCAATAAGGTTCCCGAGGATAGTTTTTGAGTCTCTGCGGCAACCTCGTTAAAAACTGAAACAGAGGTTTCGAGGATAGTTTTTGCGTCTCTGAGGCAACCTCGTTAAAAAATGAAACAAAGGTCTTTGAGCATAGTTTTTTAATTTCAAGCTCGTTAAAAAATGAAACCACATGAGGATAGTTTTTTTTTTTTCATCTCTGTAACAACCTCGTTAAAAAATGAAACAGAGGTTACGAGCATTGTTCTTGTTTCTATGTCAAGCTCGTTAAAAAATGAAATAGTTTTCCCCCTCTCTGTTTGAGTCAAGTCCTTCGTCTAGTATTTGAAGCTTCATTTCCTCCGCCTTTGTCGTTGGATGAAACAAATCTTGGGGGGAAATACTTTCAGCCTCTGAACTTCATGCTGAAGTAGAGCCACTAGTTTCTTAAGATGGGGGCTAAGTACCAACCATCCCTGTGTTATGCATTGGGAAGTTGCAAGCATAGTTTTCTATGGTTCAAGCTTGTGTAAAAATGAAACCACTTACCTCAAGCATAGTTTCCTATGGTTCAATCTTGTGTAAAAATGAAACCAAGTTCAAGCATAGTTTTGTTTATATTTTAAGCTTGTGTAAAAATTAAAATCTATCCTAAGCATAGTTTGGTTTTGTTTTGAAGCTTGTGTAAAAATAAAAACAATCTTGAGCTTAGTCTTTGTTCTTTCTCATGCTCGTAAATACATGAGAATAAGTTACCGAGCTTAGTCTTTGTTCTTTCTCGTGCTCGTAAATATGTGAGAATGTAACCGAGTATACTTTTATCACTTTTTCGGACTCGTAAAGGTTATACGAAAAAGGAACCCCCTGGAGTTCCCTTTAAGATCTTTTCAGACTCTCTAAACATGAAAAGATTTCCAAGCGACCTTGCTATTTTCATGCTCGTTAAAGTATTTGAAGAAAGCATCTGTTGGGCGATAATTTATCTCTTTTTTGGTCTCATCAGACTATTTTACGAAAAAGGAACTGAGAGAGTTCTCTTTTAAGTGTTTTTCCAAACTCTATAATCTTGAAAAACCTTCGAGTTTTCTAGCTCTGGACTCGTTAAACAAACATTGCCAGACCCTTGATGGGACCGAACCACTCATTCTTAGGGTTCGTTAAACATACTCCGGGGGACTTGTCCGAAGGATGAGCTTACATTTACAAGAATATGTTATCCTCCTCAAGCTTGCGTAAAAATAAAGAGGTACTTGCCAGAAATGGTGGGGGGGGGCATTGGGAAAGAATTGTATCTAAACTTGTATTATGTGGAAGAGTCGCTTTTGAACATGACACCCTTTCACTCGCTTTGTGTCTAGGTTGGAAAAACCACTTGTCTCCTGATCATACTCCTTTATAAGATTACAAATCGGTCTGTGATCCCTGTTGTTGAGTCAGTGTTTCCAAGACAGTTTTCGTGTCATCAATATGTTCAAAAAGATGTCCAACCTGAAAAGCCTTTTATTGCGTCGGCCATTCCCGCAGTCTTTAATCCTTCTATTGCGTCGACCATCCCTGAGTCAGTCTTGAATCATTTTTTACTCTGATCTACATCAAATCTTGTTACTTGTTTCGTGTCATTGATGTGGGATACATTAAGGCCCTCCTGTGACGAGTCTTTTCCTGTCGACTTCAACTCATTATCTAGGAATTAGACTTAGAAACTAATTGGTACCTTG
>ML806618.1:181071-242090 GCA_009831015.1 Picea engelmannii | reverse complement strand
TCCACGTGGCAGAAAGCAAAATAAGGGAAAAATGATTTTAATCCTCCTAAGTGCCTATGTTTGACTATCCCCTTTATAAGTTGAGGGGTCTAAGTGGTGCAGTGTTTAGAGAATGCATACATCATTGTTGAAAAAGGAAAACTAACTTTCCCCACATCAAAACCTTACAATGAAAATTTTTGGTCAAATGCGCGATTGTTAGCATGGACAGGTGCACATATGCGCGTGGACTGTATCAAAAAACCAGAGCGCATGCGCGCGTTTGTGGGGTGCGATACCCGCGCGTTTGAGAAAAATCACCGATTCCCTCGATTCTGTAGTGAATCAACCGAGTAACAGGTCGGCGAAAGACGGTTTGAATCCCTGCAAGTTAAAAACAACAAAAGGAAAGCGAATTAAACCCAGTTGAGGGAGAATTTGTTACCTCAACTCCCCAGTGGAGTCGCCAGTCTGTTCGTGGTCAATCTGTCATCGGGTGAGAAAAATGGAGACCATTATGCATTCCCTGTTGGTTTCACCAAGGCAGAACATCTGTGGCAGCAAGGGTTAAAAGAAAACAGAAAAAAAAACAGAATACAATCTATCTAACAACTGAAAGCAAATAACAATAAAAACATCAAACGTAAGACAAGGGAGTCATTAATGGTTTCAAATCTTGATCTATTAGCGAAACCAGAGAACACACTGAAGACAGAGATAGGGGTTCCCTCTCCCTCCAGCGGAAGGTCCTTCGGGGCCCTCAACAAAATGCTTTCCTTACAAAATGAACAGAACAGAAATGAGTGGTGAGAGAACTCTGGATTACACAGCTGATGGACTAGTTGTCAAAGGCTAGGCTCTGAATCATCTGGACARYGTAACTCTGCTTTGAATTCTCTGCTAAAACAATGAGTCTCCACGGCTATTTATAGCATTTTCCAGGCGGTCACGTAACCAACTTCCGGTGTAAACACGGACCTGTTTAGGGTTCACTTAAGCCATTAATTCGCCGAATTTGCAGAGCCGACCCTGATTTGAAGGTCAAATCATCTTGGGGGCCGGTCCATTGGCAGTCGGGAGGCCGACTTAAGAAATTAATGCACCGTATTAGCAGATGCGTGGATTTTTATGTTGAAAAGCGTGCGTCGGGGCGCGCATGCGCCAAAAACACGTTTTTGTCCCGCGCATATGCACGCGCACCAAGCTGCTGTAAAGTGCCCTTCAATTTTTGGTTACTTTGTATAGTTTTTTACCCTTTTGGAATGCTGTGAACTTAATTCAGTGCCATGGATGACTTCATTGCTGTTTTGATGATGTGGAGTTCTTGTCGCCATGTGCAGACGAAATTTCAGTGATAACAGTCTACTTGACATCCAATCCTCCAAAGGAATTTGTGAGGGATGTGTTCTTGGAAAACACCCTCAAGGGAAATTCGACAAAGGAAACACTCAGAAGGCCTAATTTCCTTTAGATCTAATCCATAGTGATATAATGGGCCCTTTTTTGCATCCATCAATCAATAAAGCAAGGTACATGCTCATTTTTTTTGATGATTTCTCACGCTTCACATGGACTTTCTTTCTCAGGAAAAAATCAGAGGTCTTTCAACATCTCAAATATTTCAAAGACCTGGTTGAAACATAGTTAGAAAAGGAGATCAAATCCCTCCAAACAAATAATTTCAGGGATTATTTCAACCATGAGATACATAATCTTTGTCTTTAGGTCAGGATTCAGTTGCATCACATGGTTCCCTATGCTCCGGAAAAAAACTATGTTGTTGAGTGGAAAAATATATCTTTGAAAGATATGGCATCTTGCATGCTACATGAAAGTCACTTCCACAAATATTATGGGTTGAAGCTCTTAATTGTGCAATCTAAATCCAAAACATATATCCCCATAGATCTGTCAAGTATAAGACCCCCCTACGAGTCTTGGAGCGGCCTCAAACCGGAAGTGACCCACTTTCGTATATTTGGTTCTTGTGCATGGGCCAGGATTCCCTTTGAGAAGAGGAAGGAACTTGATCCACATAGCACATAGTGTATCTTTGTTGGATACCTTGATAGTGTGAATGGATACAAACTCATTGATCTCTCCTTGGACCAGCTCATCATTAAGCGTAGTGTCCAATTTGAGGAAATTATCTCGCATGTACCTCAATAGCCGCATGCATACACTTTTCTTCTTCCACCTATCAGAGATGATGAGCATGCACATGCCGACTCTTCTTCAAATGAGAGTTTTGATTCAGAGGGTTCATATGATTTAGATATTGATTCAATATAGTCAGATGCAAAGTTAGTGTATGCATATGCAGATGCAGAGCCAAAGGAGAGGCCCAAGTGGTCCAAGACTACTCTTCAGGATGTAGGAGATCTTGTTGGGGATCTAGTTGATACTAAGAGGACTTGATTTGATTTCGAGGAGCCTCCTATTGCACTCACTGCCACTGAACCGATGCCACCTAGGAATCTTTTCTTGGTTCAGTCTTCAAATCCACAATACTACGGTGAGGCTGTTAGGAATTCCTTTTGGGAATCTGCCATGCAGGAGGAGTACAACTCCCTCCTCAAGAACCCGACTTGGGATCTGGTTCCCCTTCCTTTGGGAAGGAAACTTGTTAGGTGCATATGGTTCTACAGGACCAAGAGCACAATAGATGGACATGTTTGTAGAGACAAAGCCAAACTAGTTTCCAAAGGCTTTCAACAGGTTCATGACATTGACTATGATGAGACCCTCACTCTAGTAGTGAAGATGGATTCCATATGTTTAGCTCTTTCAATTATGGAAGACAAGGGATGTAAATTCCATCAGATGGACGTGAATAATTCATTTCTTCATGGCGATCTCTCTAAGGATATATATATATATGGAGAAACCCCATGGATTTGTGCAGGATCCATCTTTGTTCTATCGACTGAAGAAGTCCCTTTATGGCCTCAAGTAGGCCCCGAGGGCATGGTATGCCAATATGGACTCCTACATGTTGTCACAAAACTTTGTACGTTGTAATTCAGACCCGAATGTTTACATGCTCATAAAATTGTGATTCACTTCTACTCCTATTTATGTATGTTGATGATTTGTTGATCATTGTTTGCTCGACTTCAGCTATTTATGCAGTCAAGATGATTTTTCATGGTAGGTTCTTGATGACAGAGATGGGTTTGCTACATTTCTTCCTTGGACTCAAGATTAGTCATGATGCATCAGACATCAAACTGTCTCAGACCAAGTATGCACGATATTTACTTGAGATATTTCACATGATAGATTGCAAGTATGCCCCTACTCCTTTCCTATCAAGAGTTATACTTGAGGATGGTGGGGACACTCCACTGGTGGACAACACATTGTATAGAAAAATAGTGGGTAGCTTGTTGTATCTAACACAATCCAGACCAAACCTCTCTTATGTAGTTGGAGCAGTCTCCAGGTTCATTCAGGAGCCGCATGAGCTACATTAGAAGGCTGCAAAGTATATACTTCGATACATATAGGGAACCATCACCTTCAGGATTCACTATGCAACAAAATATACATTGGATCTCATCGGGTTCACTGATTCTGACTAGGTTGGGGATATAATTGATCGCAAGTCCACATCTGGTTACTCACTTAGTCTGGGTTCTGGGCCCATATTTTGGTAGAGAAAGAAGCAGGTTGTTATTGCTCTATCTTTAGCCGAGGCATGCTGGAAATACTAAGACAACTGAGAGGGGGGGTGAATCAATTTTTACTATTCTTAAACAATTATTCCCATTCTAAACTCATTATAGAACACTCAATGATGATCGCAATAATTCAAAGAAGTAAGCAATAAAGTATTCAACATGAATCACACACATGAAGTATACAGAGACATATATTCCTGAGGAAACCCATAAAGGGAGAAAACCTCTTCTTCTTGATATGATAAGTAATATTTATTTTCTGTACATTATCATTCTTATGAGAACCAACTCATTGTGAGGATACCACCTCTGTTTTACAAGATGCAACTTGTTGAGAGCACCAACTCTCTGGTTTCTCTAGCACCTACTAGAAGGAAGCACCAACTCCCTGAGTGTTCCAACACTAATTGGATAGAAGCACCAACTTCCTAAGTGTTCCAGCACCAACTGGATGGAAGCACCAACTTCCAGTCACACAGGCACCAACCTGTATAACAGAGAACAATGGTTCTCCCTTGCACCACCCTACCACCCTGGTTTTTCTGGTTGCAACCAGATGGAAGCTACAACTCACTGTGTTCAAGCACCCACTTGAAACTCCAAGGAAAATATTCCTCCCTAGCACCACCATACCACCCTGAGATATAAATATTTACATGAATAATACCTTACAACAACACATACAGTTCAATGCTTACCACTTCTTCTCTATTCTGTAATTTTGCTCTACTTTTTTCTGTTCGTGCTTGGATCCATTTGATGTCTCTTTCCATCTCCTCTCTTTGTGTTATTCTCATGCTCTTAGGTTCTCATACAAGATGCTCTTTTCACTATTTCTGCTCTGTCTAGCTTATGTTCTTCATCTTTGCACTTTCTCATCCAGTTCATGTTGTAATGTTCATTTCTTACAGTTCAACCACTTTTACAGAGAAACAACAACCTACCCTTGCCACACCATTTTTCTTTTATTCATGCTCAAATCATCTGTTACACTCCCATCTCCAACGCTCAAGTCGGGAATCTCAAAACACTCATTTCGGGAATCTCAGAACACTCATTTCGGGAAACTCAGAATGCTTAAGATCCATGATTCCAACGCTCAGGAACAAATGATTCAGCTGCTCAGAAACGATGATTCAGTTAATGTAATTGAAACCTAATTGATCAAGAAATCATGAGATGAAACAATAACCCTTATTCATAATGAGTTGGAGTCGATGGAACAAGACTCGTCACGGGAGGGCCTTGATGTATCCCCATCAATGACACGAAATAAGTAACAGACTTTGAGGATGAAACAGAGTATGAATATAGGTTGAAACAGACACAAGGAAGGTAGACGTAGTAAGAATGGACAACAACAGATGACTGACTCAATAGAGTGCTTGGATGAACTTCTCTTGAACATATGAATGACACGACCAAGGACTTGGCAACACTGACTCAGAGACGATCCAGGATATGACCTTGTAGCAAGTCGAATGAGAGACAAATGGATTTCCCAAACCGGCTTCAAATGATCAATAGTGGGTGTCATTTTCAAGAGCGACGCTTACTGCCATTAATATGAATACGAAAACACATCCCATTCCCAAAATTTCCCCCACCATTTCTGGCGAGTACCTCTTTATTTTTATGCAATCTTGAGGAGGATAACATATGCTTGTCAATTTAAGCTCATCCTTCGGATGAGTCCCTTGGAGTATGTTTAACAAACCCTAAGAAGGAGTGGTTTGGTCCCGTTGCAGGTCTTTCGATGTTTGTTTAACGAGTCCAAAGATAGAAAACTCAGGGGTTTTCCATGTTTTAAGAGTTTGAAAAACACTTAAAGAGAACTCTCTCAGTTCCTTTTTCGTAAAATAGTTCGACAAGACCAAAAAAGTGATAAACTATCACCCATCGAATGTTTTGTTTAGATACTTTTACGAGCGTGAACAGAACAAGGTCACTCAGCCATATTTTCATTTTTATGGAGTGTGAAAAGAGCTTAAAGGATACCCCTTTGTGTTCGTCATTTTCGTGCGACCATGACGAGTACGAAAAGACGAGAAAATTATACTCGGTTACGATCTCATGTATTTTTTGAGCACGAGAACGAATGAATACTGAGCTCAAGGTTTTTCTAAAAACCCTAAAAAGCAGTGGTATATGCGACAAAAAAAGAAAAAACATCAATACTCCTTCGCGTGGACTTCAAAGTTGCTATATCTGCAAAAAGTCACACTCATAGGACTATTAGGCATTAGGTTTTATAGACAAAACAATATTAAAAATAACTAAAATGGTAAAAAGTGAATAAATATGGGTAAAAAGGGATTTTACCATTTCATTGTGATTTTGCAAAAAACTTTGACCAATACACCTCATTTTCCCCCAAATTTCGTTGCTCGATCGCGGGAGGTACAAGAGACCATTTGGTGAACCGTCTCCACTAACGGGGTAAGCTCTTGATCTTCTACCTTTTCCATGGTTTATGTTTAGTTTCATTGGCAATTTTCAGAGTTTTAGGTTCATTTTAGGGCCACAAATTGCACCCCAGCATTGTCACAGGCTGGCCATACGGGACCTGCGAGAATATAGGATTCTCGCAGGAGACCTTAAGGGCACCTGCAAGAATCTCGCATTGTGCTAAAGGGGCACCTGCGAGGGCCAAAAAGTGAAATTTAAATTTGATTTTTGCTCAATAGAAATTATGCCAAGGTTTGAAATAAGTTGTTGACCCTTCTCTTATGGTTCTTGTGCAGTTATTTGACCATCACAATGCTCGAGTGGAGAGAAAGAGAACATGAAGAAGAGGATGCCATTGTTGAAAATGACCCGGGTACTGTCGTTGCCCTCCGAGACTGTGGGCTCTTGAAATTATTTAGGATTCCGGGTATGAGGGTCCAACTCAGATTGTTGGAATACCTGGTTCATATGTGGGACATGGACCAACAATTGTTTCACGTGGGAGTCCACACGTTGACCCTAGATATCGAGGATATCTATTTTCTAACAGGGCTATCACGACATGGGTACCACGCTAGCTTGACTGGTAGCTGATGTGGTGGACTCCCTATGAGTGAGTATTTTCACCAATACTGTGTTCCTGAGGCAGAAAGAAGCAAGGGCAAGGTTGCTATTTAGGGGGTCCAAAACTTGACCCTACGAACCATCTTGTTCACTATAGATTGCATGGTCGAGAGTGCAGCTCCACACATGGATTTCCAGAGCTACTTCCAATACACCATAGAATGTACAGAGCCACGAATCTTCAACTAGTCGGATGCAGTTCTCTGCAGTATGAAGAGGCAATTGACGAAGTGCAGGAGGGGAAACTTGAAGCAGTTTGGGTACGGATCACTTTTGGTGTCCTTCTTCCTTGAGAGGGTCCCATTGCTGAGATTACAGGTTGAATGGGGTTTACCGACCCCACAGGATCCGAGGATGCTGAGGTGGTGCAACCTCATGGCCTGACACATAGCTGGGCCCATCATCAAGTACAATGATTCATTTTTTGATTGGTTGCGGCCCCAGATGTTGATGATTGATGACCATGCATACGCTGGTTTGGATTTTCGAGGGGATCCATATTTGGCCCTACCTGAGGATGCTCAGTGGGGTGATTTAGGTAAGAAGTACACATTTTGTTCTTTTTAAATGTTTTTGTAATTTTTATTATATGGAATGTTTTTTTGTTTATCCAAGAACTAATCAAAACAATCTCTTTTTGATGACACAGATGTGGGATAATATTGACCTCCGAGAACTTCTCCTATTCAACGACGAGGAGAGGCGGCTGCAGTGGTGAGATGGGATGTCGAAGACTATGAGTCAATGGAGTAGAACTTAGAGGGGTTGACTGATGACATCCCGGATATGGCTATCGGGGAGATCCCCAGACGTTACCAGCGCCATACTGTGGGGGTGTCTGAGTCTATCAGTCGATTTCTTCGTAGGGTGGCCCAAGTAGTCATGTGTTATCATGAGCATCATCCATGACGCTATTTTGTAGAAGCCATGGGATTCGTATTTTTGAGATTTTGGTCCTTGGACAGAAAATTTTTGTAAAAAATTTTGATCGTTATATACATATATACGGCGTCTACCAGCTTATCTTGTGTTGTGTGATACATGTGATGTGATTGGTTTATAAATGGCCCAAATGTCTTTCTAATACATACTTAACTAATGCATCAGTCAATGTATTTAGACATCTAGGAATGTGTTGATACTCGACATAATCAAAATAACGTTCCAAGAGGCAAATTCGTAAATATACCTGTAATAAAGTAGGACTTCGAATAACATAGAAATTACTTAGCTATAGTACTACTAGCTGCAAATCGAGTTGTACAACCAGGTGGCGGATACTAATCGAAATAGCATCAATCAACAGTTTGATGACAACACTATATTCTGCAATATTGTTGGTTGCACGACTGAGACACACACCTCGTAGAGTGATAATTTCATTTGTAGGGGCGTAAATTGCCCAAGCAGCAGAAGAAAGGTTATGAGTACTATGGTTAGTGCCATTAGTGAAGCCAATGTGGGTTAGCAAAGACTCTGACATCTAGAAACCAAGCACAATGTAATATAAGCAGTCGAGGGTAGAGACCAAATAACAAAAAAATGCATACTACAGTAACACACAAAAAGTATGGTACAATAAAATACAAGCACTCATGTACAGGTGATCTTAGGAATAGTAATTCTTTAAGTACAACCAATTTTTGGGTTCACTCAAAGGGATACCATCATAGTCCACTAACTCGTAAGATCCTTTATCCAAAATTCATCTAACGATATAAGGACCTCGCCACATATCTTCAAATTTTCCTGCTCTTAGCATATCCTGATCTTGTTCGTAAAGGAGAACCAGATCACCTTCAGAGAAAACGTGAGGCTTGAAATGTTTGTCGTATTGGGCTTTGGCGTGTTTCTTCTGGGCTTCTATGACTAGGGTGGTGTTGCGACAAGTTTTGACTAATCGCATGAGATACAACAGATGTTCTTCTTCGGTAGAAGTTTTTGGGAGGAGTTCTTCGACTAGTTTTAGGGAGGGTATCTCACATTCAATCTGCAGGATGGATTCTAGACCATGGACTAACTAGAATGGTGTAAACCCAATAGCAGACTTAACGGATGTCCGGTAAGCCCACAATGTTGAAAACAACATCGTGTGCCAACTCGTTTTGTGAATCCCTATCATTCCTCGAAGCATGGTAATGAGGAATTTTTTAATTTCTTCGACTTGGCCATTGGCTTATGGGTAATAGGGTGTTGAGTTTTCATGGCGAAGACCCAACTTTTCAGTGAGTTTGGACATCATGAATTTTCTAAAGTGGCTACCATGATCAGTGACGATAGCCCGAGGAACACCAAAATGAGCTATGATGTGATTGAATATGAATAATGATGTGGTCTTTCCGGTGTTGTCAAATGTCGGCATCGCCTCGACCCATTTCGTAAAATAATCTACGGCTGCAATAATGTATCCATTCCCCTAGGTCGAGTGAGGGTGACATGTCATGAAATTGATACCCCATTTCGAAAAAGGACCAACGGATACTACAGGGTGAAGAGGAGCAAGGTGTGACCATATTTTATTGTTGTAGGTATGTCAAGCATGGCATTTTTGGATGACAATTATACAATCGTTAAATAAAGAAGGCCAAAAATACCCTTCTCACAAGATCTTTTGGGCAGTAGCATACCCAGACATATGACCACCACGAGCTCCAGAATGGCAATTAGTTAGGGCTTTCTCGGCTTCATCAAACGTGAGGTAGTGTCAAAAAATGGAGTCAATCCCATGACGATAAAGAGTATCACCGAGGATAATATACTGACGGGCTTGGTAGCATATTCGACGACAATCAATACTAGACAAATTGGGCTGGAAAGTCTGGGTTTGGAGATATATGATGATATCTCCATACCAAAGATCATCAGAACTAATCAGGAAAAGGGATTCATCAGGTAATTTATCGGCTGGTACATTTTCTGTCTCAGAGTAGGGAAAGTCGCATATCAACTCGACAAACACTAAGGATTTCTTGGACTTAGCGCGTTCGAATTCTAAGTCAAAATCCTGGAGTATCATGATCCATTTGGAGTATTTTCCCCCTAGCAGTTGACGTGTAAGAGTGTGTTGCATAGGGTTGCAGTTAGAAATTACCGTAGACTTGTGTGAGAGGATATAGTGCCAGAAACGTTGAACTACTTAGACGGATACCAAGACTAGTTTTTCAACATGTAAATACTTGGTTTCGGTAGGCGTAAGACTTCGAATCAAGTAATATATGACATGTTCGTCATGAGAATCATCCTCCTGGATGAGAACCATAGAAATGTTGTAGTCCGAGGCTACGAGGTAGAGGAAATAATCATGACTGTAATCAGGTGGGAAGAGAAGTGGGGTACGTGTCAGAGACAGTTTCAAAGCTTCAAAAGATTTGTTGGCAGTGGTATCCCATACGAACTCAGACCCTTTCTTGAGTAGTCGCGTAAATCCAAGAGTTAGCTCGGCATAGTTTAGGATGAAATGACGAAGAAAGTTTTCCTTCCCTTGCAAACTTTGTAACTGGTGAAGCGAAGAAGGAGGAGGGAGGTTGAGAATCGCCTCAACCTTCAAAGGATCTACCCTGATCCCTTAAAGTGAAATAATAAAGCTTAGAAGTCGGCCGGATTCGATGCAGAATACACATTTGTGGGGATTCAAGCGTATATGGTAAAACCGACATCGAAGGAAAATGACACAGAGGTGTATGGGATGATCTACACGGTGCATGGAATGAGTGGGTAAGTCATTGAGATATGGTTGCACAATGTGTTTGATATCATGGAAGGTGCAAGACATAGCACGCTGAAATGTTGTGCCAGAGTTTTTTAAACCGAAAGGAAGTTTTTGATAGGCAAAAGTGCCCCCAAGGACAAATAAAAGCAGTTTTGTGTTGGTCCGCGGGAACGATATTGATTTGATTATATCCAGAGAAACCATCCATCATAGAGAATATTTCACTGTTGGCGCAATCGTCGATGATCTGGTTGACGAAGGGGGTAGGAAAGTTGTCTTTAGAACATGCTTTGTTAATATCCCTATAATCAACGCACATGTGAATTGTACCTTGTTTCTTGTTGATCGGGACAAGATTGGAAACCCACTTAGTGAGAGCCACCAGATAAATAAATATGACTTTGAGAAGTTTCTCAACTTCAAGCTTGATAGCGGCCACTTTACGTGGGTGGAACGGATGAAGGTGTTGTCAGATGGGTTTAGCGTTTGGGTATGTCTTAATCTCATGTATCACAATGTCAAGGTCAATACCCAACATTTCTTCATAGCTCTAGGCGAAGACGTCACAAAATTCTTTGAAAAGCAACTTATAGGTGATGATTTCGTCATGGGAACACGAAGCTCCGATATGCACATTTTCGACAATTCTAGGTTTTATGGATATGTCGAGGGGGATGGTGGGTGAGATATTACTTAACTTCCCTTCGAAAAACACATCGTGTGTAGACTCAGGAATGGTGGAAATGATGACAACGGTCGATGGGGTCGAGATCCATTGGTAGCTCTCGATGGTGTGTTGTTCCAAGAAGAGGATGGAATGATGATGTCCATCGTCCCAGGGGGTGTCTTCCATAACATACATAATCATCTCATCTGTGGGAAAAATGATGTGGAAAGGATCTGGAGATAAATGACCAAGAGAGGGGGTAGAAGGGGTTGCTGAGTGAATGGCCTAAACGGTGGATTTGATCGGATACAAAGACATTTCTCCATCGTAACAAAGATGATCGCCCGGGTTGGGTCCCATCCATGGCTCGTGAGACGCAGGGGTTCCGTGAATAGAGGTGGAGATCATGTTGATCGCGGTGACAGACGGATGTGGAACATTGGGTGGTGGGATGGGGAAGGTACCCATTAACGAGGAGTCTTTTAGAAGACCCACACCGACGTTCTCGTATCCGGGGAAGGGGGGGCGGGTTGGCAATGAATGGCATGTTGTCGGTACATGCATTGGAGTTAAATAAGGCTAATTGGTCGATGGTAATTACCTTTCCTTGATGTGGGAAACGTACAACATGGAACAGAGTCGACACAACTATGCGCATGGAATCAATCCAGCTATGACCAAGTAGAATGTTGTAATCAAGAGGAGCGTCAAAGACCTCCACTTCAACTTGGACCGTTTTTCGTTCTAACGTAATTGAAAATGAAGGGAGTACACCATAAGGCTTAAAACCGGAGCCATTAAAGGCTTTGAGTGTGTTGTGGGATTCAGTCAAAGGAGGAGAGCCGATGGATTTCCAACAGGTAATAGGCTTGACACATGTCGAGGCACCCTCATCGATAACTGTTCTACAAATTTTTTTTTCGGAGACAATAACTTGTATTTGGAATGCAAGTTGAGGGGGTAGCCTTGGAATGTGATCTTCCAAGTCAAAAATTATTAAATTCATATCCATAGGGTTGATTCCACCGATAGCTTTCAACAGTGCCTTCTGTTGTATAGGACAACTTTGAAGGACTTCAAGGGCTGACATCGTGGATGGTGCTTGGGCAAGATCTTCAACAATACTGCAATTCTGGGTAGCACGGGCATGAGGATTGAAAGTTGATTTCCGAATGACGCCCTTTGGAGGAGGGCGAAGAACTGTGTCGAGGCTTGGTCGTTCAAGATGAAGAGGACCGTTGGTAGGTGGAGTCATGGGAGATGGTTGGACCAATGAAGGAGGTATCGCATCAACCTTCTCTTTGGAGGAAGAATAATCTTTGGCTCGAGTGGTAAGTGTGATGTCCTTCTGCTTTGAATAACTTGTACACATTAAGACATAGGATGTATTGGAGGGGGAAGGTTGGTCATGAATGACCAATTGGGCCTGTTGTTGAGAAGGGAAGGGTTGTGAAAATATAGCCGGAGTGGGTGGTTTCATTGTCCCTTAAAGGAACTTAGTAACCTCGGCTCGTCATGGACAATCCTTAGTGTAGTGATCATCACCATAGATAAGACAAGGGTATTGGGGTTTGCGCTTATCCCTATCATCTACAGGTGGTGTTTTGGTTCTCTCTGCTTGCGAATTATTTTTGTTCTCCTTATTCTTACCCTTTCCCTTTCTGGATTTGTTTTTACCAGCGGGGGTAGATTGAACAACATTTACCTCAGAAGTCTTGTCAGTGGGAGGCATAGGAGATAGAGCATTTTGAACATTAGAAGAAATGGGTTTGGGGTTGTTGCTAGAGGTTTAGATAGAATGAGGTTGGGTATGGAAAGTGCCAATCACACCATCGGTTGCATGAGAAGCAACTGGAGTAGTTGAAGTGGTGGAAGTAGAAGGATGAGGCGCATCAGAGAGTAAGTCATAAAGAGTACTCGTTTGTGAGTAAACAAGGTCAAGGTATTGAGCACGACTAATGGTCTGTTCTTCTATGACAACTCCACCCATGGTGATGTCACGACCGATGTCATTCATGAATGATTTTGTGAACCACTCTGCCAGCAACTGATCGAGAAGTTCAATTTTGATGAGACGTCATCTCCGTCACCACTCATGAATGTGATCGGAGATATGAGAAGCTTTGGTTTGTTTGAAAGAACTCAAAATCTCGGTCCCCGTTTCATAGCGGATCGGTAACTGGTAGTGGGTGAGGAAAGCCATAGTAAGGGTGTTGAATTCGGTGAAGAAACCTTGTGGTAATTCTATATACCACTTAACAGGGGAACCCATGAGGGTTCGCTGCAAAAGGCATAAAAGAATAGAGTCAGCCATCAAGGAGTTGGATGAGCACCAAAGGTTGTTTGGGTCCTCTCCCGGTTTGCAATCGAATTTAGGGATGTTAGATGGTAGTTTGGCCGGTATGGCGGTCCATCGAGGAGAGTGACGGATCATGTTAGAAACATTTCTTGTCTTGGGCCTAAGAGCATCCAGGTATGTAGGTTGCTCAAGGAGCGCCCAAGCGCAGCACATAGAAGAAGTCATGTTTGGACTTAAAATCAAGTGAGCGGGAAAAATTATAGTGTCAACGGTCCTGATCCATCCACATGAGTAGATCAGCGGTTGGCGGGAAATCGTAGATAGCAGAGTTGCACCGAGATTAGAGCAAACAGATCTCACCCATATTGTATACAGGGAAGAATAACAGCCGTCCATCCAAGGGACGCGTGGCGTGAGATCTAGTCGCATCGGTTTTTCGGCAGTCGCGAGTTCAAAGGGTGAATTTTTTCTGACGTTGTACATTTTGAAACCCCGAACCCCGAAACACCGAAAGCACCCAAAGGCAGGCCCACAATATCGAGGAGCAGCCTCAGCCTTCCATCCAAAGGGGACACCTGGCGGCCAATTAAGCCATCTCGACGTTTCGTCCATCGCGACCCCAAACCGCAAGGAGCAGCTCCGTCATTTTCCCGATGCATGAGGTGACGGGAGCATCCATGACTTGAGCTCACAATATCACCGAGTGAGTCAGGACCATAATATCTGAGAGGGACATGTGGCACAATATTAAGTCGTCTCAACATTTCTCTCATCGTGATTTCAAAAAGCAGGGATTAGCTCCTTCCCATTCGCGAACGCCGAAAGCGCTTTGGGAATAAGCACGTGGTCACAGCCCGTGGTCACTTAGGGAAAGAAAGGAGTTGTATAAAGAAGGCCAAAGGCACCGAGTTTAGTTACATAGGGGATCATCGCGATCTCCAGGCACCATCGGATCCGATCTCAATATTGTTTCTCGCTCGGAGTAAATGAAGGCAAGGAGGGGTGGTTGAAACCTCTCCTCATTCATTAGGTGCGAAGTATGGAGGGCCTGGCAAGCAGTCTGCTCGAGAGGGTCCTGTGTACCATTTCTTCCAAAAAATCCATGCTGAGTCTTCAACCAGCCGGAGGAGGTCTGCACACATTAGCTCGACTCTTAATGGTTCAACTACTTCCCTTGCAGGAGCCATGCACAGTTAAGGTGGCGTCTGACAAAGAATAGCCGTCCAAATTTCGTCGAGGGGACACCAAATCTTGGGTGCATGATCGGACAGAGTCTGCATGCGTAGACTGTCAGAATACATGCAGACACAATGTTTTGAATGCATCGTCTTATTTTTTTTGTTGTTGTTGTTTTTGAGTATATGTAGGTGTTTTCACCATTTTTGTAAGGGAACGATGGTTGAGCTAGGCTCCCGATTGTAAAGTTTTGATGCAGCGTTGGTCACTCTGGTTAATGTATAAGGCATTGGAGACTTCTTACTTTATGGATGTCAGCCTCTTTTTCCATCTCTTTGTCTACTGTGTTAGAATAGCTCAGAATTGGAGGATCCAGTCGAGTTGCGCTGTTTTAGGATGATGTAGGTTGGATCACTGCAACGGTCGCAACGTTTCTAATCAGTTCTTGTGTTTTCTCAGTGCTGGAATGGCTTGGAATTGGAGGATCCATTCGAGTCACCCCTCAACTCCTTGAAACTCTGGACCAAGAGGATCTTGGCTTCTGATATTTTCTTCCTCAAGCTTTCGAAGGCCTGTTGCCCGAGGCAGTCTTGCTCACCCTTCTCACAAGTCTTCAATCTACCACCCTTTAAGCAACCTACTGGCGGAAGTTGGATCAATACCTCCCTTTCTTTCTACATATCAGACCTTGGTTCCTGTGTCAATGTTACTTTCCTGGGTCTCTTTCCATTTGACCACCCCAATTCATTAAATCGTGACATAAAAATTGAAGGGCGTCGGGCTCTACTCCTGCAAGCAATCCAGGAGTGAATTTCATCGCCAACATTTCTTGCGTCGTTGTCGGGGACAAAGTTGAAGATTTTCCCTGGGTAGAACGACATTGAGCCTCTTATTCTGAAGGTGCATCAGACATCAGATCCCTTCAAGATTGCTACTGTGCACCTGGCGACTCCACTGTGGTGATTCCATTGTTTCCACTTCACTATTCAGCTGTGGCTACTGTTGGCACACCTGAAAGCTGACCCAGAGGAGCTTTCTCGAGAAGGTTTTAGCAGCTGCTTTCTCAGCCTAAGAAGCTTCCTGGGGTAAAAACAATGTTAGGATCTAGCCTTTGATGGTGAACAAGGACCACACACATTCGAAGCTACGCATCTTTCACCTAGCGACTCCATGATTCAAGGATCGATTGGCGACTCCACTGGTTCGATATGGAGAAAATTCTTGCTTGCAGGTTTGCTCCTTTTAATTTTTCTGCTATTCCTGGTTTTCCTAATGTTGCCCCCTCTCTGAATGAATGGGGTGATTATTTGCCCATATTTGGAAAATGTGAAGAGGACAAACCTACTCAGCACCTCAGTGAGTTTCATGAACTCGTGCGTCAATGGGAGATACATCATGAGGATGTATTACTTAAGATGTTCGTGTTCTCGTTAGCAGGGGATGCACGTAAATGGTATCATTCTTTACCCCCTGCTAGCATTTATTCACTCTTAGAGTTTCATGCATCTTTCATCGCCTATTGTCAGGATTTTTATCCCTCCGAGTTAATTTGTCATAACTGTGGTGAGGGATACCACAACTCTGTACAAAATGAAGCTATTTCTGACATAGGCTGTGAGGATAATCCTGATGACCTGGATCAGAAATCATTCCTTTATCCTCCCCATTCGTCTGCATCAGAGGAGTGTTATGGAAGTGATGAAGATCCCAGGGAGGAAGAAGACACCCTGAGTGAACTGAGGGAACAGGTGAAGTATCTCTCTGTTCAATTAGAAAGGTTGAAATATGAAGATTGTGCAGAGGACTTTCTAGCCTGGCAGGAAGAAGATGACCTGAGTGAACTAGTGGAGCAGGCGAAATTCCCCACTCCCCAATGTGCAAAATTGGAATCTGAAGACAACGAAGAGGATTTTCCAGTCTTTAAGGCAGATGATCTAAGTAGTTCTTTTGAAGAGATTATTGAAGATTTCTTGGATGCGTTAGAATCTGCCCCCGATGAGCCTGATGTCTCAAATTTAAACAAAGAATCCATTGTGGAAGAGGATTGCTCTTTCTTCCTTCATGAGATTTCCCATGATGTATTTACATTTGGGATTGAACAGAAGGATCGGGAGACCTTTCCCATTTCACAAGATGGGGGAGTGCATGGAAAAGAGGAGGAGGAACCAGAGGAATGGTTGAGCGTGCATTTCTTTTTCTATCCAGAGCCAGTCAGCAAGCAGCCACCACCCGAGATCAGTGATCCTACGAAAGTTGTCCGCTCACCTGTGCTTGTCAGAGATATTAAGCCACACGAGAACAACTGTGTAGCAGAGGAGGCTGCCTGTCGCCAATTTTCCGAAATTTTCCACTCATTCTATGATCATGTCAACAAGTACATGGAGTGGAATTTCCCCTATGCCTTGGAGCCACCCTATTTCATCTCAATTTCAGCCTGTAAGGAGGAGTTGAAGATTTTAATCGATCTACTGTCACGGTTACACCATCTGCTGATGATCATTGACAGAAGGAAGGAGCTTCTATCCAGGAAGCTGCTTGAAAGGCTATGGTGGAAAACAGCTTTCACCTAGCCCCATGTAAAGTGTTTTATTAGTTTATGATTGTATATAAATAATCTCCTTTGAGCATGTATCTTTATTTTGTTGCTTTTATTTTTCGGCTTGTATTTTCAGCAGCGAGATGTTTTGAGCCTGACTCCATAGCCCAACAACAAGGCACTAAAGATGCGGAATGAGTTCTTAGAGAATCACAGGGACGAATCTATCCCCCATGGAGCCTAATGTTAGCGAAATTTCTTGTCTTGGGCCTAAGAGCATCCAGGTCTGCAGGTTTCTCGAGGAGCACCCAAGCGCAGCGCATAGAAGAAGTCATGTTCAGACTTAAAATCAAGCGAGCGGGCAAAATTATAGTGTCAACGGTCCTGATCCATCCACATGAGTAGATCAGCGGTTGGCGGGAAATCACAGATAGCAGAGTTGCGTCGAGATTAGCGCAAACAGATCGCACCCATATTGTATACAGGGAAGAATAGCAGTCATCCATCCAAGGGACGTGTGACGCGAGATCTAGTCGCGTTGGTTTTTCGGCAGTCGCGAGTTCAAAGGGTGAATTTTTTATGACGTTGTACATTTTGAAACCTCGAAATGCCGAAAGCACCCAAAGGTGGGCCCACAATATCGAGGAGCAGCCTCAGCCGTCCATCCAAAGGGGACACCTGGCGGCCAATTGAGCCATCTCGACGTTTCGTCCATCGCGACCCCAAACCGCAAGGAGTAGCTCCGTCATTTTCCCGATGCGTGAGGTGACGGGAGCATCCATGACTCGGGCCCACAATACCATCGAGTGAATCAGGACCGTCAGATCTGAGAGGGATGTGTGGCACCATATTAAGTCGTCTCGGCGTTTCGCTCATCGCAATTTCAAAAAGCAGGGATTAGATCCTTCCCATTCGCGAACGCCGAAAGCGCCTTGGGAATAAGCACATGGTCACAACCCATGGTCACTTAGGGAAAGAAAGGAGCTGTATAAAGAAGGCCAAAGGCGCCAAGTTTAGTTATAGAGGGGATCATCGCGATTTCCAGGCGCCATCGGATCTGATCTCATTATTGTTTCTCGCTCGGAGTAAATGAAGGTAAGGAGGGGTGGTTGAAACCTCTCCTCATTCAGTAGGTGCGAAGTATGGAGGGCCTGGCAAGAAGTCTGCTCGAGAGGGTCCTGTGTACCATTTATTCCAAAAAATCCATCCCGAGTCTTCGACGAGTCAGAGGAGGTCTGCACACGTTAGCTCAGCTCTTAATGGCTCAGCTACTTCCCTTGCAGGAGCCATGCGCAGTTAAGGTGGCGTCTGACAAAGAATAGCCGTCCAAATTTGGTCGAGGGGACACCAAATCTTGGGTGCACGATCGGCCAGAGTCAGCATGTGCAGACTGTCAGAATACATGTAGATGCAATGTTTTTAATGCAGCGTCTTATTTTTTCTACTGCTGTTGTTTTTGAGTATATGTAGGCGTTTTCACCATTTTTGTGAGCGATCGATGGTTGAGCTAGGCTCCCGATTGTAAAGTTTTGATGCAGTGCTGGTCACTCTGGTTAATGTATAAGGCATTGGAGACTTCTTACTTTATGGATGTCAGCCTCTTTTTCCATCTCTTTGTCTATTGTGTTAGAACAACTCGGAATTGGAGGATCCACTCGAGTTGTGTTGTTGTAGGATGATGTAGGTTGGATCACTAGAATGGTCGTAGCGTTTCTAATCAGTTTTTTTGTTTTCTCAGCGCTGGAATGGCTTGGAATTGGAGGATCCATTCGATTCACCCCTCAGCTCCTTGAAACACTGGACCAAGAGGATCTTGGCTTCTGAGTTTTTCTTCCTCAAGATTTCGAAGGCTTGTTTCCTGAGGAAGTCTTGCTCACCCTTCTCACAAGTCTTCCATCTACCACCCTTTAAGAAACCTACTGATGGAAGTTGGATCAAGACCTCCCTTGGTTTCTACATACCAAACCCTGGTTCCTGTGTTAATGTTTCTTTCCTGGGTCTCTTTCCATTTGACCACCCCCATTAATTAAATCGTGACATAAAAACTGATGGGCGTCGGGCTCTGCTCTTGCAAGCAATTCAGGAGTGACTTTTGTCACCAACAGATCAGATCATTTAAAATCCTCGACAGATCCGAGAGGTCCAAGGTGGCTAATAAAGGTAGCTGTCTATTCACATGCGGTTACTGGTGACTTTGGGGAGGGAGTCGCATCGGAAAACCAGTAGGACCATAAGCAGTGTGCATATAATGCAAGGATCCGAGCAGATTTGGTTGTTGGTGTGGAGGAAAGTAACTCATAGGGTTGTACCCTTGAACGGGGGCATGGGGTTGAGCATTCAAGCCCCTAATACGATTAGACGTACTTGGATAGGGTTGGCCTGTACTAGGGGGTATGGCGGAGCTCATTTGAGGTTGTTGCCCCCCAGTCGATGGAGGATTATGTTGTATAAGATGATTCCAATACTTGGCCAAGGATGGAGGTATGTTTAGCCCATAGGGTTGGGTAGGTGGGGGTTGCCCTCCAATTGGGGGTTGTGTCCCAATTGGGATTTTTCCTGCAAGGGGGGGTTGAGTTTGGCCTCCTTGGTGAAATTGTCCACCAACGGGAATCTGGTAACTAGGTGTGAAAGACGAGATGGTTCCACTAGGATCAATACCTCTGATAGAGGATGGAGGAGGTCCTGTGAAAGGGGGTTGAGGAAGTGTCGAAATGAAACTGAGAAGATGGTGCCCAGAAGGAGTGGGACCACCAGTAATTCCGGATGTGATTTGTGTAGGTGTGGGAGTAGAAGCATTCAACGCACGATATCTAGGTGGAAGTGTTGGGGTGATTCTGGGTGAAAGTTGTGTGCCAATGGGGGCTTGGCTCGCCACAGTAATCTTGGTGTGAGGACTTGTAGTATCTGTGTAATGGACCATTTTTAGAGGGAGAGTCAAGATGTGGTCAACTCGCGGAGCTTCTGTACCAAGAAAATGATAAGCAGTAGTAAAAGGTACTACATCAGGATAAGATGTTTCGGGTAGCTCAGGTGCGACAGTGATATCAACGCCTACTCCTGAGACAAAGAGATCCTGTCTAAAAATTCTAGTAGTCCAAAAAGGGTCTTAACCCTCAAGTCCTAGGAAAGGCCCAATTGGTGATCCAGAAGACTGAACAACTAAGGCTCCAGAAGAATTCACTCACACAATACATCTCTAGAAGTCGGGATGAAGTTGGAAGTCCTCTTGAGAATTAGTAATTCAGAACCATTCTAAAGAGTTAGTTCTTTGCACTTATGGAGTGGCAACATCTTGGACTTCACTCTGTTGAGGAGAGCCCTCCCGTGAGTTGGTAGGCAAGGGTTGAGAACCTTATATATTTTCTGGGTGTAAGCCTTTCATTCTACATGAATGGCGTGGAGGGTCAATTGTGATTGAGTTAGAAACTTACGGAGGAAATTCTATGGTCAACTTGGGTGAACAAACAACATGCGCTAGTAAATATCTAAGAGGCAAAACCAAGCAAACAACACGTTCTAATTCTGAAGTCACTAGTTGGTGATGAAATCCAACGTCGCGAAAGAAGGGGTTGGGCTAGGGTGGAAAAGTTACGTTGACGACCTGCTTAACGGACTTACACCCTGGTGCAAGCTCCCACACATAATCGTGGGTATACCCTCCAAGGAGCCCGAGTGAGTTTGGCCAATGCCGATTCTAGGTACTGTGAAGACTTGCCCCTTCACAGTCACCTTGTGTAATACCTTGAGAATATAGGCTACTAAGGTTACCACCAACAACAATAATGCCTGGGGGAACATTTGATAGTCCGATCCACACACAAGGGCAGGGTATCTAGCCTAAAATCAGCTTGAGAGGCTTCCACTCATCATTGTGGGTATACCTTCAAGTGACCCCCGTAATACGTGCAATCTCTACACTGATATCAACAAAGCAGGGTGAGTAACTCTGTCAATCTCGATGCGACCTCGGGTTTGACCCTTGTGAAAGAAGGGCTTTCCAGGACAAAATGTTGCAAATGGAATTTGAGACTCCTTATCACAATATACTATTGTGGGTTTTGTGCTTTGGAGAGTGTGTCTCACTCCCTATTCCAAATCTCTAGCCTAGCTAATGTTGGTGTAAAAGAGCCCTAGAAAAAGTTACTAGTTAAATTTTAAAATTGCGCATTATTATTAAAGGTTGTTATTACTCAAAGGAGATGGAAATGAAACCAATGTTGTGTGAGACTCTGACCCAACAATGCATATATAGGAATGAGCGATACAATTTTTTTGTTCGATGAATCCTATTTACAGGAGAGAAAGAGGATTTTTCTGGAACAATATGAACTATGATGTATGATCTTCTCTGAAATGAAATATCAATCAATCATGGACAATGCAAATTCTCTATTCATTATTTTTCAACAATTGAATGCCAATATTTTCGAATAAAAAGTTTCTTAAAAAAGAGAAAATGTATTTAATTTTTTATTAGAAACCAAACAACAGTGGTGGAACTAAGAAAAAACAAGCAACCAATGAAAAAGAAATACCCAACAAACACCCAAACTAATCTTTCAATGAAGACAAAAATAAAAAACAGACAAGACTAGTCTCTTCAAATGCATATGGATAACAATTTTCCAAGTAATGAGCAATTGAAAAAGACAATTAATCCCAACTTTTAAACCGATCACCGGCTCCTAACCAAACAAGCACTCGGATTTCAAAACCAAAGATTATATCCTTGTTAAGAAAAGGTCAAGAGGTAACAGTTAAGAAAAAATCAACAAGAAGAGATTTCGATTTCAAAAGACTAATCATTGACGAAATTCAAAGCCAAGAAATAATCACTCACTAGCCAGATAAGTTTTTTTCAGACACACAAACAAATCTGGGCATCTGAGGTCAAAAAGGGATTAAATCCAAAAATTTGCAAGTGGGTTCGCAGGATGGAAGTGGGGTGCAGTGCGAGAAAGAAGGATTCTCACAGGCTAGACAAAGGCAGAGTGCGATAAGCTCGCACTGAACTGAACAACAGGGTGTGAACTCTAGTGGTTCTCGCAGGCTACAGAAAGGTGCAGTGCAAGAAGGCCTGAAACTAAGCAAAATTTTGGAAAAGGACAAAATTTTTGAAGGAACTTCTGGGCCCAGAGAGTCTATTAGGGTGTCCTCAAGACTCAGAGATTGATTGAAATGAAAAATGGTAAGTTAAGAGAAAATGGACAAGGAAAAACCACCCAAAACCACCAAAAATGGGTTGCATCCCCAGCGGAGTCGCAAAGTATATTCAATGTCAACTTATGCATATGATCAAGGAATTACACAATAAAGTAAGAGTGACATTATGGGAAAGGGACATGCCACTGTATCATATTAACTGAAAGTAGAAGATACAACCTGACCGCCTTGATGTCGCAAGCTTCCTTTCAGTGACCCTTGGTCCCAACACAAACACTTGCTCACTACTTGTATGAAGAAGATCCAATACCTCTTGATAGACCAAATAGAGCCTTCAAGCTTCTGTCCAAGCGGGGTTCTCCACACAATTCTTTCACCAATTCTTCATTCAATCTTGCTTAACCATTTCCATGAGAAACCTTTCAATATATAGGAGAAAGAGAGATGGTTACATGGATGAGGATGATCCCATAAAATATGAGAAGTCAGTAGAATTACAACCATGCGAATGCCAACTCATTTTCTAGCAGATTCCCTTCTTGAACCCTAGAGACCTCTTCTCCTTTCCAAGCTTAAAAACAGGTTCGCACCCTATATATGGAGAAGACTGTGAGAAGTTCGCACCCTAAGTGTGGGTGGCCTGCGAGAATGAAGGATTCTCGCACCCTAGACCATAGGCAGCCTGCAAACTCATCTTAAAAATATGTTTTTGGAAGAAGACAGGAGCCACTTTTCTCAGGCAAAAAATCCTTGTTGGGAGCCTGAATACATCACTATTGAGACATCACCCAAGTGACCAAAATCATGTGTAACAGAATGCCCCCCAAACTATGAGGCCAGAATCTGTGACAACCGAAATACTTTGTAAATTGCGTTTGCGTGTCAGAAACCAGGAGTGCACCTAATTGTAAACCTTAAAACAACCAAGCATCTGCAGAATATAATTCCAATTCTGAGGTAGGCATTCCCATACTCAGATCACATATGAATAAAATCATAAATGTAGGTCATGGCCACCAATCATACACCGTGGATCCATGCTGTCAAAATGTTGCATAGCCACCAGGAATACACTGTGGATCTATGATAGAAGACTTAAATTAATATGACATAGCCACATGACATACAAAGTGGATCTATGTACTGAGGTCAATCATACATATTCCATTACATCCTGGATCAAAAAGATGAGACCCAGGGTCTTAAATCCCGTCACCTGAAAGTACGAATCTAACCATGCGATTACATGTGCTGAAGTCGAACATGGTAGAAACCACTTGATTACCAATCATTGATGAAACTGTTAACAAGTGCGAGTGAAATCACCATTAACGTTAATGATTCCCAAGGTACACCAGTACAATTCGACGAATGTGAATAAATGAGCCGAGGTCGAACACTCGACAGAACCTCCCGATCAGGGGTCAATAATGAAAACCCACTGTTGAAAGCGAGGAAACCTACCATTGAGGCATGCAAGTTCCAAGGTACCATATAATTTCTAAGTCTTGTTTCCAGATAATGAGTTGGAGTCGATGGAACAAGACTTGTCACAGGAGGGCCTTGATGTATCCCCCATCAATGACAAGAAATAAGTAACATACTTTGAGGATGAAACAAAGTATGAATATAGGTTGAAACAGACACAGGGAAGGTAGACGTAGTAAGAATGGACAATAGTAGATGATTGACTCAATAGAGGGCTTGGGTGAACTTCTCTTGAACATATGAATAACATGACCAAGCACTTGACAACACTGACTCAAAGACGACCCAGGATATGACCTTGTAGAAAGTTGAATGAGAGACAAATGGATTTCCCAAACCGACTTCAAATGATGAATAGGGGGTGTCATGTAGAAGAGCGACGCTTAATACCATTAATATGAATACGAAAACACATCCCTTTCCCAAAATTTCCCCCACCATTTCTGGAGAGTACCTCTTTATTTTTACGCAAGCTTGAGGAGGATAACATATGCCTGCCAATTTAAGCTCATCCTTCGGATGAGTCCCTCGAAGTATGTTTAACGAAACCTAAGAAGGAGTGGTTCGGTCCCATTGTGGGTCTTTTGATGTTTGTTTAACGAGTCCAAAGATAGAAAACTCGGGGGTTTTTCATGTTTTGAGAGTCTGAAAAACACTTAAAGAGAAATCTCTTAGTTCCTTTTTCGTAAAATAGTTCAAAAGGACCAAAAAAGTGATAAACTATCACCCATCGAACATTTTGTTTAGATACTTTTATGAGCGTGAATAGAACAAGGTCGCTCAACCATCTTTTCATTTTTATGGAGTGTGAAAAGAGCTTAAATGATACCCCTTTGTGTTCGTCATTTCCGTGTGACCATGACGAGTACGAAAAGACGCAAAAAGTATACTCGATTATGTTCTCATGTATTTTTTAGCGTGAGAACGAACGAAGACTGAGCTCGAGGTTTTTCTAAAAACCCTAAAAAGTAGTCGTATATGCAACAAAAAAGAAAAAACATCCAAACTCCTTCGCATGGACTTCAAAGTTTCTATATCTGCAAAATGTCACACTCATAGGACTATTAGGCATTAGGTTATATAGACAAAACAATATAAAAAATCAACTAAAATGGTAAAAAGTTAATAAATATGGGTAAAAAGGGCTTTTACCATTTCATTGTGATTTTGCCAAAAACTTTGCCCAATACACCTCATTTTCCCCCAAATTTCGTTGCTCGATTTCGAGAGGTACAAGCGACCATTTGGTGAACCGTCTCTGCCAATGAGGTAAGCTCTTGATCTTCTACCTTTTCCATGGTTTATGTTTAGTTTTCATTGGCAATTTTTAGAGTTTTAGGTTCATTTTAGGGCCACAACTTGCACCCCATCATTCTCGTAGGTTGGCCATACGGGACCTGTGAGAATATAGGATTCTCGGAGGCAGCCTTAAGGGAACTTGCGAGAATCTCGCACTATGCTAAAGGGGCACCTGCGGGGGCCGAAAAATGAAATTTAAATTTGATTTTTGCTCAATAAAAATTATGCCAAGGTTTGAAATAAGTTGTTGACCCTTCTCTTATGGTTCTTGTGTAGGTATTTGACAATCACAATGCTGGAGTGATGAGAAAGAGAACATTAAGAGGAGGATTCCATTGCCGAGAATGACTCGGTTAGAATCACTTCCCTTCGAGATTGTGGGCTCTTGAAATTCTTCAAGATTCTGGGTATAAGGGCCCAACTCATATTGTTGGAATACTTGGTTCATATGTGGGACGTGGGCCAACAATTGTTTCATGTGGGAGTCCACACGTTGACCCTAGATATCAAGGATATCTATTTTCTAACGGGGCTATCACGGCATGGGTACCATGCTAGCTTGATCGGTAGCCAAGGTGGCGAACTCCCTATGAGTGAGTATTGTCACTAGTACTGTGTTCCTGAGGAAGAAAGAAGCAATGGCAAGGTTGTTATTTAAGGGGTCCAAAAATTGATCCTGCGAACCATCTTGTTCACTATAGCATGCATGGCCGGGAGTGTGGATCCACACATGGCTCTCCAGAGCTACTTCCAATACACCATATATTGCACAGAGCCACGAGTCTTCAGCTGGTCGGATGGAGTTCTCCATAGTATGAAGAGGAAATTGACGAAGTGCAGGAGGGGCAAATTGAAGCAGTTTGGGTACGGATCACTTTTGGTGTCCTTCTTCCTCGAGAGGGTCCCATTGCTGAGATTATAGGTTGAATGGGGTTTACTAGCCCCACAGGATCCGAGGATGTTGAGGTGGTGCAACCTCATGGCCCAACACATAGCTGGGCCCATCATCAAGTACAATGATTCATTTTTCGATTGTATGCGGCCCCATATGCTAATGATTGATGACTATGCATACGCTGGTTTGGATTTCCGAGGGGATCCAGATTTGGCCCTACCTGAGGATGCTCAGTGGGGTGATTTAGGTAAGAAGTACACATTTTGTTCTTTTTAAATGTTTTTGTAATTTTTATCATATGGATTTTTTTTGTGTTTATCCAAGAACTAATCAAAACAATATCTTTTTGATGACACAGATGTGGGGCGATATCGACCTCCGGGAACTTCTCTTATTCAACGACGAGGAGAGGCGGTTGTAGTGGTGAGATGGGATGTCGAAGACTATGAGGCAGTGGATAAGAACTTAGAGGGGTTGACTGCTGACATCCCGTATATGGCTATCGGGGAGATCCCTAGACGTTACCGGTGCCATACTGTGGGGGTGTCCAAGTCTATCAGTCAACTGCTTCGTAGGGTGGCCCGAGCAGTCGTGTGTTATCATGAGCATCATCCGTGATGCTATTTTGTAGAAGCCATGGGCTTCATATTTTTGAGATTTTGGTCCTTGGATAGAAACTTTTTGTAAGAACTTTTGATCGTTATATACATATATAACTCTTCTACTGGCTTATCTTGTGTTGTGTGATACATGTGATGTGATTGGTTTATAAATGGCCCAAATGTCTATCTAATACATAGTTAGCTAATGCATCAGTCAATGTATTTAGACATCTAGGAATGTGTTGATACTCAACATAATCAAAATAACGTTCCAAGAGGCGAATTCCTAAATATACCCGTAATAAAGTAGGACTTCGAATAACATAGACGTTACTTAGCTATAGTACTACTAGCTACGAATTGAGTTGTACAACCACGTGGCAGATACTGAGCGAAATAGCATCAATCAACAGTTCGATGACGGTGCTATATTTTGCAATATTGTTGGTTGCACGGTCGAGACACACACATCATAGAGTGATAATTTCATTTGTAGGGGCGTAAATTTCCCAAGCAGCAGAAGCAAGGTTCTGAGTACTACGGATAGCTCCATCAGTGAAGCCAATGTGGGGTAGAGAATACTATGAGATCTGGAAACCAAGCACAATGTAATATAAGCAGTTGAGGGTAGAGACCAAATAAAAAAAAAACGCATACTACAGTAACACACAAAAAGTATGGTACAATAAAATACAAGCACTCATGCAAGGTGATCTTAGGTATAGTACTTCTTTAAGTACAACTGATTTCTGGGTTCACTCAAAGGGATACCGTCGTAGTCCACTAACTTGTAAGATCTTTCTCCAAAACTCGTCTAACAATATAAGGACCTCGCCACATAGCTTCTAATTTTCCTGCTCCTAGCATATCCCAATCTTGTTCGTAAAGGAGAACCAGATCACCTTCGGAGAAAACGCAAGCCTTGACATGTTTTTCGTATTGGGCTTTGATGCATTTCTTCTGGGCTTCTATGACTAGTGTGGCGTCGCGACAAGTTTTGTCTAATCACATGAGATACAACAAATGTTCTTCTTCGGCAGAAGTGTTTGGGAGGAGTTTGACGACTAGTTTTAGGGAGGGTATCTCACATTCAATCTGCAGGATGGCTTCTAGACCATAGACTAAATGGAATGGTGTAAAACCCAGTAGCAGACTTAACAGATGTCTGGTAAGCCCACAATGCTGAAAGCAACATCGTGTGCCAACTCATTTTGTGAATCCCTATCATTCGTCAAAGCATGGTAATGAGGACTTTGTTAATTGCTTCAACTTGGTCGTTGGCTTGTGGGTAATAGGGTGTTGAGTTTTCATGGAGAAGACCCAACTTTTCAGTGAGTTTGGACATCATGAAGTTTCTAAAGTGGCTACCGTGATCAGTGACGATAGCCTGATGAACACCAAAACAAGCTATGATGTGATTGAATATGAATAATGATGCAGTCTTTCCGGTGTTGTCAAATGTTGGCATCGCCTCCGCCCATTTCGTAAAATAATCTACGGCTACAATAATGTATCCATGCCCCCCGGTCGAGTGAGGGTGACAAGTCATGAAATCGATACCCCATTTCGAAAAAGGACCAACGGAGACTATAGGGTGAAGAGGAGCAGGGTGTGACCATATTTTATTGTTGTAGGTTTGGTAAGCATGGCATTTTTGGATGACAAATATACAATCGTTAAATAAAGAAGGACAAAAATACCCTGCTCACAAGATCTTTTGGGAAGTAGCATACCCAGACATATGACCACCACGAGCTCCAGAATGGCAGTCAGTTAGGGCTTTCTTGGCTTCATGAAACGTGAGGCAGCGTCAAAAAATGGAGTCAATCCCATGACGATAAAGAGTATCACCGAGGATAATATACTGACGGGCTTGGTAGCGTATTCGACGACAGTCAGTACTAGACAAATTGGGCCAGAAAGTCTGGGTTTGGAGATATATGATGATATCTCCATACCAAATATCATCAAAACTAATCAGGAAAAGGGATTCATCAGGTAATGAATCGGTTGGTACATTTTTCATCTCAGAGTAGGGAAAGTCCCATATCAACTTGGCAAACACTAAGGATTTCATGGACTTAGCGTGTTCAAATTCTAAGTCAAAATCTTGGAGTATCATGATCCATTTGGAGTATTTTCCCCTTAGTAGTTGACGTGTAAGAATGTGATGCATAGGGTTGCAATCAGAAATTACCGTAGACTTGCGAGAGAGGATATAGTGTCAGAAACATTGAACTGCTTAGACGAATGCCAAGGCCAGTTTTTGAACATGTAAATACTTGGTTTCGGTAGGTGTAAGACTTCAACTCAAGTAATAGATGACATGTTTGTCATGAGAATCATCCTCCTGGACGAGAACCATAGCGATGTTGTAGTCTTAGGCTACGAGGTAGAGGAAATAATTGTGACTGTAATCAAGTGGGAAGAGAAGTGGGGTACGTGTCAGAGACAGTTTCAAAGCTTCGAAAGCTTTGTTGGCAGTGGTATCCCATACAAACTCAGACACTTTCTTGAGAAGTCACGTAAATCCAAGAGTTAGCTCGGCATAGTTCAGGATGAAACGACGAAGAAATTTTTCCTTCCCTTGCAAACTTTGTAACTAGCGAAGCGAAGAAGGAGGAGGGAGATTGAGAATCACCTCAACCTTCAAAGGATCTACCCTGATCCCTTAAAGTGAAACAATAAAGCCTAGAAGTCGGTCGGATTCGACGCAGAAAACAGATTTGTGGGGATTCAAGCATATATGGTAAAATCGCCATCGAAGGAAAATGGCATGGAGGTGTATGGGATGATCTACACGGTGCATGGAATGAGCGGGTAAGTCATTGAGATATGGCTGCACAATGTGTTGGACATCATGGAAGGCGTAAGACATAGTGCACTGAAATGTTGCGCCAGAGTTTTTTAAACTGAAAGGAAGTTTCTGATAGGCAAAAGTGCCCCAAGGACAAATAAAAGTGGTTTTGTGTTGGTCCGCGGGAATGATATTGATTTTATTATATCCGTAGAAACCATCCATCAAAGAGACGATTTCACTGTTGGCGCAGTCGTCGATGATCTGGTCAACGAAGGGGGTAGGAAAGTTGTCTTTAGGACATTCTTTTTTAATATACCTATAATCAACGCACATGCAAATTGTGCCTTGTTTCTTGTCGATCAGGACAAGATTGGAAACCCAGTCAGTGAGAGCCACCGCATAAATAAAGTTGACTTTGAGAATTTTCTCGACTTCAATCTTGATAGCAGCTACTTTGCATGGGTGGACCAGATGAAGGTGTTGCCAGACGGGTTTAGCATTTGGGTATGTCTTAATCTCATGTATTAGAATGTCAAGGTCAATACCCGACATTTCTTCAAAGCTCTAGGTGAAGACGTCACGAAATTATTTGATAAGTGACTTGTAGGTGACAATTTCATCAGGGGAACACGAAGCTCCGATATGCACATTTTCGACAATTCCAGGTTTTATGGATATGTCGAGGGGGATGGTGGGTGAGATATTACTTAACTTATGTTCCAAAAACACATCGTGTGTAGACTCAGGAATGGTAGAAATGACGACAATGGTCGACGGGGTCGAGATCCATTGGTAGCTCTCGATGGTGTGTTGTTCCAGGAAGAGGATGGAACGATGATTTCCATCGTCCCAGGGGATGTCTTCCATAACATACATAATCATCTCGTCCATGCGAAAAATGATGTGGAAAGGATCTGGAGATAAATCACCAAGAGAGGGGGTAGAAGGGGTTTTCGAGTGAATGGCCTGATAGGTGGATTCGACTGGACACAAAGGCATTTCGTCACCATAACGAAGATGATCGTTGGGGTTGGGTACCATCCATGGGTCGTGAGACACAGGGGTTCCGTGAATAGAGGTGGAGATCATGCTGATCGAGGTGACAGATGGATGTGGAACATCAGGTGGTGGGATGGGGAAGGTACCCATTAACGAGGAGTCTTTTAGAAGACCCACATCGATGTTCTCGTATTCGGGGGGGGGGGGGGGGNTTGGCAATGAATGGTATGTTTCCAGTACATGCATTGGAGTTAAAGAAGGCTAATTGGTTCATGGTAATTACCTTTCCTTGATGTGGGAAACGTACTACATGGAACAGAGTCAACACAACTGTGCGCATGGAATCAATCCAGCTACGACCAAGTAGAAGGTTGTAATCGAGAGGAGCGTCAAAGACCTCCACTTCAACTTGGACTGTTTTTCCTTCTAATGTAATCAAAAATGAAGGGACTACACCGTAAGGCTTAAAACTAGATCCATTAAAGGCTTTGAGTGTGTTGTGGGATTCAGTCAAAGGAGGAGAGCCGATGGATTTCCAGCAGGTAATAGACTTGACACACGTCGAGGCACCCTCGTCGATAACTGTTCTAAAAATGATTTTGTCGGAGACAATAACTTGTATTTGGAATGCGAGTTGAGGGGGTAGCCTTGGATTGTGATCTTCCAAGTCAAAAATTATTAAATTCATATCCGTAGGGTCGATTCCACCGATAGCTTTCAACAGTGCCTTCCATTGTATAGGACAACTTTGAAGGACTTCGAGGGATGACATCGCGGATGGTGCTTGGGAAAGATCTTCAAAAATACTGCAGTTCTTGGCAGCTCGGGCATGAGGATTGAAAACCGATTTCTGAATGAATCCCTTTGGAGGAGGGCAAAGAACTGTGTCGAGGCTTGGTCATTCAAGATGAAGAGGACCGTTGGTAGGTGGAGTCATGGGAGATGGTTGGATCAATGAAGGAGGTATCGCATCGACCTTCTCTTTGGAGGAAGAATAATCTTTGGCTCAAGTGGTAAGTGTGATGTCCTTCTGCTTTGAATAACCTGTACACATTAAGACATAGGATGTATTGGAGGGGGAAGGTTGGTCATGAATGACCAATTGGGCATGTTTTTTAGAAGGGAAGGGTTGTGACAATACAGTCGGAGTGGGTGGTTTCATGGTCCCTTGAAGTAACTTAGTAACCTTGGATCGTCATGGACAATCCTTAGTGTAGTGATCATCAACACAGATAAGACAAGGGTATCGGGGTTTGCGCTTATCCCTATCATCAACAGGTGGTGTTTTGGTTCTCTCTGCTTGCGAATTATTTTTGTCCTCCTTATTTTTACCCTTTCCCTTTCTAGATTTGTTTTTACCAGCGGCGGTATATTGAACAACATTTACCTTAGAAGTCTTGTCAGTGGGAGGCGTAGGAGATGAAGCATTTTGAACATTAGAAGAAATGGGTTTGGGGTTGTTGCTAGAGGTTTGGACAGAATGAGGTTGGGCATGGAAAGTGCCAATCACACTATCGGTTGCATGAGAAGCAACTGGAGTAGTTGAAGTGGCAGAAGTAGAAGGACGGGGCACTTTAGAGAGTAAGTCATAAAGAGTACCCATTTGTGAGTAAACAAGGTCAAGGTATTGAGCACGACTAATGGCCTGTTCTTCTGTGACAACTCCACCCATGGCGATGTAACAACCGATGTTGTTCACGAATGATTTTGTGAACCACTCTTCCAGCAACTGATCGGGAAGTTTGAGTTTGATGAGACATCATCTCCGTTTCCACTCATGAATGTGATCAGAGATATGAGTGGCTTTGGTTTGTTTGAAAGAACTCAAAATCTCGGTTTCCATTTCATAGCGGATCGGTAACTAGTAGTGGGTGAGGAAATCCATAGAGAGGGTGTTGAAGTCAGCGAAGAAACCTCGTGGTAATTATATATACCACTTCACGTTGGAACCCGTGAGGGTTCGCTGAAAAAGGCATAAAAGAATAGAGTCATCCATCAGGGAGTTGGATGAGGACCAAAGGTTAAAATTCATTACATGATTGTTCGAGTCCTCTCCCGGTTTGCAATCAAATTTAGGGATGTTAGATGGTAGTTTGGCTGGTATGGCGGGCCATTGAGGAGAGTTATGGATCAGATCATTTAAAATCCTCGACAGATCCAACAGGTCCAGGGTGGCTAAGAAAGGTAATTGTCTATTCACATGCAGGTACTGGTGACTTTGGGAAAGGAGTCCCGTCGGCAAACTGGTGGGACCATAAGCAGTTTGCATATAATGCGAGGATCTGGGAAGATTTGGTTGTTGGTGTGGAGGCAAGTAACTCATAGGGTTGTACCCTTGAACAAGGGCATGGGGTTGAGAATTCGATCCCCAAATAGGATTAGACATACTTGGATAGTGTTGGCCTGTACTAGCGGGTATGACGGAGCTCGTTTGAGGTTGTTTCCCCCCAGTCGGTGTAGGATCATGATGTATAATATGATTCCAATAATGGGTGAAGGATGGAGGTATATTTTTTCCATAGGGTGGGGTTGGTGGGGGTTTCCCTCCAATCGGGGGTTGTGTCCCAATTGGGATTTATCCTGCAAGGGGGGGTTGAGTTTGGCCTCCTTGGTGAAACTGTCCACCAACAGGAATCTGGTAACGAGGTGTGAAAGATGGGATGGTTCCACTAGGATCAATGCCTCTGATAGAGGATGGAGGAGGTCCTCTAAAAGGGGGTGGAGGAAGTGTTGGAATGAAACCGGGAAGATGGTGCCCAGAAGGAGTCAGACCACCAGGAGTTCTGGATGTGATTTGCGTAGGCGTGGAAATAGAAGAATTCAATGCACAATATCCGGGTGGAATTGTTGAGGTGACTCTGGATGAAAGCGGTGTGCCAATGGGGGCTTATCTATCCATGGTAATCCCGGTGTGAGGACTCGTAGTATTTTTGTAATGGACCATTTGTAGAGGGAGAGTCAAGATGTGGTCAGCTCACGGAGCTTCTGTACCAGGAAAATAATAAGCAGTAGTAAAAGGTATTGCGTCTGGAAAAGATGTTTCGGATAGCTCAGGTGCGACAATGATATCAACACCTGCACCTGAGCCAAAGATATCTCGTCTAAATATGCCAGTAGTCCAAAAAGGGTCTTGACCCTCAAGTCCTAGGAAAGGTCCAGTTGGTGATCTAGAAGACTGAACAACTAAGGCTCCGGAAGAATTCACTCGCACAATACGTCTCTCGGAGTCGGGATGAAGTCGAAAGTCCTCTCAAGAATTGGTAATTCAGAACCATTCTAAAGCATTAGTTCTTTCCACTTATGGAGTGGCAACGTCTTGGACTTCACTCTGTTGAGGAGAGCCCTCCTGTGAGTTGGTAGGCAAGGGTTGAGAACCTTCTAGATTTTCTGGGGGTAAGCCTTGCATTGTACGTGAATGACGTGGAGGGTCAATTGTGATTGAGTTAGAAACTTGTGAAGGAAATTCTATGGTCAACTTGGGTGAACAAACAACATGCGCTAGTAAAAATCTAGGAGGCAAATCCAAGCAAACAAGACCTTCTAATTCCAAAGTCACTATTTGGTGATGAAATCCAACGTCGCGAGACAAGAAGGGGTTGGGTTAGGGTGGAAAATTTACGTTGACGACCTGCTTAATGGAATTATAGCCTGGTGCAAGATCCCACACATAATCGTGGGTATACCCTCCAAGGAGCCCGAGTGAGTTTCGCCAACGTCGATTCCAGGTACTGTGAAGACTTTCCCCTTCACAGTCACCTTGTGTAAGACCCTGAGAAGATAGGCTACTAAGGTTACCACCAACAACAATAATTCCTGGGGTAACATTCGAGAGTCCGATCCACATGCAAGGGTAGGGTATCTAGCCCGAAATCAGCTTCAGAGGCTTCCACTCATCATTGTGGGTATACCTCCAAGTGACCCCCGTAATACGTCGAATCTCTACACTGATATCAACAAAGCAGGGTGAGTAACTTTGTCAATCTCAATGTGACCTCGGGTTTGACCCTTATGCGAGAAGGGATTCCCAGGACAAAATGTTGCAAATGGAATTTGACACTCCTTATCACAAGATACTATTGTGTGTTTTGTGCTTTGGAGAGTGTGTCTCACTGCCTATTCCAAATCTCTAGCCTAGCTAATGTTGGTGTAAAAGAGCCCTAGAAAAAGTTACTAGTTAAATTTTAAAATTGCGCAATATTATTAAAGGTTGTTGTTACTCAAAGGAGACGGAAATGAAACCGATGTTGTGTGAGACTCTGACCCAACAATGCATAGATAGGAATGAACGATACAAATTTTTTGTTCGATGAATCCTATTTACAGGAGAGAAAACGGATTTTTCTGGAACAATATGAACTACGATGTATGATCTTCTCTGAAATGCAATATCAATCAATCATGGACAATGCAAATTCTCTATTCGTTCTATTTCAACAATTGAATTCCAATATTTTCGAATAAAAAGTTTTTTAAAAAAGACAAAATGTCTTTAATTTTTTATTAGAAACCAAACAATAGGGGTGGAACTAAGAAAAAACAAGCAACCAATGAAAAAGAAATACCCAACAAACACCCAAACTAATCTTTCAATGAAGACAAAAATAACAAACAGACAAGACTAGTCTCTTCAAATGCATATGGATAACAATTTTCTAAGTAATGAGCAATTGAAAAAGACAGTTAATCCCAACTTTTAAACTGATCACCGGATCTTAACCAAACAAGTACTCAGATATCAAAACCAAAGATTATATCCTTGTTAAGAAAAGTTCAAGAGGTAACAGTTGAGAAAAAATGAACAAGAATAGCTTTTGATTTCTGAAGACTAATCATTCACAAAATTGGAAGTCAAGAAACAATCAATCACTGGCCAGAGAAGTTCTTTTCATACACACAAACAAATTTGGGCATCTGAGGGAAAAAAGGACTTAAATACAAAAATTTGCAAGTGGGTTTGCAGGCTGGAAGTGGGGTGCAGTGTGAGAATGAAGGATTCTCGCAGGCTAGACAAAGGAAGAGTGCGAGAATTTCTCACTGAACTGAACAGTAGGGTGAAAACTCTAGTGGTTCTCGTAGGCTACAGAAGGGTGCAGTGCGAGAAGGCCTGAAACTAAGAAAATTTTTGGAAAAAGACAAAAAAATTGAAGGAACTTCTGGGCCCAGAGAGTCTATCAGGTCTCCTCAATATTCAGAGATTGATGGAAATGAAAAATGGTAAGTTAAGAGAAAATGGCCAAGGAAAAACCACCAAAAATGGGTTGCATCCCCAGCGGAGTCGCAAAGTATATTCAATGTCAACTTATGCATATGATCCAGGAATTACAAAATAAAGTAAGAGTGACTTTATGGGAAAGGGACATGTCGTTGTATCATATTAATTGAAAGTAGAAGATACAACATGATCTCCTTGATGTCACAAGCTTCCTTCCAGTGACCCTTGGTTCCAACACACACACTTGCTCAGTACTTGTATGAAGAAGATCCAATACCTCTTGATAGACTAAATAAATCCTTCAAGCTTCTGTCCAAGCAGGGTTCTTCACACAATTCTTTCACCAATTCTTCATTCAATATTTCTTAACCCTTTCCATGAGAAACCTTTCAATATATAGGAGAAGGAGAGATGGTTACATGGATGAGGATGATCCCATCAAATCTGAGAAGTCAGTAGAATGAAAACTATGCGAATGCCAACTCATTTTCTAGGAGATTCCCTTCTAGAACCCTCGAGACATCTTCTCCTTCCCAAGCTTAAAATTAGGTTCACACCCTAAGTGTGGGTGGCCTGTGAGAATGAAGGATTCTTGCACCCTAGACCATAGGCAGCCTACGAACTCATCTTAAAAATATGGTTTTGGAAGAATACATGAGCCACTTTTCTCAAGCAAAAAGTCCTTGTTGGGAGCCTGAATACATCATTGTTGAGACATCACCCAAGTCACCAAAATCATATGTAACAAAATGCCCCCCAAACTATGAGGCCGCAATCTGTGACAACCGAAATACTTTGTAAATTGCGTGTGTGTGTCAGAAACCAGGAGTGCACCTAATTGGAAACCTGCAAACAACCAAGCATCTGCAGAGTATAATAGCAATTATGAGGTAGGAATTCCCATACTCAGATCACATATGAATGAAATCATAAATGTAGGTCATGGCCACGAATCATACACCGTGGATCCATGTCGTCAAAATTTTGCATAGCCACTAGGAATACACTGTGGATCTATGCTAGAAGACTTCAATTAAGACAACATATCCACATGACATACAAAGTGGATCTATGTACCAAGGTCAATCATACATACTCCATCGCATCCTGGATAAAAAAGATGAGACCCGGGGTCTTCAATCCCGTCACCTGAAAGTATGAATCTAACCATGCAATTACATGTGTTGAAGTCAAACATGGTAGAAACCACTTGATTACCGGTCATTGATGAAACCATTAACAAGTGCGAGGGAAATCACCATTAACGTCAATGAATCCCAAGGTACACCAGTACAATCCGACGAATGTGTATAAATGAGCTGAGGTCGAACACTCGACGGAACCTCCTGATCAGGGGTCAATAATGAAAACCCACTGTTGAAAGCAAGGAAACCTGCCATTGAGGCATGCAATTTCCAAGGTACCATATAATTTCTAAGTCTTGTTTCTACATAATGAGTTGTAGTCGATGGAACAAGACTCATCACAAGAGGGCCTTGATGTATCCCCCATCAATGACATGAAATAAGTAACAGACTTTGAGGATGAAACAGAGTATGAGTATAGTTTGAAATAGACACAGAGAAGGTAGATGTAGTAAGAATGGACAACAGCAGACGACCGACTCAATAGAGGGCTTGGATGAACTTCTCTTGAACATATGAATGACATGACCAAGGACTTGGCAACACTGACTCAGAGACGACCCAGGATATGACCTTGTAGCAAGTCGAATGAGAGACAAATGGATTTCCCAAACCAGATTCAAATGATGAATAGGGGGTGTCATGTTCAAGAGCGACGCTTACTGCCATTAATATGAATACGAAAACACATCCCTTTCCCAAAATTTCCCCCACCATTTCTGGAAAGTACCTCTTTATTTTTATGCAAGCTTGAGGAGGATAACATATGCTTGTCAATTTAAGCTCATCCTTTGGATGAGTCCCTCAGAGTATGTTTAACAAACCCTAAGAAGGAGTGGTTTGGTCCCGTTGTGGGTCTTTCGATGTTTTTTTAACGAGTCCAAAGATAGAAAACTCGGGGGTTTTTCATGTTTTGAGAGTTTGAAAAAAAATTAAAGAGAACTCTCTCAGTTCCTTTTTCGTAAAATAGTTCGACAGGACCAAAAAAGTGATAATCTATTTCCCATCGAACGTTTTGTTTAGATACTTTTACGAGTGTGAACAGAACAAGGTCGCTTGGCCATCTTTTCATTTTTATGGAGTGTGAAAAGAGATTAAAGGATACCCCTTTGCGTTCGTCGTTTTCATGTGACCATGATGAGTACGAAAAGATGAGAAAAGTATACTCGGTTACGTTCTTATGTATTTTCAAGCACGAGAATGAACGAAGACTGAGCTCGAGGTTTTTCTAAAAACCCTAAAAAGAAGTCGTACATGCGACAAAAAATAAAAAACATCTGTACTCCTTCGTGTGGACTTCAAAGTTGCTATATCTGCAAAAAGTCACACTCATAGGACTATTAAGCATTAGGTTTTATAGACAAAACAATATAAAAAATCAACTAAAATGGTAAAAGTTAATAAATATGGGTAAAAAGGGCTTTTACCATTTCATTGTGATTTTGCTAAAAACTTTTCCCAATACACCTCATTTTCCCCCAAATTTTGTTTCTCGATCGCGGGAGGTACAAGCAACCATTTGGCGAACCGTCTCTGCCAACGAGGTAAGCTCTTGATTTTCTACCTTTTCCATGGTTTATGTTTAGTTTTTATTCACAATTTTCAGAGTTTTAGGTTCATTTTAGGGCCACAACTTGGTGCCCCATCATTCTGGCAGGCTAGCCATACAGGACCTATGAGAATATAGGATTCTCAGAGGCGGCCTTAAGGGCACCTGCGAGAATATCGCACTGTGCTAAAGGGGCACCTGTGGGGGCCGAAAAATGAAATTTAAATTTGATTTTTGCTCAATAAAAATTATGCCAAGGTTTGAAATAAGTTGTTGACCCTTCTCTTATGGTTCTTGTGCAGGTATTTGACCATCACAATAATAGAATGGTGAGAAAGAGAACATGAAGAGGAGGATGCCATTGTCGGGAATGACCAAGGTACCTTCACTGGCCTCTGATACTGTGGGCTCTTGAAATTTTTTAGGATTCTAGGTATGAGGGCCCAACTCAGATTGTTGGAATACCAGGTTCATATGTGGGACGTGGAACAACAATTGTTTCATGTGGGAGTCCACACTTTGACCCTAGATATTGAGGATATCTATTTTCTAACAGGGCTATCACGACGTGGGTACCACACTAGCTTGACCAGTAGCCTAGGTGGCGGACTCCCTATGAGTGAGTATTTTCGCCAGTACTGTGTTCCTGAGGCAGAAAGAAGCAAGGGCAAGGTTGATATTTGGGGGGTCCAATACTTGACCCTGCGAACCATCTTGTTCAGTATAGCATGCATGGTTGGGAGTGCAACTCCACACATAGCTCTCCAGAGATACTTCCAATACGCCATAGAGTGCACAGAGCCATGAGTCTTCAATTGGTCGGATGCAGTTCTCTGCAGTATGAAGAGGCAATTGACGAAGTGTAGGAGGGGAAACTTGAAGCATTTTGGGTACAGATCACTTTTGGTGTCCTTCTTCCTAGAGAGGGTCCCATTGCTGAGATTACAGGTTGAATGAGGTTTACCGGCCCCACAGGATCCGAGAATGTTGAGGTGGTGCAACCTCATGGCCCGACACGTAGCTGGCCCATAATCAAGTACAATGATTCATTTTTTGATTGGTTGTGTCCCCAGATGTTGATGATTGATGACTACGCATACGCTGGTTTGGATTTTCGAGGGGATCCAGATTTGACCCTACCTGAGGATGCTTATTGGGGTGATTTAGGTAAGAAGTACACATTTTGTTCTTTTTAAATGTTTTTGTAATTTTTATCATATGGAATGTTTTTGTGTTTATCCAAGAACTAATCAAAACAATCTCTTTTTGATGACACAGATGTGTTTCCATATCGACCTCCGGGAACTTCTCCTATTCAACAACGAGGAGAGGTGGCTCTAGTGGCGAGATGGGATGCCGAAGACTATGAGGCAGTGGAGCAGAACTTAGAGGGGTTGACTTCTGACATCCTGGATATGGCTATCAGGGAGATCCCTAGATGTTTCCAGCGCCATACTGTGGGGGTGTCTGAGTCTATCAGTCGACTGCTTCGTAGGGTGGCCCGAGCAGTCGTGTGTTATCGTGGGCATCATCCGTGACGCTATTTTGTAGAAGCCATGGGCTTCATATTTTTGAGATTTTGTTCCTTGCACAGAAACTTTTTGTAAAAACTTTTGATCATTATATACATATATACGGCTTCTACCGTCTTATCTTGTGTTGTGTGATACATGTGATGTGATTGGTTTATAAATGGCCCAAATGTTTGTCTAATACATAGTTAGCTAATGCATCAGTCAATGTATTTAGACATCTAGGAATGTGTTGATACTCAACATAATAAAAATAACGTTCCAAGAGGCGAATTCATAAATATACCCGTAATAAAGTAGGACTTCAAATAACATAGACATTACTTAGTTGTAGTACTACTAGTTGCGAATCGAGTTGTACAACCAGGTGGCGGATACCGAGCGAAATAGAATCAATCAATAGTTCGATGAGGGCACTATATTATGAAATATTTTTGGTTGCCTTGCCGAGACACACACCTCATAGAATGATAAGTTCATTTGTAGGGGCATAAATTTCCCAAGCAGTAGAAGCAAGGTTCTGAGTACTACGACTAGTGCCATCCGTGAAGCCAATGTGGGGTAACGAAGACTCCGGCATCTGGAAACCAAGCATAATGTAATATAAGCAGTCAAGGGAAGAGACCAAATAACGAAAAAATGCATACTATAGTAACACACAAAAAGCATGGTACAATAAATACAAGAACTCATGCACAAGTGATCTTAGGCATAGTACTTCTTTAAGTACAACCCATTTATGGGTTCTCTCAAAGGGATACCGTCGTAGTCCACTAACTCATAAGATGCTTTTTCCAAAACCCGTCTAATGATATAAGGACCTCGCCACATAGATTTGAATTTTTTTTCTCCTACCATATCCTAATCTTGTTCGTAAAGGAGAACCAGATTACCTTCGGAGAAAACGCGAGGCTTGACATGTTTATCGTATTGGGATTGAAATCGTGTCATCCGTTGGATCTGGAGCACAGTGGACCGAGAGTCGCTGGATCATGGATACATGCAAAGGAGGAGCATACATAGGAGGTGCATAGAAGATCAGATCGTGACCGTCAGATCTCGTGTAAAGGACCGATAGCCATCAGATCCGGAAAGAGGAGAACAAGGTTTAACCCTCATAGAAGCAAAGGAGAGGACTCGTCAAAGTCTCGAAAGAATCAGAACCGTCCATCTTAGAGGACGCGTGTCAAGAGATCTACATTTTGGGGGTTCAGACATCGGGAGACTGAGAGTGAAGAGTCTCCAGAAATTACGAAAGGAGAATTCACGAAAGCATCAGGATCGTCCATCAAGGAGGACATGTGGAAAGCGGTCAAGGTTTTAGGAAAAGGCCTAAAAGATTTCGGTTCCAGGAGGACTAGGCCATTGATCTCTTAGAGGGAGAGATTTCAACATTTTAGGAACCAGGGATTTGAAAGATAGAGGACATGGGGGGAACGCTCGCATCGCGGTTTCTCGAATCACGAAAGCCGGTAGTGCTTCGTCGTGGACCATCATTTGGGAATTTCAGAACCTGGGTGTTTGAGAGGCTAGGAGTTGGGAGACGTGGAGTCCCGACTCGAAAATTTATGAAATCCCGAAAGAAGATGACGCCAGAATAGAACGAGCCGGAGCCGTTAAGCCCTTTTCGGAATTTCGGCAACTGGGAGTTCAAGAGCGAAGGAGTCGCGAGACAAGGAGCCTCGACTCGCAGAATCGCGAAATCGTGAATTCTAAAATCTTGAAAAGAAGATGTGGTCACTGGTAGATTTTGGCATTTCGGGGTCCGGGAGGTTGAAGGACCAAGAGTCGTCTGCAGACAGAATCGCGAAATCGTGAATTTTGAAATCCCAAAAGAGGACCATGGTCGCGGGTAGTTTTTTGCATTTCAACGACCAAGAATTGGAGGGACAAGGAGCCTGGGAGCGCTCGCATGCAGGAGTCCCGAAACCCCAAAATGAAAAAGGAGTATTGTTCGAAACAGAGAAGAGCATTGAAAGATGGGCGCGCACACAGATTTTCTCAAAGTCTGTGCCAGGGAATTAAAGGGACCTATGGATTTGTTCAAAGGGTTCCAACAGGAGCCCGAAGAGCCATTTCAGCTCAGAAATTGGAACAATCCAGAGTCCGAGAGTTCAGTGGACCCTGCAGAGGTAGGGGGTTTGCATCAAGTGGTATCAGAGCTGATTTTTTTTCGTTTGTAGAATTCAGGCAAAGGAGACAGTAGGTGAAGGAGGAGAAATTCTAGTAACAACAAGTGGAATCAAAAGTAGAGGTTCATCTATATACAACAGGTGAGAGAAGTGGGGTGTAAATGCTCTGTGGTTATTTTTTGCAGGTGTGCAACAGTCAATAGATAGTGTGGTGGGCTATAGGAAGAGATGGAGATTCTCTCAGACGTAGAGTGATCCATAAGTTTTCCAGGAGGGCAGACAGAAGGTAAATATGGAAATGGCTACTGAAGGTCATGAGCATGGTGGAAGAGGAGACCACCAATAGATGAGTAAAGCAGAGATGGATAAAAAACTCGCCGAGATAAGAGCGAGGATGGAGGAGCTTGCATTTCGAATGCAGCAGGATACAAAGCTACATTAGGTATATGAATGGCCCATGAAAACAAACGTGAAATGGCTTGCTCAAAATTTGTTGGCCAGGAAACAACAACAAGAGTTGAAAATATGGTTGAGGTATGCTGAAAGCCTTAGTGACACAGAACTGGTATGCATCTGTGAGCTAGAAGTTGGAGAAACCCTTAGTGATGAGGAAGGAAGATTAGTTACAGATCTCATGAACTGCCAGGAGGGCAGAGATGAATTTTTCAATTGCCAGGTGGGAAATGAAATGAGATCATTGGAGGATCCCATAGACTGCTAGGAGGGTAGAGAAGAAATCCCATGTTTCCAAGTGGGAAAGGGAGAGAATATGAGACTGTCTGAAAGTCTCATGAACTCAGGGATGAGTTCGGGTCAGTAGGGAGTGTTGATGAAGATGGGATTGATTGATCTCATAAACTGCTAGGTGGGTAGAAGTGAACTTTCGAGTTGCCAGGTGGGAAATGGGAAGAGATTAGCATAAGGTCTTGTGTATTTCCAAGGGAGAAGTGGTGAAATTTCAGATTTCCAAGTGGGAAATGAGATGGGATCATTGGATCTCATGGACTGCCAGGTGGGCAGCAAAAGATTCCCAAATTGCCAGGTGGGCAAGGGGAAAGAGATGAGACTATCTGAAATTCTTATCAACTTAGAGGAGAGTTTAGATTAGCAAGGAGTGTTGATAGGAGAGAATAAGAAGAGCATTCTAATGATTGGGGGAATTCAAGTATTCCTACCAAGAAACCCAGTTGAGGCAAGAGCAGGTGTTGCAGATGTAGCAACAATAGGAGGACAACCAGAAAAACTTGTCATGGAGGAAGAAGTGGAGCAGACATTGACGTTTTCCCAAGAAGACGAAGGAGATGAGTGTTCAACATAATGGATCAAAATTTTCAGCCAGGAAGCTGAAAAGGAGATGACTGCAGCACTGGAGCTTGCAGCAGAAGAAGATAAGCATTCGCTGGAATGGCTCGAAATTTTCAGCCAGGGAGTCGAACAAAAGGTAACTGTAGTACTGGAGACTACAAAAGTAGAAGAGGAGGAAGCAGACATCACAGATTTTATTGATCTGTGTGAAGAATTGGAATCACTAGAGAGGAGGGTGATGGTGCAAAGATTATGCATCCAACAAGCTAAGTTGGAAGAAGGTAGTGGAGCATACCGGCCTGGGGAGAAGATGGAAGTATGCTAGGAGGAGAAATGGCAGCAACAGAACTGCCATAGGAAGAAGCTGAGCAACAATTCAGTGTGGAGACTATAGAGCTGGAGTCTGTAGCAGAGTGGCCACTCAGTGCCATAAAGGGAAATAAAGACATCATGGGAGAATTAGCAGATCTTCCCATTGAGAAGATAGAAGTGAAGGAGAGAAGACTGCATACAAAGAACCAACCACTAGAGCAGCTAGACGAGATAATTGAGGAAATCAGAAGACTGATGTTGAATTCAGTAGCAGATATCTCCAGCAATGGGAATATGAGCAGAGGATAACTTGCCATAGCAACAGGGAAACAATAGCAACAACAAAGCAAGGGAGCAGATGGATAGCTCCAGAGAACTGTTTGGGATCTAGGTGGATTTCAACAACCATGCTGGGAAGCTCATGAAAAGGATCTCATGATTTTTTCACAGCTGAGGAGTATGATGCAGGAGCATCACTCCACATCAGTAGCATGCCATCCAGCTAGCACATCCAACATGCATTTAATGGAGAAAGGGAGAGGCGCAACCCTCTCAATTTTGAAATTTGAAATTTCAATAAATGATTGTAAGGATTTTAATGCCAGACCACGCCTTTGTAAAGGTATTGTTTGAGGTTTCATTTAATGGTTACCTGCAGCTAAGTCCATATCAGTCAGGACTAGACATCCATTTATGTAATGTAGTTGTAGGAGCCACTCTGTGATGGCGATAGCTCAGAGACGGTGAGGTGGAGGATAAGCTCAAGAGAGCCCTCATTTTTTTGAAAGGGGGGGGGGATTAGAGTAGAGAGTTAGGAGGAGAGTTCTCAGGCAGAGAGGTCGAGAGAGAGAGAGATGAGACTTTTTACAGTCTAGCCTTTGTAAATCATCTGTATAGAGACACAGAGATTAATAGAAGAGCAGTTTTTCCTGCATATGGTTGTTCATGCATTTATGTTTCATGAATGAATGTTGTAGATGTATGTTATATTTTCATCTACAGGGATAGATAGAATTTTTCTATCTGATTGAGTTGTGATTTATGTCTAGGTTCTTTAGGCCGTGCAAGGAGTGCACAACAGAACGTTGGAATTTTTGTGACCAGCGCAAGGAGTGCACATCTGAGCTCTGTGGAGTTAGAAGGAACGTGCAAGGAGTGCACACCAAGAGGATTCACAGACTCAAAGGAAGTCTCAGATTTACTGAATACTATGGAGAAGGAACTGTGCAAAGGAAGACATAGAGAGGAAACAAAACTATTGAAGGTTCTGTAGAGCACTGCCAAGAGGGCATTGAGCGTGTGCAAGTTTGCACAAGAGGGACTCTATTTTGAGTTCTGAGAAGAAGGAGAAGTGTCATAGGAAAGACACTCACAAAGTTGTAGAAAACTTTTTTGGCTCAACAAGGAGTGCTTGAGTAGGAGGCTGCCAAGAGGGCACCAAGGTTTCCTTTGAAGGAAAGGACGAGGGTGAGACCCTTAGAGATAGAGAAAGTTTGAGAATCTCAGGAGGGATAGTGTTTCTATAACATAGACGAGACCCAAAGGAACCAGGCTCACAAGAGGAGGAGTCGAAGGTCAAAACCTTCGAGATTTAGGAAATCTTCTAAGTCAAAAAGCCAAGGAAGCTCAGGAAGGATAGTGCCTTAGCGCACCAAGTAGAAACAGAGTGAGAAGAAGGTCGAGAAACCCTTTGAGGTTTCACAGTTGATAAAGCTCAGGAGTTCAGCATTTCGTCATTTCAGAGTTTGGGGTTTGGAGTGACAAGATATTTTGGGGTTTCTACATCGCGAACTCCCGGTTCATGAAATCTCGAAGTCTCGCACTTGAATTTTTCTATTTCGGAGTTCGGGGATTGGAGCGACAAGAGATTTTGGATTCGCCGCATCGTGAACTCCCAGTGCACGAAATCACCCTAGTCGTTGGATCTGGAGCACAGTGGCCCGAGAGCCTTTGGATCATGGATACATGCATAGGAGGAGCATACATAGGAGGTGCACAAAATATCATATCATGACCGTCAGTTATCGCGTAAAGGACCGATATCCATCGGATCCGAAAAGAGGAGAACGAGGTGTAACCCTCGTAGAAGCAAAGGAGAGGACTCATTGAAGTCCTGAAAGAATCAGAACTGTCCATCTCAGAGGAGGCTTGTCAAGAGATCCACATTTCGGGGGTTCGGACACCGGGAGACTGAGAGTGAAGAGTCTCCAGAAATTGCAAAAGGAGAATTCGCAAAACCATCAGGACCGTCCAAGGTTTCAAGAAAAGGCCCGAAAGATTTCGGTTCTAGGAAGATTGGGCCATCGATCTCTCAGAGGGAGAGATTTCGGCATTTCAGGAACCAGGGATTCAAAATACAGAGGACAGGGGGGAACACTCGCATCGTGGTTTCCCGAATCGTGAAAGTCAGTAGTGCTTGGTCGTGGATCATCATTTTGGCATTTCTAAACCTGGGTGTTCAAGAGGCTAGGGTCAGAAGATGTGGAGTCTCGACTCGCGAAGTCATGAAATCCTGAAAGTAGATGACGCCAGAATAGCACGAACCAAATTCGTTAAGCCCTTTTCATCATTTAGGCAACCAGGAGTTCAAGAGCGAAGGAGTCATGAGACAAGATGTGGTCATGGGTAGATTTCATCATTCTGGGGTCTAGGAGGTTGAAGGACAAGGAGTCGTTTGCAGCCGAAATCGTGAATTCGGAAATCCCAAAAGAGGACCATGGTCGCGGGTAGTTTTCAGTGTTTCAACGAACGGGAATTGGAGGGACAAGGAGCCTGGGAGTGCTCGCATGCAGGAGTTCCAAAACCCCGAAACGTGAAAGGAGTATTGTTCAGAACAAAGAAGAGTGTTGAAATATGGGCGCACGCACAGATTTTCTCAAAGCCTATGCTAGGGAATTAAAGGGACCTATGGATTTGTTCAAAGGGTTCCAATAGGAGCCCGAAGAGCTATTTCGGCTCAGAAATTGGAATGATCCAGAGACCGGGAGGTCGGTGGACCCTGCAGAGGTAGGGGCTCTACATCACGACATCTGAAAACCAAGAATAATGTAATATAAGCAATAAAGGGTAGAGACCAAATAACAAAAAAACGTTTACTACAGTAACACACAAAAAGTATGGGACAATAAAATACAAGCACTCATGCATAGGTGATCTTAGGCATAGTACTTATTTAAGTACAACCCATTTCTGGGTTCACTCAAAGGGATACTGTCATAGTCCACTAACTCGTAAGATATTTTCTCCAAAACTCGTTTAATGATATAAGGAACTCACCACATAGCTTTGAATTTTCCTGCTCCTAGCATATCCCGATCTTGTTCATAAAGGAGAACCAAATCACCTTTGGAGAAAATGCAAGGCTTGACATGTTTGTCATATTGGGCTTTGACATGTTTCTTCTGGGATTCTATGACTAGGGTGGTTTCGCAACGAGTTTTGTCTAATCGCATGAGATACAACAGACGTTCTTCTTTGGCATAAGTGTTTGGGAGGAGTTTGACGACTAGTTTTAGGGAGGGTATCTCACATTCAATTAGTGGGATGGCTTCTAGACCATAGACTAACTGAAATGGTGTAAACCCAGTAGCAGACTTAACAGATGTCCGGTAATCCCACAATGCTGAAAACAACATCATGTTCCAACTTGTTTTGTGAATCCCTATCATTCGTCGAAGCATGGTAATGAGGACTTTGTTAATTTCTTCGACTTGGTCGTTGGCTTGTGGGTAATAGGGTGTTGAGTTTTCATGGAGAAGACCCAACTTTTCAGTGAGTTCGATCATCATGAAGTTTCTAAAGTGGCTACCGTGATCAGTGACGATAGCCTAAGGAACACCAAAATGAGCTATGATGTGATTGAATATGAATAATGTTGCGGTCTTTTTGGTGTTGTCAAATGTCAGCATCGCCTTGGCCCATTTCGTAAAATAATCTATGGCTACAATAATGTATCCATGCCCCCCAACCGAGTGAGGGTGACATGTCATGAAATCGATACCCTATTTTGCAAAAGGACCAACGGAGACTACAGGGTGAAGAGGAGCAGGGTGTGACCGTATTTTATTGTTGTAGGTCTGGCAAGCATGGCATTTTTGGACGAAAATTATACAATCGTTAAATAAAGAAGGCCAAAAATACCCTGCTCGCAAGATCTTCTGGGTAGTAGCATACCCAGACATATGACCACCACAAGCTCTAGAATGGTAGTCATTTAGGGCTTTCTCGACTTCGTCAAACGTGAGGCAGCGTCAAAAAATGGAGTCAATCCCACGATGATAAAGAGTATCACCGAGGATAATATACTAACAGGTTTGGTAGCGTATTCGACGGCGGCTAGACAAATTGGGCCTGAAAGTCTGGGTTTGGAGATATATGATGATATCTTCGTACCAAAGATCATCGGAACTAATCAGGAAAAGGGATTCATCGGGTAATGAATCAGCTGCTACATTTTTCGTCTCAGAGTAGGGAAAGTCGCATATCAACTTGGAAAACACTAAGGATTTCTTGGACTTAGCGCGTTCGAATTCTAAGTCAAACTCCTGGAGTATCACGATCCATTTGGAGTATTTTCCCCCTAGCAGTTGACATGTAAGAATGTGTTTCATAGGGTTGCAGTTAGAAATTACCATAGTCTTTCGAGAGAGGATATAGTGCCAGAAACGTTGAACTGCTTGGACAGCTGCCAAGGCCAATTTTTCAACATGTAAATACTTGGTTTCAGTAGGCGTAAGACTTCTACTCAAGTAATAGATGACATGTTCATCATGAGAATAATCCTCCTGGATGAGAACCATAGTGATGGTGTAGTCTGAGGCTGCGAGGTAGAGGAAATAATCGCGACTGTAATCAGGTGGGAAGAGAAGTGGGGTATGTGTCAGAGACAGTTTCAAAGCTTCAAAAGCTTTGTTGGTAGTGGTATCCCATATGAACTTAGACCCTTTCTTGAGCAGTCGCGTAAATCCAAGAGTTAGATCGGCATAGTTCTGGATGAAACGACGAAGAAATCTTTCCTTCCCTTGCAAACTTTATAACTGGCGAAGCGAAGAAGGAGGAGAGAGATTGAGAATCAACTCAACCTTCAAAGGATCTACCATGATCCCTTGATGTGAAACAATAAAGCCTAGAAGTCGTTCGGATTCAACGCAGAAAACACATTTGTCGGGATTCAAGCGTATATGGTAAAACCGACATCGAAGGAAAATGGCACGGAGGTGTATGGGATGATCTACATGACACATGGAATGAGCGGGTAATCCATCAAGATATGGCTGCATGATGTGTTTGATATCATGGAAGGTGTAAGACATAGCGCGCTCAAAAGTTGTGCCAGTGTTTTTTAAATCGAAAGGAAGTTTTCGATAGGAAAAAGTGCCCCAAGGTCAAATAAAATAGGTTTTGTGTTGGTCCACGGGAACGATATTGATTTGATTATATCCTGGAGAAACCATCCATCAGAGATAAGATTTCACTTTCGGCGCAATCGTTGACGATATGGTCGACGAAGGGTGTAGGAAAGTTGTCTTTAGGACATGCTTTGTTAATATCCCTATAATCAACACACACATGAATTGTGCCTTGTTTCTTCTCGATTGGGACAAGATTGGAAACCCATTCAGTGAGAGCCACCGGATAAATAAAGCCAGCTTTGAGAAGTTTCTCGACTTCAGGATTGATAGCGGCCTCTTTACGTGGGTGTACCGAATGAAGGCGTTGTCGGACGAGTTTAGCATCTGGGTATGTATTAATCTCATGTATCACAATGTCAGGGTCAATACCTGGCATTTCTTCATAGCTCCAGGCGAAGACGTCACAAAATTCTTTGATAAGCGACTTGTAGGTGACAATTGCGTCAGGGGAACATGAAGCTCCGATATGCACATTTTCGACAATTCCAGGTTTTATGGATACATCGAGGGGGATCGTGGGTGAGATATTACTTAAGTTCCCTTCGAAAAACACATCATTTGTAGACTCGAGAATGGTAGAAATGACGACAATGGTTGACGGGGTCGAGATCCATTGGTAGCTCTTGATGGTGTGTTGTTCCAGGAAGAGGATGGAACAATGATGTCCATCGTCCCAGGGGGTGTCTTCCATAACAGACATAATCATCTCATCCATGGGAAAAATGACGTGGAAAGGATCTGGAGATAAATCACCAAGAGAGGGGGTAGAAGGGGTTGCCAAGTGAATGGCCTGATAGGAGGATTCGACTGGACTCAAAGGAATTTTGTCGTCGTAACAAAGATGATCGTCGGGGTTGGGTACCATCCATCGGTTGTGAGACGTAGGGGTTTCATGAATAGAGGTGGAGATCATGTTGATCAAGGTGACAGATGGATGTGGAACATCAGGTGGTGGTATGGGGAAGGTAGGCATTAACAAGGAGTCTTTTAGAAGACCCACACCGACGTTCTCGGACAAATCGGTGGGTGCGGACACTAACATATCTCCTTAGATCCACCTGGATCTAGAACAAAATAGAACAGGACACGACTCTTTCCCTAAGTTGTAGTCATTGAATCTACTAAAGAGAAGGAATAAGTGGCATACCTTGATATCGCTTCCTTAGGTCTCGGTTGTTCCCGCTTCGCTCCGATGCTCTCATGAATTTAATTCCAAGATAACACAAACCAACCAAATCCAAGATAGCAAAGTATATTCAATTTCAACTTATGCATATGATCAAGGAATTACACAATAAAGAAAGAGTGACTTTATGGGAAAGGGACATGACGATGTATCATATTAATTGAAAGTAGAAGATACAACCTGATCGCCTTGATGTCGCAAGCTTCCTTTTAGTGACCCTTGTTTCCAACACACACACTTGCTCAATACTTGTGTGAAGAAGATCCAATACCTCTTGATAGACCAAATAGAGCCTTCAATATTCTGTCCAAGCAGGGTTCTTCACACAGTTCTTTCACCAATTCTTCATTCAATCTTGCTTAACCCTTTCCATGAGAAACCTTTCAATATATAGGAGAAGGAGAGATGGTTACATGGATGAGGATGATCCCATCAAATCTAAGAATTCAGTAGAATGAAAACCATGTGAATGCCAACTCATTTTCTAGAAGATTCCCTTCTAGAACCCTTGATACCTCTTCTCCTTCCCAAGATTAAAAACAGGTTCGCACCCTATATATGGAGCAGACTGTGAAAATTCCGCACCCTAAGTGTGGGTGGCCTGCGAGAATGAAGGATTCTCGCACCCTAGACCATAGGCAGCCTGCGAAATTATCTTAAAAATATGTTTTTGGAAGAATACATGAGCCACTTTTCTCAGGCAAAAAGTCCTTGTTGGGATCCTGAATACATCATTGTTGAGACATCACCCAAGTGACCAAAATCATGTGTAACAACTTCACCCTTCAGAACTTTGAGTTTTCAACTTTTCAAACCTTCGAATCAGATCGTACGGTTTATTTCACAGAAACAAATCAATGGTCATATTTGATCCTTACACTCATCCTTTCATTGTTCAATCCAACGGCTAGGACTTAATCAAACATTGAAATGGATGGCTATCGGAACTTCACCCTTTGGAAATTCGGTATTTCAACTTTTCAAACTTACACTATCCTTCCACTGTACTATGATCAATGGTTGAGAATACACCCGAAGTGATCTTTCATATTGGACGACTCGTGTCCTTGGTGAGGTGGTCTGCCACACGTCTTTCTTGATGTGTCTACCACATATGTCCTTTGCTAACGTGGTCCGCCACATGTCCTTGCCGACGTGGTCTGCCACATGTTCTTGTGGACGAGGTTTGTTGACGTAATCTGCTGACGTAGATATCCCTAATATGACGGTCATCGTATGTTCTCCAGATCTGATGGTCCTTATTCATTTTGGATTTACGGCTCTCCGGGCTTTGGGTTTTTCAAATCTCAAACTGAAAAATCTGAAGTGAGATTTTTTCGGAGCTTAACCTCCTTGTATCTTTATACCCGAACTAAATGTTGTTCTGTAATCATGATCCTAGATCGATGGCTTGATATGTCTACGATGCAGTTCTTCTAGCTTATCTTGTCCTTCCACATAGAATGATCCAACAAATGACGAAAATTCGCATAAATGAGATCTCAGATCTTTTACCTCACTTATCCTATCCTTTCACTCGAAATGATCTGATGGCTGACGAGAATTCGGGTTTGATCTGACGGCTAACAGGTATTCGGGTAATCAAAATCTCATATCTTTTACCTTTCTTAATCTATCTTCCACTTTAAAATGATCTGACGGGTGATAGGAATTCGAGTAATCAAATTCTCAACCCTTTCATCTTATCATGTCCTTCCACTAAAATGTGATCCAACGGTCGTGAAGACACTCGAAGTCGATCAATGATCATGGATGATTGTGGAACCATAACTTGCAAGTGATTTAACTTTTCACCAAAACTCCACAATTTGAAGTTGTGCACCATTGGTGAGTCAACCACAATCGTCGATCTTCGAGTCTATAAGATCTAACGGTCCTGAATAATTGTGGGATTGGAACTAGCACGATATTTAATTCTCCTTCCTATCTCCGTAATCTATCCCCGTCATTGATATGGTGATTATGCATCTGACTGTCACAACTCAATCCGACTTAATCTGATCACTTGTTGTATCAACCATAGTCGTCGATATTCGAGTCTATGAGATCTAACGATCTAGACCAATTGCGGGATTAGAAACAGTGAGTTGTTTAATTCTTCTTTCGCTCCCAGCAATTCATCCCTACCATTGATCTGGCTTGCATATCCGATGATCACAATCCTCCAATGGTCCTCAAGCCCACAGTCACTCATATGACCAACGTCCATTATATGAGACGATCAACACCGTCAATTTCTTGATCGGGCGACTGCTGAGGCTTCTCACCCTGAGCTTACACTTTTCCTTCCAAGCTTTGATCTCTGCATAGTGTTTGTTGCTCCTCCTGAGCTTACATGTTTGATTCTGAGATTTTATCTTTGCTTAATGTTCGCTCCTCCTCCTGAGCTTATTCTTTTCCTGTTTCCCATCGTTATTTTTGTTCTTTTCATCAATTACAAGCACACTCTTCCTGTAAAATATTCCAACAATCTCCCCCTTTGGCATTGATGGAAACATTGAAAGGTTGCACTATTCTGCTTAGACCTCCAATTGTAGACCTTTTTTCCCCCTTTGACATCAATGTCAAAGAAAATCATGCTCCCCCTGAGCTGTTGCATTACTTTTCAGATGTATCAGATATTCAACAAACACATATACTCCCCTTGGCAGGATGGACTCTCTTAGGTGAGAGAAGCGATGAAACCCATCTTATGATGGAGATATTCAAATGGTGTCTTGGCTAGGGGTTTAGTAAATATGTTTGTGATTTGTTCTATGGAAGAAATATAATTTAGTTGAACATATCTGTTTGTTACCTTCTCTTTGAGAAAATGATACTTTATTGGTATATGCTTTATCTTTGAATGGAGAACGGGATTCTTCAAGACACTCATGGCATTGGTGTTTTCACCATGAAGTGGAATGGGATCAATGTAAGTTACCTTCAAATCTTCAAGAGTGTGTAAAATCCATAATATCTGAGTGCATCAACAATGTACTCAGCATCTGTAGTTGACAATGAAATAGATCCCTGCTTCTTAATAATCCATGCTACTAACAAATCACCTAACAAGAATGCACCTCCACTGGTGCTCTTTCTCTCATCCAGACAATTTTCCCAATCAACATCTGAATATGCAATTAATTGAAAGTTCTAATTTCTAGGATACCAAAGACCATAAGTCATTGTTCCCTTCAAATATTTGAATATCCTATTGACAACTTCTAAATGACTTTGTTTAGGAGCATATTGATAGAGGCCTACCATTCCAACAGCTTTCATAATATCTGGACGGGATGATGTGATGTACATAAGACTTCCTATCATTGATAGATAAGTTCTTTGATCAACATCAGGTGAAATATCATCTTTACTGAGCTTGCAACCAACCACCATATATGTACTAACATGAGAGGAATATTCCATCTGAAACTTCTTCAACATTTCTTTCAAATACTTTTCTTGAGAGATAAATAGCCCTGCAGAACTCTGATTGATTCGTAGACCAAGAAAATATGACAGTTCTCCTATCATGGACATATCAAACTCAGTTTTCATTGAATTAGAAAACCACTGAACTAAAGAGTCATTAGTACATCCAAAAATAATGTCATCTACATAAACCAAAACAATTAATAAATCATCACCTTCAAACTTAATATATAGATTATTATCAACATAACCTTTCTTGAACCCTTTGTCCTATAGAAATTTGTCTAGTCTATGATACCAGGCTTGTGGTGCCTGTTTTAGTCCATATAATGCCTTTTTCAACTTACAGACATAGTTAGTATTATTTGTTAGTGAAAATCCTTCAGGTTTCTCCATGTATACATCTTCTTCTAGGTCTCCATTAAGAAAAGTTGACTTAACATCCATTTGATATACTTTAAAGTTCTTATGACATGCATAGGCAAGAAACATTATGATGGCTTCCAATCTTGCCACTGGTGCAAAGGTTTCATCAAAATCTTGTCCTTCAACTTGTGCATACCCGTTATAGACCAATCTGGATTTATTCTTAACAATTTGTCCTTGTTCATTCATTTTATTCTTAAACACCCATTTGGAGCCAATCACATTCTTATCTACAGGTCTAGGAACAAGCTCCCAAGTATTGTTCTTCTCAATCTGATCCAGTTCCTCATTCATTGATTTTAACCAATTTGCATATTCACTGTCTTCATTAAAGTTCTTGGGTTCTGTTGTTCCTGAGTCTGTACTTAAGGCTTAAAAGTACAGTGTCAAGGCATCCGAAAGTGGTTAAAGATGGAGAAGGGAGAAACATCAACCTTCGGAGAAGGAAACTAAGGAAGATTTCATCGTTGGCGTTGTCTAGCTTCCAACTATTCCTGGATAGTTATGTCTCGTTCAATGGTTGCCCATGATCGTTCGAGTTCTGCCCGATTAGTTGTCGTTTTAAGAATAGTGTCGAAGAGGTTTAAGTCGATGTGTTTTTGGATCAATAGTCCAGGTTCAACGTTAGGTTGAGTTGGTACAGGAACTGTCATGGGGGAACAGTGAGGGTAGGAAGGATTTTATGAAAGGTTAAGTGTTGCCTCAGTTTGGTATTATAAAAGAGAACTTATGGTTGCAGAAATAAAATATGGATGCAAATCTAAGGCTCGTTCCCGTAACTGTATTATATTTTAATAAAAGGTATGAGATGGGAGAAAAACATTGAGTCGTTTATAGTGTAAGGTTCCTACCAGGGGAAAATCTCACGACATAAACGGGAGAGGAAAATATGTAAGAAAATGACCAATGTAACAAAGAATATACATAGAATTCTGAAAATGCAGATTGGTCTTACACCGCTGATAGCTGGTGCAGAGGAAAGACAATAAACAATTACAGAAAACCCAAATTCATTCGTTATAGTAGTGGTCGTACTAAATTATAACGAAGCACAACAATTATGAATATGAATTAAAATGGAAAAATGAGAAACAAGGAAGCAAAATTGTAATACAGTAGTGACGGAATTGAGAATCTCCAGATCTTCTTGTACTAACTCTCACTATAAAACTCTATTACAAATGACACAAAAGGGTCCAGCCCTGTTTCTTTCTTTCAGGGGTATACTTATACAACTTTTACAAAGCAAGTAGAATCTCAATAGTCGCAAAATTTCAGTTATGACAGAGAAGAGAGCAATCGCTCCATTTCTCCTACTTTGTCTTCACTTGGTGCCAGGTGTTTGTCGTCGCGTGGACTCGGTGCAGGCGATACATCTTTCCACTAGTTGTGAGATGAGTCGTGACGGTTCCGCTTGACAGCTGGCCTCGACAAAGTAACATTCTCGGGCCAACTGCTACATTTTGTCCTCCATTTGTGCGTCGATGATGTCGAGGGCACTCAGTTGCGCGCTGGGTTTGATCATGTACTTACCAACTTGGATTATATCCACCGCATTCATCTGGGAAATTTCAGCCGAATCTCTGTCTTCCTTATCTTTCAGATCAAGTGAGATCTATTCCATGTGCATTTGCATCAATGCTTCGACATCGCCTCCGCTGTCAAGGCCCAGCAGCTCGTCGTCTATAGAATTAAAGGCTTCTTCTAGGGAATTGGTTACCCTTTGGGCTTACTCCTTACCCACGGCGATGTTGTGCTCCCAATCCTTCAACAGAACATTTCCTCGAGTTTTCTCTGAAATGGTGAATCTGGGAGTACCCGTCGAAACCCGGTTGTTCGTGGCTATTACCGCCTCCTGGAAGGCGACCCAAGCCGCTCCTGCATCCCTTTCTCTGACCGATAGATTCTCGGAAACCTGATTGATCAGCAGACAATTTTCCCGGATCGCTCCCACCTTGGCGAGCAAATTCTGTTGTGCCGAAAAGATTCTACTCCGAATCTCGATTGCTTGGGATTTAAATGTCCTGATGTCTATCATTTTTCTCTTGGAAATTTCCACCTGAGCCTACAGCTGTTCAATCAAACTCCTCTGTTGGCTCGCCTGCGTCCGACCATACTGAACCACCAACTCTGCTTGCTCAAGCTTAGCTTTGAGCACCTTTATTTCATTTTGGTCGGCCAATCTGGCCTGTTCTATTTCCACGCTCGCCTAACCTTTAGCATTCTTCGCGGTTGTGGCCAATATGGCTTCCAGAGTCCTGATTAGGTGATTCTTTCTTTTAAGTTTGTTCTTCAAAATATCGACTAAGAATTGATTCGCCAAGGCATACGCTCCTAGCGTCCCTGCGATCTCAGTGGTGAATTGCTCGTTCCTTTTATCTTTTCCATCTGTCATAACTTTATACTTTTTGGCAGTCGAATCACCTTCCTGGTAGAACTCTCTTTTTACGACTGCTTTTCTCTTTTTATCGAAGAAAAATTCATTTGGAGGGAGTTCTTCTGCTCTTATGGGCCTCGGCTCCTCATTGAATATCCATCCTTCTTCGATATTTCCATGCGTCGACTGCAAAGGGGTGACAGACATGATGGGATCTCTGACCTATTTTGCCAATTTTCCTGGGGTGTCGACCGGGTTCTGTTTCTTCGGTGGTTCTGGGGATTTTATATCTGTCTCTAGATTCTGTTTCTCAGGCGGGTCCAGAGTCTTCTCCTCTGCTTCTGGATCCTTCGTTTTCTCCTCCTTATTTTGGTGTTTCTATGATTCGGGAGTTGCATATTTAGAATCTTCAGCCTCCTTTTGTTTCGCCTCCGAAATACCCAGACCTTCACCTCGCAATACAGCAGGGAGACAGCTTCGCCGGTGTTCTTGGAATTTCAACACCTCAGCTCTATCCTTGGGTGCCAAGGATTGGATCTGAGCCAGAATTTCTTCGTAAGACCTCGCTCCTCATAAAATGTCATCCGAGGGTGAATTCTCATGCTCAAACCTTTTGAGCCAGAAATTAGCCAAATGATTGCTTACGACCCTCTATGGATCGTGTTTCTTATATTCGATGGAAACCAAATTCAGGTCTTCCAGGGCTGCAGCCTTGTCTTTGGCATGCCCGAAATCTAATAAAGAATAAGAATTAAAACGAATGGGAAAAGAGGGCCAAACCTTCTTCGAGTACCCTTTGATCTCTTTACTTACTCCGTCAATTACCGTCTAGCGGACGACCTCGCGACAAGCCAGCTTGTCAGGAATGAATAGGGGCAACGCATGCGAGGGAATAGAAGCCCTGAAAACTCTGAGGTATGAAAATTCAGCCTCTACGTACCATTCTGCTATGCTTCTAATATTTTTTTCTATGCTATCCGAGATACGAGGTGGAGGATGGCCAAAGATGGCGACATGCAGGGGCACCATCACCCAGTTAAAAATTTCATACGCGAACTTTTCTGCTTTATTCTCCCATAGTTTGTCATGATATACGTGTATGGGTTTTTCTTGGGCCGAAGTCCAACCCCAACTCATCAATGGGAATGGTGTCATAGAACAGATTGCATCCATGATGTGTGCAGACATGAAGAATGATGACGCCTTCCCATTCTCCTTCTTCTCTCGATACTCTGTAACCCGATTTGCCAAGCTATCCGAAAGCAACTTTGCCCAATTAAAAGAGCAACCTTCTGTGACCCGAAACATAAGAGACACCCATGCAAGGAAAAAATGCGATGTGTCCTCTCTCCCATATAACCGGCATGTCATCATGGCCACATATTTATACTGTGGCTCCAACGAAGCGATTGAATAAACACCATGGTCATTAGCTCTGAACTTCGCGGTGCGTGAAACCCAATCTTTTATCAAACTGGACATGGTTTTATCATACTGTGTGCACTCCTTCTCCTTGAATTCCTCCAGGAACTCAGCGCCATATGTGTAGTCGAATGTCGTGGGTAGCTTATACATGGTTTGCATATGCTCAGGCCTAAAAGTCCCTACGGTAACTCTCTGTTCGTTCATGATAGTCATGGTTGGTATATATACATGATCTAATGTCCATCGGACCATGTCGTAATATGGAAACAACCGTGGCCTGGCTGCTACCCTGTGCATTCCGGATTGGACGACTATTTTGTACTTGGTGTTCAGATTATCTCTTTCGTTGTTATCGGAGTCATCTGAATAATCCACCAATTCAGATTGCAGAATGTCTGAAACAAATGACCAGTTAGGGACCAAGTCGACACTTCGGGGTGAAGTATCGGAGACATTATCTGAGCCTTGTCCTGCAATCTCGACATTCGCCTTTGTTGTTTTCCACGGAGCCATGGCTGAAGCTTGCGTTTTATCTCTTCTGCGATAGAACTGCATATACATACAGAAGTTAGTTTACTCAGAAGTGATGAGTTCTGCGTGCTATGAAAAATGCATAATGAAACGCAGCTCTTACATATATTTGAAAAATGGTACCTTTCAAAACAAGCCTGTCCAATCATATTTAGAATTAAATTTTCGCCGTAAAAACTGATCTTATATTCATAGATTTACCCTATTTCCCATTAATGTCATAAATTTTGGCGGTTTAAAATTCAGTTGGCGTGTGGAGTGAAAAGGCTTCCTCGAGAATCGTGCAAGCATTGAAAAGCGGGATGTGTCTTGATTCATCTTAATTAATCCAATCCCGCCGACGTTAATCAATTTCTCGCTATTCGTTATATCGTAGATTTTCTTTTAACAATTTGAGTCTCCAACTCGTGAGACTGAGAGGACCGAATTAGGTTTAATTAAAGGTAATCATGATTTGGGCATAATTAATTTTATAATCATTTTATTCGCCATATCGCAACTCGAAACTTCGAAGATAAGTTTCTGGGAGATTTATATGCCGAGTTGTGAAACCGCGAGACTGCGATAACAAGGCTTAATTAAGGGAAGGGTAATCTTGGATTAAGTGATTAATTAATCATGTTGTAATTACATCGTGACTTCATGAGCCGGGGTTTAGACATCGAGACTTTCAAAAAGATAGTGCCGAGTGGCGAAGCGCCGAGAACAACTTTAACCACGGTTAGCCTTTTTTCCTTTAATCCTTGACCAGGGTTATCCTGAAAGGGCCTCGTGTTCTCGGCTCTCGGGGTTGTAAAAACATAAATTTGGGTTTGGCGAATGCCGAGGCGCGAAACCCCGGCGACGCCTAATCATGAGTTAACAAATTTTACCCTGGTTACTGCCTTGAGTGAAAGTTTAAAATGACTTCGCCGTTTCGCGACTCGGGACGTGTGAATTTATGAATTATAGTATCCAACCTGCGACATCCCGAAGTAGAACAAAAAGATGGAACGTTCTTACGAAAAGTGGGACTGTTTCAAGAGCATAAAAATCATCACTGCTTGCGTGATCAAGCTTCAGAGATCATCGATATCTCGGAGGGAAACAAAAAACCATCTTTAGATTTCAAGCATCAAAATGAAAACTGTGACAGGCTAAAAAACAAGGGCAGCTCCAACAGGTTCCATCATGGATATGAAGGCTATATGTGATTGCTCATTGTATTTGATTATCCTTCTCCTGGTTTGTACACCTTTGTCTTTCTCACCAATTATTTGACTTGCAGGATGATTCTTTTGAGTAATTATGGAGGAAGGATTTGATGTTGTATGTTGATTTGAGTCTATCTGAGTATTTGTATCTTCGTCTGACCCGGAGTCTTCTTTTTCTAATTCTTGGACATGTTCATCTTCAACTTCAACTATATCCTTTGTTGTTGATTCAACACTGCTTACATCTCGTACTGGGATTTCTTCATCAACTTTTATGTCAATAAAATCAACCAATTTATGCAGCCTCTTATTATAGCATCTGTATCCTTTACTGTTTGTAGCATACCCTAAGAAGATACCTTCATCAGCCATGTCATCATATTTTCCAATGTTTTCATCATTGTTCTTGATATAACACTTACTCCCAAAGACTTTAAAATGCTTGATTGAAGCAGGTCTTCCAAACCATAGTTCATAAGGAGTCTTGTCACTTTGCAGCCTAAGATAATATTTGTTAAGAATATGTATTGTTGTATGAATTGCTTCTACCCAATATGTCTGAGAAATATTCCTTTCATTCATCATTGATCTTGCCATCTGCTGAACTATTCTGTTATGCCTCTCAACTACTCCATTTTGCTGTGGAGTCCTTGGAATAGTATAATCTCTTTTGATCCCATGTTTCTCACAATAATATTTGAAGTCCCTTTAACTAAACTCTCCTCCTCTATCAAACCTTACAACCTTCAATATTTTTCCTGTTTGATTCTCAGTCATAGCCTTAAACACTTTGAATTCTTCAAATGCTTCAGATTTTTCTTTCAGAAAGGCAACCCATGTAAGTCTAGAATAATCATCAATAATAAACATGAAGTACTTTTATTTTCCTGTACTTTCCTTCCTTTATGGTCCACATAAATCTATATGTACTAACTGAAGAGGTTTATATACTGATGCAAATTTCTTAGATTTAAACTGTGTCTGAGTAAGCTTTCCTATTTGACAAGGTTTACATACAAAATCATATGGCTTTGATATCTTTGGAAGATCTTTTACCGCCCCACTGTTTCTAAGTTTGATTAGATGATCAAAATTTAGGTGTCCAAGTCTCCTATGCCATAGACAAATTTCATCATGTTTCTTAGATGACACTCTTCTCTATCTTCTTTCAGCACATATACATTATTATCTGTCCTTATGCCTTTAGCCACCACTTGTCCTGATTTTACATACTTTATCTTACAATATTTGGAAGTGAACACCACTTCACATCCTCTGTCACACATTTGAATTACACTGATCAAATTATTTTTCAACCCATCTAGAAGCAGAACATCCTGGGTGTTAGGACCACATATTGTACCCTTTTTGCCCATACTTTTTGCTATTATTTTACCCTTCATCACCTACATTTTGACTTATACTATCATTTCATCTAATCATTCCAAGGTATACAACGTCCTTTCTCATTACTTTATGCT
>ML806618.1:132858-167484 GCA_009831015.1 Picea engelmannii | reverse complement strand
TTACTACAACACTAAGTGCTTTTGGAATTGAGCATATATAGTGCGCAGCTATCTTTGAAACAAAAGACTTCCCTGGGTTGATAATTTATGTTTCACTTGGTTGTTTGAAATTAATTAAGCAATTATAGTGACCAACACTGGGCTTTTCCTTCACCATTACTAAAACTCACCATCCCTTTACCCTTGATTTTACCTAGTTCATCATTTCCAAAGGTTACATTTCCTGTTTTGCTTTTACTTATAGACATAAACTTATCCTTTTATCTAGTCATGTGCTTGGAACATCCATTGTCTATATACTAGGGGTCTTTTTGTTTTTGAGTTGAAAGTACTAAATCACATTTTTCACTATCTTTCTTTTTCCATGTGCTGGCATTTATAGCTAAGGGTTTTATCCTTGGATCTGCTTTGTAATTCTTCAGATGGTAGTTTGTAGCTTTGTGACCGAAGTGATGACAGTTATAGCATTCGATCTCATTGTTCAATAGGTCAAAGTGATTGGTGCAACTTTGTCTACTCATTGGCTATTTAGTTCTATGTTGCAAATATTGTTTATTTCTTGATCTCCTCAATTGCATGTCTCTAAGCTTAATTTGACAATTTGCAATCTTATGACCAAAATTAGAGTAGTAAAAACAATAACCATGGAAGAAATTTTGGTACTTGAAGGATGGCCTTCTTCTTGGAATTTTTTGCTCCATCTTCTGATATCTTTGTTCTTGATAAGGGATCATCTTGTCTTTATTAGATTTTGGTGGCAGAGTACTCCCATGGTCTAATTGTCTGTTGACTTGGAACTTTATCATCTTTATTGGCTCCTTGATTTCTGGCTATTTGTTGCTTGAACCACTTACATAACCTAAACTAGTATTCAACAAGGGAGATCTTTGTTTTCTCATAATGACATTTAGTTTTGCTAAGGATTTAATGCTTGGAAGATTTTGGAGATACAATGCTTTGAACTTCTCCATCTCTTTTCTGGTTTTTACTACCTCTTCTTCCAATGCTTCACATCTTGCCTTCTTCTCTGATAGTTTTTGTTTCAAAATGTCTTCTAGTTTCTTTGCCTCTTCTAATTCCACTTTTAGCAAGGCAAAGTCTTCATCAGGTTTTTTACTGTCTTTCTCGAATTGTATCAACAATTGTTTTTGCTTTTTTTTCTTAAATCTGAGTCTGTCAATTTCTTCCAGGGCACTGATCAGTTCTCCTCCCAAGTCAACCACAACTTCTTCATCATTAACATCACTTCATATTCTTTTATTATCATAATCCTCTTTGTCCATACGCATAAAGTCATTAACTTTATCTTCACAAGAAGAATCACTATCTGTGTCTCCTGAAGAGTCATCATTGTTTACACATAGACTTTTCTTTTTACCAAATATCTTGGATGTGTACTTCTTTTCATATTCAGAGTTATGATCCTACTTCTTGTGTGGGAACTTAGATGAAAAGTGACCTTTCTTTCCATAGTTAAAACATTTGAAGGGAAACTTGCCTTGGTACTTGCATGATCCTTTCTTTAGTCTTCTCACAAATTTTTCTTCAATTTCATCAGGCTCAAATTCCTCAATCTTAACTGCTTTAAAAGATGCTTCTCTAGTGGTGGATTTATCTTTACTAGTTCTCATTTCATAAGTAGTTAGAGTTCCTAGAATGTGATCAATAGACAAAGTCCTAAGATCATTCAATTCTTATATTGCAGAAAATTTTGGATTAAATCTATCAGGGAGAGATCTTAAAATCTTCTGAACTAAAAATGCATCCTCAATCTTCTCATCAAGACCCTTCATGGAATTTACAAGCTCCTCAACTCTTAAAAAATATTTACTAACTGTTTCATCCTCATTCATATTTAGTTGTTCAAATTTCAATCTATATGTCTGAAGTTTGGCACCTTTTACTTTCTCATTTTCTTCATAACTGTTAATGAGTTTATCCCACATCTCTTTGGCAAAATCAAGTTGCATTACTTTTACAAATTCAGATTCATCAAGCCCACTCAATATAGAATTCATTGCCTTTGCATTGAATCTAAATTCTAACTTATCATCTTTGGAAGCTAACACAACAGGTTTTATATATCTAGTCTCTACAACATCCCAAACATTAGCACCTAAGGCCATAATGTATGTTCTCATTCTAACCTTCCAGAAAGAAACATTTGTTCCATCAAATAGAGAAGGCTTATTGGTTGAAGTTCCTTCATGAATTGTCATGTTTAAGCTTATTGATCTACCTTTAGCTAAAAGGAACCCGCTCTGATACCAATTGTTGGAAATACTAAGACAACTGAGAGGGGGCGGGGTGAATCAGTTGTTATTGTGCTTAAAAAATTATGCCCATTTTAAACTCATTACAAAACACTCAATGATGATCACAATAATTCAAGGAAGTAAGCAATAGAGTATTCAACATAAATCACACACATGAGATATATGGAGACAAATATTCCTGAGGAAACCCATAAAGGGAGAAAACCTCTTCTTCTTGATATGATAAGTAATATTTATTTTCTATACATTATCATTCTTATGAGAACCAACTCATTGTGAGGCTACCACCTCTATTTTACAAGCTACAACTTGCTGAGAGCACCAACTCTCTGGTTTCTCTAGCACCTACTAGAAGGAAGCACCAACTCCCTCAGTGTTCCAGCACCAACTGGATGGAAGCACCAACTTCCTGACTGTTCCAACACCAAATGGATGGAAGCACCAACTTCTAGTCACATAGGCACCGACCTGTATAACAAAGAACAATGGTTCTCCCTTGCACCACCCTGCCACCCTAGTTTTTCAGGTTGCAACCAGATGGAAGCTACAACTCCCTATGTTCAAGCACCCACTTGAAACTTTGAGGACAACAATCCTCCCTAGCACCACCATACCACCCTGAGATATAAATATTTACATGAATAATACCTTACAACAACATAGATAGTTCAATGCTTACCACTTCTTCTCTAGTCTGCAATTTTTCTCTGCTTCTGTCTATTCATGCTTGGCTCCATTTGTTGTCTCTCTCCATCTGCTCTCTCTTTGTTCTTCTCATGCTCTTAGGTTCTCGTACAAGCTTCTCTTTTCACCATTTTTGCTCTGTCTATATTATGTTCTTCATCTCTACACTTTCTCATTTAGTTCATGTTGTAATGTTCATTGCTTATAGTTCGACCACTTTTATAGAGAAACAACAACCTCACCTTGTCACAACATTTTTCTTTTATTCATGCTCACATCATTCGTTACACTCCCATATCCAACGATCAAGTCGGTAATATCAAAAAACTCATTTTGGGAATCTCAGAACACTCATTTCGGGAAACTTATAAGGCTCAATAGCCATGATTCAAACACTTAGGAACAAATAATTCAGCCACTCAGGAACGTTGATTCAGTTAGTGTAATTGAATCCTAATTGATCAAGAAATCACGAGATGAAATAATAACCCTTCGATCAGATTCGGTTTGATCGGCGCCATTGGATTATATTTTATTTAAATATCTTATAACACATTACCAATGACAATGACCAAATGCTAGGATCAACGAGTGCTTATCAATTCAACAGTCATGATTCAATCTTCTAATAATATGGACGACTGTCGGAACTTCACCCTTCGAAACTTCGGGTTTTCAACTTTTCAAACCTTTGAATCAGATCAGACGGTTTATTTCACAGAAACAAATCAATGGTCAGATTTGATCCTTACACTCATCCTTTCATTGTTCAATCTGATGGCTAGTACTTAATCAAACATTGAGATGGACGGTTGTCGGAACTTCACTCTTTAGAACTTCGAGATTTCAACTTTTCAAACTTACACTATCCTTCCACTATACTATGATCAATGATTGAGAATACACCCAAACTAATCTTTCAGATTGGACAACTCTTGTCTTTATTGACGTGGTTTGCCACACGTCCTTGCTGACGTGGTCTGCCACATATGTCCTTTGCTGACATGGTCCACCACATGTCCTTTCCAACGTGGTCTTCCACATGTCCTTGTGGACGAGGTTTGTTGACATAATCTATTGACGTAGATCTCCTTGATCTAAAAGTCATCGTATGTTCTCCAGATCCAATGGTCCTTATTCATTTCGGATTTTCGACTCTCTAGGCTTCGGGTTTTTCAAATCTCAAACTGAAAAATATGAAGTGAGATTTTTCCAGAGCTTAACCTCCTCATATATTTATACCTGAACTAAATGTTGTTCGTCGATCATGATCCTAGATTAATGGATCGATCTGTCTGCGATGCAAATCTTCTATCTTATCCTGTCCTTCCACTTAGAATGATCCAACAACTGACGAAAATTCACATAAATGAGATCTCAAATATTTTACCTTGCTTATCCTATCCTTCAACTCGAAATGATCCGACATTTGATGGGAATTCGGGTTTGATCCGACAGCTAAAGGGTATTCGGGTAATCAAACTCTCAGCCCTTTTACCTTGCTTAACCTATCTTCCACTTTAAAATGAACTGACGACTGACGGGAATTCGGGTAATCAAATTCTCAACCCTTTCAACTTATCTTGTCCTTCCACTAAAATGTGATCCAATGGTCGTGAAGACACTTGAAGCAGATCAATGATCAAGGATGATTGTGGAACCATAACTCGTGAGTGATTTAACTCATCACCAAAAATCCACAATTTGAAGTTGTGCATCGTTGATGAGTAAACCACAATCGTCGATCTTCGAGGCTATAAGATCTGATGGTCCTGACTAATTGTGGGATTGGAACTAGCACGATATTTAATTCTCCTTCTGATCTCCGCAATCTATCCCTGTCGTTGATATGGCGATTGTGCATCTGACGGTCACAAATCAATCCGATTTAATCTAATATCTTGTTGGATCAACAAAAATCGTCAATATTCGAGTCTATGAGATCTGACGATCTAGACCAATTGCGGGATTAGAACTAGTGAGTTGTTTAATTCTTCTTTCGCTCCCTACAATTCATCCATGTCGTTGATCTGGCTTTCAGATCCGACTGTCACAATCCTTTGATTGGTCCTCAAGCCCACGGTCACTCATATGACTGACGTCTATTATATGAGACGATAAACACTGTCAATTTCTTGATCGGGCGACTTTTGAGGCTTCTCACCCTGAGCTTATGCTTTTCCTTCCGAGCTTTGATCTCTTCATACTATTCGCTCCTCTTCTTGAGATTCTGTGTTTGATTCTGAGCTTTGATCTCTTCTTATTGTGCGCTCCCCCTCCTAAGCTTATGATTTTCTTGTTTTCCATCATCATTGATGTTCTTGCCATCAATGACAAGCACACTCTTCTTGTAAAATATGCCAACAAGGAAAAGTATAGAGGGGTAGTTAACATAACCTTTCAGGTTATGTGGCTATAACATTTTTTCATTGATTTGGGCATTCAGTTTCATTGGTCGATTGTCATCTAGTGTGACAACTAGAGCACTCTGAAGTTCTATAGAGATCCAATTCAAAGGCAATGGATGAAGCACATCAAGATCTGCATGCAATACATCTGGGACTTAGTACACGAGGGGATCATCGACCTGTAGTTTTGTCCTTCAGTAAAACAAACTGCAGACATCTTCACCAAGACCTTCACTGAGCAAAAGTTCCATTATTTACGTAGTCGTCTTGGAGTGAAGGACACAATTGCCTGGCAATTGGGATTTCTTATTTTTACATACATTTTACTTTGAGGGGAGGGGAGGGGGGGTTGCATAAGGTTTTCCCTCTTTCCTCGTTTATTTTAGTGTATCTTTTGTATTTGGGTACCTAATGGCCTCGTTGTCGAGACCCATTCTTTATTTTCAACATAGTGATGTTCAGGGGGGGTGTTGGAGATACTTCACACACACCTAGGATTTATTTTTCCTAAGGTTTTTCCTATGTTTATTATCATTATTCGGTCTCCTATAGTTTAGGGAGAATATTTTTTTTCCTACATTCTAAGAGAATATTCTCTTCAGTTCACACTTCAGTTTGATCAATTGAGTGGAGTCTAGATGCAACATTGGGATCATCACCATCTATTGCACATTGTCCTTGGAATTATCACCAGACTAGAGAATTACTCATGACTCCTTGAACTCCTCACTTCATTGTGTTCCAGTCAGTTAACTAAAGACTGAGAGACTAGTTAACTGAGACTAGGTGGAAATTTGCTCCCATAACTTTCGGTGTGTGTCCAGATCACTCTAGACCACCACTATGGCGCATTGGTTCTCCTCCAGTGCACATTAGTTGAGTTATACAAAGTATATCATGTGTAAATTATCATTCATTCATTTGGTTAATGCAAATTCTTTGTTGTCACTCTCTCGTTTCTCTCTTCTATCATTTTTCTACAAACTATGTATGCCATTTTCTAGCTAGATATTATATGTGCAAGTTCATTCACATTTACAGGTGGTCCAAGATTGCTTGAGGTTGGAACCAAATGGAACCTTCCTCATCCAATTCATGGAGACTAGTTTGAGTCTATCACTTGGTTCCAATCACTTCCTTTAAGAAAAAAACATGAAAAACGGGATGGAGCTTAGAGTGGATGGGAAGAGATAACTTGTATGCCACTAGTACCACTCGCTTGAGAATTGTATAATGGCCATAAAACTTGGGGGAAAGTTTCTAACAGTGTTCGTCTATGAGTGAAGTTTTCTTATAAGGTGGCAGATGAAGAAACATTTCTTCCCCTTTAGAAAATTGATGTTCTGTATGACCTCAATCTGCTTATTGATTCATGCAATTCTAAGCCATGACCAAATTTTATTTGAGGGTACAAAGAATAGAAGCTTGGATTGTAAGTGTGATGTCAACATCCTAAACCTTTGACACACCTGGTAGGTAGGAGAGGAAAGAAGGTGGCTTCTGGATGGGAGTTATGTGAGTGGTTGCATGGTAAGATGTGTTGTACCACCATTCAACCAATGGTAACCATTGATCCCATTGAGTTTGTTTGTCAGACCCCAAAACATCGCAAATATGTTTCCAAGCACTTGTTGACAGCTTCAGTTTGACCATCATTCTAGGGATGATAGGTTGTGCTAATATGCAATTGGGTTCCCTAGAGCTTGAGAAAATATTTCCAAAAGTTGTTGGTGAAAGTTGGATCACAATCGAAGACAATGGAGTGAGGCATGTCATGGAGTTTGAAGATATTATCCATGAAAACTTGAGACATTGTGGATGTGATGAACAATTATTGGAGGGCATAGAAGTGAGCATATTTGGAAAAGAGATAGATGACAACCATGATGACTGATTTATATCCTAATTTGGGTAATATGACAATGAAGTCCATATAAATATTCATCTGTGTGACTAGTGGAATAGGAAGAGGTTGGAGTGTGCCTTGATTTTTTATGGTTTCACCCTTATTGCGTTGACAGCTACCACATTCTTCCACAAAGGTGCATATGTCTTGTTTCATGCCTTCCCAGAAAAAGGAATGTTTGACTCGTTCATATGTTTTGTGAAATCTTGAATGCCAAGCCATTGGTACAGAATGAAGTTTAGAGAGCACATATGATTTAAGGTGATATTTTTTTCTTAAATATGTGTGCTCTTTATAAAAAAAATCCTCATTCTTCCAAGAGTATCTCATAGAGGCATAAGGATCTTTTTGCAACTGTTGAATCAGGTGATACAATTTGGGATCCTGGAAACATTCCTGGCGAATGACTTGTAACCAATATGCTTCAATGAAAGAGAGGGAAAATAGGGACCCTTCTTCTTCATATTTCCTTGAAAGAGCATTAGCTATTGATTAAGGTTGGTTGTCATTGATGTCAACCCTTGAAGAAATCCCCATAGCACAAGGGTTTGGGTAATGGACCCAAGTTTGTTTGATGGATAATGGTATGAATTTTGATATATTTTAAGGTAATACTATTCTATATGGATGGTACATGTCATTCCATTTCTGGTGGTATGTGCAACGTCACATAACTCCTCACGGTTTGAGAGTTATGGCCTTACGAAGTTGGAGGACCCTCTTATGTCATCTAGAAGCCCTAAAAGGTCAAAGTAGTCAAAGTGGTTTAAGAGATTTTAGAAGGTAAATAATAAAGTGAATTGATGAGTGTACTATAATTCAAAGTGAATACAAAATAAATTATTTAAATAATAAATTTAGTGGAGAAATTAGAAGTGGGTTAACCCTAAAATAAGGAAAGTGGGCAAAGTGACCTAGAAGATGTTTTTAAGGAAGCTACTTGGAGTGTATAAATAAGAGGCAAGGCCCTCTCATTTTAGATACACTTGAGAATATTGAATACCTATAGGTGTATGAGGTAACCAAAGGATATCTAAGCCAAATTTCCAATGGAAGGTGAGGAAAAGAAGGTCAAAATTCAAGGAAGGATAAATTCTTTTGATGATGCTTTCTAAGGTATGTTATTTACAGGTCATCTCACCATTTTAGCAATAACTTTTTTTATAGAATGATTCTGACCGTGTAATTTCTATTTCATTGAGCAAACATATCCCAATATCTGTGGTAAAAAATTCATATTTTGGGTCGTTTTATTTTTGGAGTTACACTTCGTGGAAAATAGGGTTTGTGGCTAGTCCTGAAACTAGTCAAAAATAGGTGTTTCGAGTAAAAACATCATAACTTATTCATAAAAGATCGAAATTCAGTAAGACAAAATGTGTTGGTTATATTACAGTTTGTAGTTTTCTGTGTAATAGTTTCATATCTATTCAACAAATATTCCATGCGAGGCATGCTCTACAAGGTCACTCTCTAGAATAATCCAGAATTCAACAAGGTATGTCATTTTTTCTATAACTACTTTTATGATAGGTTCCAAGTAGTGACACCTGGAGGAATTGCATAAAGCACACTGAAGAACATTGTGTATCATTTTCAAATCTTTATTCATTAAATGTACAAAGTTATGATTATTTCAAGTTAGGGTTGTTGACTAATCCAAAACTAGTCATGTGAGACTAAAGAAAAGTTTGATGTAAATGCTAGTCTCTTGTTGTTTAAAGTTAAGGAAGGTTTGCAGGTATGTGATCATATACACCAGGTCTATTATAGAGTTATAAATCATATTTGGATGATGAAATTGATGAGGGTTTTTGGTTGAGGTACAAGTTGGGTACATGGTTGAGACAGGTAGTTGATGAGTTGGCACATACATGAGGTGTATAGTTGATGATGTTGGTACATATTGATGAGTCACGGTTGATGAGTACTTGACACATTATTGGTACATACTTGGTACATGGTTGGTTGCACTTGTTTATGGTATAGGTTGATTACAGATTGTTTGGTACAGGTTGGTGCATGGTTGATCACTTGTTTATGGTACAGGTTGATTACAGGTTGAGGTACAGGTTGATGCATGGTTGATTTATGGTTCAAGTTTATTGGTACAAGTTTACAACGGTATATCTCATAGTGATAGTGTGACAGTGGTTCCATCATTCTACTTCTACTTCAGGGTAGTTGGATGGGGCAAGGATAGGTGGTTGTAGCCACCTTCTGGTTGTAGCCAGAGAACATAGGGGGTTGTAGCCAGAGAATTGGGGAGTTGGAGGTTCCCTCAAGTTGTAGCCTGAGAAACTAGGGGGTTGGAGCCTCCTTCTAGTTGCAGCTGGAAAACAAAGGAATTTGGTGCTTCCAATGAATGTAATTCTTCAAGACATATAAGAAAAAGCATTATGTGGTTTTCTCTCGATTTGGGTTTCCACGTAAAACATTGGTATACTATGCATGTGTGTGATTTTTCATTTCTTATTGCTCATTATTGGATAATAGTTCTACATTGTTATAACACTTGGATTATTTGAAGAAAAATGATTATAATTATTCTAGTACTAATTCATCGCCCCTCTCAGTAATCCAACAATTGGTATCAGAGCAGGTTCCTTTAGAAATCAGTTTAACTACTGAAAGGTAGATCATGGAGAGTACCAACTTGTATAAAAATGAAATACCACAGTTTGATGGACATAAGTATTCTTTTTAGAGCATAAGAATGAAGACATATATACAGGCACAGGGATTTCAAGTTTGGAAATCAATTGTAGATGGATACACAACACCAACAGTTCCACCAACAAATGACAAAGCAGTGAAACTCGGTGAGAATAATTCCAAAGCCAAAAATGCACTTTTGAATGGTCTCGGTGATATGGTATTCACCAAAGTTGCACATTGTAAATCCGCTAAAGAGATTTGGGACAAGCTTCAAAATATTTATGAAGGAGATACAAAAGTCAAAGCAACAAAGCTTCAAACTTACAGAGGTAAGTTCGAACAACTAAAAATGAAGGAAGATGAGAATATTGCAACCTACTTATTATGAGTCGATGAAACATTGAATGCAATCATAGGATTGGGAGAAGAAATATGGGAGAAGAAATCGAAGAATCTATAATTGTTCAAAAGGTACTAAGATCTCTTCCTATGAGATTTAACCCTAAGATATCAGCACTAGAAGAAAGATCAGATCTAAACTCAATAACCATGGATGAACTGCATGGGATCTTCACAGATGTTGAGACTCAAAAATGTCATATTTCCGTCCACCTTTCCCTTCATTAGTCTTCACATTTCATCGCCCCATTAACCTTTCATGATACCATTTTCATAATTAAATATGGGTTAAACCTTATTATTTTCCAAATCATTTATTTTAGTATTAAAAGGGAATTTGTGATTAAATATTAGAAAATTGACATGTTTTCATATATCTAAAAAATGTGTGAGCTTTATCATGTGTAGGACTATGTGAAGGATTAGTTCAAAAGACTTCACGAATACTTCCTCCACCATTTCAAGATTTGAGAAGATAATTCAATCCTAATTCAAGGAGAATATCATGGAGATTTGGTTGTCATATCTTATCCAAGATATATGAGAGATGTGTGTGAGTATTTGAAGGGATTATATTTTGTAATAAAGGGAAATGGGTTGAGAGAAAAGTGGATCTGTAATTATGAGATGTTTATCTCCTTTTCAAAGATCTCATGTATAAAAGAGAGTGCCTTCTCTTCATGAGAAGGAAGAGAATCAGTATTATGTAGGGAAGGAGAGAATCATTATGATGTAAAGGGGGGATGAGAATCATTATTATGTAAATTGAAGAGAGGATTCATTGTGTAGATTAAGGGAATTGTTATGAGATAGTTTCTTGAGGAGAATTGTTATGATGTAGATTGGATTCATGAAGAGACTTATTTTGTAAACCTACTTGTTGAAGATTAATGCAAGTTTGGATTCAGTGATTTTGTCTCTCTTCGAAGTTATCATCTATTGATCTAAATCTTCCATGTTGGCATTGGCAAGGGCCACCGATCCAGCTTGGTAAGCTTATTGTAAATTGTTAGTGTAGATTTTCATTTCATGTATTTGTTATTTTGATTTCATGTTATTTTGTTTGATTTCACTATTCGAATGTGTTTCAAAGTGTGGTAATGTAGGAATGGTTGGATCTTCATATTTCACCATACATGAGCTTTAATGGAGTATCCCACTTTTTAGTTTAGTTGTTTCAAGAGATAGAATCAAAGTTCATCTTTTCTTTTCATGAGCCATCAATGAACATGTCCATCACCTGAGCAAGAGCTTCTGTTTGTTTATGAGTGTTTATTTCCAACTTTCGAATTGTGTGAAGATTGTTATTTTTAAAAGTGTGTTGGTTTCTAAATGGTTTTCTTATCTATACTAAATAGACATAGGAACTTATTTGTTATCGGCACATATAGTGCATCAACTCTATCGATTATAAATATCGGTTTATAATTTATGTTTGGTAATATATTATGCAAATAATTGCACCAACAACAACATATGAAATGAGAATTGACCAAGAAAATCAAGATGTAAAAGATTAAGCCTTCAAAGCATCCAAAAGATCAAAGCAAAAGAAAAAGGAACAAGAAGAATATAGCAGAAACAGTGACATCTCGAAAGATGATGAAGAAGTGGCCAACTTCGTCAAAAGACTGAACAAGGGAACTGATGGTAGGTATAGAGGTAAGATTCATTTAATTTGTTTTAATTGTGATGGTATTGGTCATTTTTCTAACAAATGTCCTTATAAGAAAAAGAGAAATTATGAAGGTTACTCAAAAGGAAAACACACATATAAAGACAAAAGAACTACAAAGAAAGTTTTCAAGAAAATCTTATGCACCAAAGAAGACATCTCATCATCAGATGAAGATGAAGTCAGTGACAGTGAGACAGGAAGAGTTCTATTCATGGCAGTAAAAGACTCTGACAAAGAAGACTCCGAAGAAGAATATGAAGAAGTCGAAGAAGAATATGAAGAAGTCGAAGAAGAATATGAAGAAGTCGAAGAAGAAATCGAAGAAGAAATCGAAGAAGCAAAAGTTGACTATCGAGAAGAATTAATGTGTTCCATAGAAGTTACCAGAAGAGAAAAGAAACAAAACAAGAAACTGCAAGTAGAACTAGACAAGAAAAATCATACTCAAGAACTAGAACAAATGATCACAAAATTGAAGGTTCAAATAGAAGAAGATAAAAGAATTGATGAAGCACTCAATGAAAATATAGAAGAAAAGGACAGGATCATTGGAAACTTGGAAGCAAAGATTGTCACACTAAGAAAGGATATTCAAAAGAAAAATATGCAGAATAGCTCAAAAGTTCTGGATGAAATTATTAGTAGTCAAAAATCTCATCTTGACAAGTCTGGACTTGGATACAATCAGACAGAAAAGGGATCAAGCTCCAAAACAACAGAACAAGAAACATATCCAAAAAGTTATGCAGAAACAATCAAAGAGGATAGGAAGATATACAAGGAAGATTACACGGACACTCCTCCACCAAGAAGATTCAAATTTCAAAATCAACAACAGACATATATGCCTCAAGAAGAAGAAGGATTCATAAGAGCACCTCCTTTCATAATATCTTCAACTCCCAGGTATCAAACTATTTTTTTTTGGTTTATGTTATGCATGTAATAATTTTGGACATAAATTTGTGAATTGCAGAGCTAACAACAAGAACAATAACAAATTTGAGAGTCACGCATAAAGGGGTTATTCAAGAAGACCTAGTGAAACAAAGAGAAGAAGTTACAACAGGTTTGAATCTTTGAGAACTGAAGTGGAATGTTACAAATGTAACAATTTTGGACATGTGTCCAAAGATTGCAGAATGACAATCCTTCCTAAATAACCTCAACAGAATAACAACAATCACAGACATGAACCTCAGAAAATGACATGGATACTAAAGCAAGATCAATATAGCAATGAAGAATGCACAATTTCTCTAACAGCTAAGAAGAAGAAACGTGGTTGGTATGTTGACAATGGATGTTCAAAACACATGATAGGTGATAGAGACAAATTTATTACATTACGAAAGGAAAGATATGGATCAGTCTCCTTCGGAAATGATGATTCAATCAAAATCATTGGAAAAAACACAGACTGAATTGGGAACAAGAATGAAAAGGTAGAAAATGTTCTACTAGTAGAAGATATGAAACATAATCTTCTAAGTGTGAGTCAAATGTGTCACCAAGTTCATAAAGTTACTTTCGATTCACAAAAGTGTGAGATAAGAAAATAAGGTTCAGGGAAATTGGTCGCTACAGCTGCAAGAACTTCAAGCAACATATATGTGTTAAGTGAAATTAGAAATTAAAAGTGTTGTCTAGGAAAGGAAGATGAAAGTTGGCTATGACACAAAATAATGGAGCACATACATTTTGATAAACTTATCAAAGTCAACAAAAGATAAGCAGTCAGAGAAATGCCCCAGATCATGAAACCAACCAACACTTTATGCAAGCATTGTCAACAAGGAAAGAAAACAAAGACCAGGTTTAAATCAAAGGAATATTCAACGACAAGTCCACTGGAAATTGTGCATATTGATCTAGTTGAACCAACTAAAACAAATGTCTTAAAAGGTGAGAAATAATTCATGTTACTAGTTGATGATTATACAAGAATGATTGTAGTTTTCTTTCTCAAGAATAAGTCAGAAACTTTTGAAAACTTCAAGATCCACAAGGAAATGGTTGAAAATGAAATGGATTCAAAAATCAAATGCTTGAGATATGATAATGGAGGAGATTTCACCTCAAAGGAATTTATGGACTACTACATAAATCATGGAATAATAAGGCAATTCTTCATTGCTAGGACACCTCAACAGAATGGAATTGTTGAAAGAAAGAACATGACAGTATAGGAAATGGCTCGAACAATGTTAATGGATTCGAAATTGACAGATATTTTTTGGACACGGGCAGTGCATACAACAGTTCACATTCAAAACAAAGTAATGCTCAAAAACAACACTGACAAAACTCCTTACGAACTATGGAAAGGAAGACCAACAAATGTAAATCACTTTAGAGATTTTGGAAGCAAATGTTATATCAAAAGAGAAGATGGTGGAATGGGAAAGTTTGACTCTCGTGTGGACAAAGGAGTACTTGTTGGTTACTCAAATACAAGGAAATCATACAAGTGTTACAATATAAGATTGAACAAAGTTGTGGAAAGAATCAATGTAACAATTGATGAAACAGGCAGACCAGAATCAAAGGAAGAAAATGAATCAATGAAACAACCCTTAGAAGAAGAAGCAGAAGATGAAAAAGAAGTAGAAGAGGAAGATGAAGAGAATCTGATAGAAGAAGAAGAGAAAGTTCAGCAAGTGTCTCCAAAGACACCCAGTAAACGAGTACAGAAGAATCATCCTTCAGATCAGATTATCAGAAACAAAGATGCAGGAGTTGAGACTAGAAGAAGAATCCATTCACCAGAACAAACACACCTAGCACTCTTATCTACAATTGAACCAAACTGTTTTGAAGAAGCAAGCAAGGATGAATCTTGGAATAAGGCCATGGATGAAGAATTGGATCAAATAGAGAAAAATGACACTTGGGAACTGGTTCCAATACCAAAGAATAAGAATGTGATCGACATAAAGTGGGTCTTCAGGAATAAATTGAATGAAGATGGACATGTTACAAGGAAAATAGCTAGATTGGTATGTAAAGGATATGCACAGGTTGAAGGAATCGACTTTGAAGAGACATTTGCTCCAGTTTCCATAATGGAAGCAATCCGTTTTCTTTTAGCGTATGCATGCTCCAAAAATATTAAAATGTATCAAATGGAAGTAAACTCATCTTTTCTGAATGCAGAACTTGAAGAAGAAGTCTACATTGAACAACCAGAAGGATTTCAGTTGTCAGAAAACGTAGATTATGTGTGTAATATAAAGAAGGCCTTGTATAGTCTAAAACAGGCTCCTAGAGCATGGTACTCTAGACTGGATAAGTATCTGCAGCAGACAGGGTTCAGAAAAGGAAGTGCAGACAACAACCTCTACATCAAGTTAAGTCAAGGTAATATTTTATTAATTGAAGTTTATGTTGATGATATTATTTTTGGTAGTGATGATGACAGGTTAAGCCAGAAATTTGCAAAAGATATGCAGAATGAATTTGAAATGTGTTACTTGGAGAACTATCCTTCATTCTGGGACTTTAGATATGCCAAAGCAACCAAGGAATTTTTATTTCTCAAACTAAGTATATCATAGAAATGATAAAAAGGTTCGGTATGGAATATTGCAAACCAGTTATCACTCTCGTGCAAACCAGTTGCAAGTTGAGAAAAGATGATGATTCGAAGTCTATAGATCAGAGGCAATACAGGTCAATGATTGGCAACCTACTATATGTGATAGCATCCAGACCAGATGTAATGCAGGCAGTTGGACAGGTGGCATGATTTCAAGAAGCACCAAAGGAATCACATGTATTAGCAGAGAAGAGGATTTTTAGATATCTCAAAGGAACAGAAGAGTTTGGATTATGGTATCCAAAAGGAAATGATCTATCACTTATTACCTACACAGATGCAGATTGGGCAGGCTATATTGATGACCGATGAAGCATCAGTGGAGGAACATTCTACTTGGGTGAGTGTTTAGTATCATGGATAAGCAAGAAACAATCATCAATATCCTTATCTATAGTCGAGGTAGAGTACATTGCGGAAACATCATGTTGTACACAGGTTCTTTGGATGAAACAAACTCTGACAGATATACAAGTTGAGTATGATGAACCCATTCCAATCTATTGTGATAATACAAGCGCCACCAATATCTCAAAGAATATGGTGATGCACTCCAAGACGGAGCACATTTCAATCAAGTATCACTTTTTATGGGAACAGGTTGCATAAAAGAACATAAGAGTTGAGTATGTGGGCACAAAAGAACAAGTGGCAGACATCTTTACAAAACAACTTCCACGGGAAGCCTTTGATTATCTTCACCAAAGACACGGATTTATTTCTACTTCAAAATGAATGCTTTTGAATTATTATCTTATATGTCTTAGGTGTACACGAGGAAGCACCATAATAAGACAACTCAGTCAGGGGGAGCAACCCTGGATGGAAATATACCTTTTCCATTGATGACAAAGGGGGAGAGATTTATCAGATGCAGAGGACAGAGGCATGGTTCCAGGGGGAGCAGATTTATCAGATGCAGAGGACAAAGGCATGGTTCTAGGGGGAGCATGAGTGATATGATTGCAGTATTTCATCAGAGTGTTTCCATCAATTCCAAAGGGGGATATTGTTCATTAAGGTTGGTTTTCATTGATGTCAACCCTTGAAGAAAGCCCCATAGCACAATGATTTGAGTAATGGACCCAAGTTTGTTTGATGGATAATGGTATCATTTTTTATATATTTACAGGTAATACTATTCTATATGGATGGTACATGTCATTCCATTTCTGCTGGTATGTGGAACGTCACATAACTCCTCACGGTTTGAGAGTTATGGCCTTACGAAGTTGGAGGACCCTCTTATGTCATCTAGAAGCCCCAAAAGGTCAAATTAGTCAAAGTGGTTTAAGAGATTTTAGAAGGTAAATAATAAAGTGAATTGATGAGTGTACTATAATTCAAAGTGAATAAAAAATAAATTATTTAAATAATAAATTTAATGGACAAATTATAAGTGGGTTAACCCTAAATTAAGGAAAGTGGGCAAAGTGACCTAGAAGATGTTTTTAAGGAAGCTACTTGGAGAGTATAAATAAGAGGCAAGGCCCTCTCATTTTAGATACACTTGAGAATATTGAATACCTATAGGTGTCTGAGGTAACCAAAGGATATCTAAGCCAAATTTATGAGGTAAGGTGAAGAAAAGAAGGCTAGAATTCAAGGAAGGATAAATTCTTTTGATGATGTTTTCTAAGGTATGTTATTTACAGGTCATCTCACCATTTTCGCAATAAGGTTTTTTCTAGAATGATTTAGACCGTGAAATTTCTATTCCACTGAGGAAACATATCCAATTTTCCATGGTAAAAAATTCATCTTTTGGTTCGTTGTATTTTTGGAGTTACACTCCATGGAAAATAGGGTTTGTGGTTAGTCCTGAAACTAGTCAAAAATAGGTGTTTCGGGTAAAAATGTCATAACTTCTTCATAACAGACCCAAATTGAGTAAGAAAATTTTTTTTTGTTAGAGTATCGTCTTTAGTATTCTTTGTAACATTTTCATATCGATTCAACAAATATACCGTGAGGGGCATGCTCTACAAGGTCGCTCTCTAGAATAAGCCAGAATTCAACAAGGTATGCCATTTTTGCTATAACTAATTTTTTGAGAGGTTACAAGTAGTGACACCTAGAGGAATTGCATAAAACACACTAAAAATCATTTTGTATCAGTTTTGGATCTTTATTCATTACAGGTACAAAGTTATGATTATTTCAAGTTAGGGTTGTTGACTAATCCAAAACTAGTCATGTGAGAGTAAAGAAAAGTTTGATGTAAATGCTAGTCTCTTGTTGTTTAAAGTTAAGGAAGGTTTGCAGGTATGTGATCATATAAACCATGTCTATTATATAGTTAAAAATCATATTTGGATGATGAAATTGATGAGGGATTTTGGTTGAGGTACAAGTTGGGTACATGGTTGAGACAAGTAGTTGATGAGTTGGCACATACATGAGGTGTATAGTTGATGATGTTGGTACATATTGATGAGTCATATTTGATGAGTAGTTGACACATGATTGGTACATACTTGGAACATGGTTGGTTGCACTTGTTTATGGTACAGATTGATTACAGATTGTTTGGTACAGGTTGGTGCATGGTTGATGCACTTGTTTATGGTACAGGTTGATTACAGGTTGAGGTACAAGTTGATGAATGGTTGATGCATGGTTCAAGTTTATTGGTATATATTTATAGCGTTATATCTCACAGTGATAGTGTGACAGTGGTTCCATCATTCTACTTCTACTTCAGGGCGGGTGGACAGGGCAAGGACAGGTGGTTGTAGCCACCTTCCGGTTGTAGCCAGAAAACATAGGGGGTTGTAGCCTCCTTATGGTTGTAGCCAGAGAATTAGGGAGTTGGAGATTCCCTTAGGTTGTAGCCTGAGAAACTAGGGGGTTGGAGCCTCCTTCTAGTTGTAGTTAGAAAACAAAGGAAGTTGGTGCTTCCAATGAATGTAATTCTTCAAGACATATAAGAAAAAAAATTCCATGGTTTTCTACCGATTTGGGTTTCCACGTAAAACATTGGTGTATTGTGTATGTGTGTGATTATTCATTTCTTATTGCTCATTATTGGATAATAATTCTACATTGATATAACACTTGGATTATTTGAAGAAAAAAGGTTACAATTACGATGTTACTGATTCACTCCCCCTCTCAGTAATCCAACATTAACAACCACATTTTATTTTCCCTTCTCATAAATGATCTCATAACTATAACCAAACATCTTGGTCACGCACTTTTATTACTCAAGGAATGAAATTTTTTATTACAAAAAATACTTGAGGCTAAGATGATCAGTTTTAATTTGGAAGTGTTTCCCCAAAAAATAAGGATGTCACATATCTACAACATGCATAATAGACAAAATTTCCTTTTCATCGGTGGATTTTCCCAAATGTCACTCAGAGAGTTGTTTACTAGTGAAAGAGAGAGGTCTTCCATCTTGCATGAGGATTGCCCCAATTCCTTTCTATGAATAATCACATTCTAGGAAACAATTATTGGTGAAGTCGGACAATGCCATAACAGGAGTCGTGCACATATCTTATTTCAAGGCTTGGAAGGATTTATTTTCTACTAAAGTCCAACTAAAATCATTCCTTTTAAGGAGAGACGTGAGGGGGGATGCATTTTTACATAATTTTACAACTTTTCCATAATTTTTCACCAATCCTTCACAACTGCAATTTGTTGAGGATCCACACTAACACCATCCTTGACAACAATATGGCCCGAGTATTCTACGTCTGGAGCTCCAAAAGCACATTTAGACTATTTGAGGAAGAGTTTGCGTTGAGATAGTAAGTGTAATACTTGATCCACATGGGCCAAATGGGATTTCCAAGTTTTACTATAGATTAGGATATCATCAAATAAAATGGAAGACATAATGATGGAGGAAGGGGTGGAAGACATGATTAATGAGACTTTGAAAGGTGGAGGGTGTGTTACAGAGGTTGGAGAGCATGAAAAAGAACTCATAATGGCCCTCATGAGTTTGAAAGAAAGTTTTGGGTATATCAACCTCTTCCATATGTATATAGTGGTAGCCAAATCAAAGATCGAATTTGGTAAAGAACTGGGTGCAACTCAACTCATCCAAAAGGTCATCAATGATATGAATGGGGAATTTACCTTTGATGGTAATTTTTTTAAGGGCTTGAAAATTAGGACACATGTGCCATGTGCCTTCTTTCTCGATGACCATGACAATAGGAGAAGAATAAGGACTAGTACTAGGATTGATAACACTCGTCGCTAGCAATTCCTGAACAATTTTCTCAATTTTATTATTTTGGGAAAAGGGGTGATGATAAGGACGAAATTGGGAGGAAGACTACCAGGGACAAGGGGAATGAAATGATCATGGGTGCCACAGGAAGGGGGAATCCCTTGTGGGTTGTCAAAAATAGATTGGTGTTTGGAGAGAAGAGTTTGTATGTTGGGATGAAAAGTAGGGGAGGGGTTCACAATTTCTTGAATGGAATTGAGTTGTGCAATAGTGCTAAAGTGACCTTTTTTTAGTAGTTTCTCTATTCATTTGGAATTGATGATCTCATGGGAGATTGTCGCATTGCCTTGGAACTGATATTGTTGTCCATCCTGTTGGAAGCACATGGTTAGTTCCTTGAAATCCATGGTGTTGGGGCTAAGGGTGCACAACCATTCAACACTTAGAACAATGTTGAAACAACCAATGTCAATAGCAAACATATGAGATTTCAAGTGGTACTGAACAATTTGCAAGCACACATTTTCACAACACGCTCCACATTTCATGGAACCAACATTGGCAATCATGATTAGAAATTTTTTGATGACACAGATATAGCACATGGTTTCTTGATAAATGTGATGATGAAAAAAATTGTGGTTGTTGGCACCGTCGATTAGGATAATGACTTTCCTATGCTTAATATATCCAATTAATTTAAGGGTTTGACGAGCAGAGATGTGAGTGAGGGCATTTAGGGAGATGAGTGATTCAAGTTTTGGGGAATCATAGGGAAAGGTATGATCATATACTTGGGGTATATATTCGGGAGGGGAATCAACGGCATCCTCTTCAACAATGTCCTCATAAATGGCCATAAAAATGTTTTTATCCTTACACTCATGCCTCGGAAAATATTTGTCATCACAGTTGTAGCAAAGAACCTTCAATTGGTATTCATCCATTTTGACTATGGTTAATTAGTGGACCTTAAGAGGAGCAGAAGGAGGGGTGGGAGTGGTGGGCCTAGGATGAGGAATAAATGAGGGTTTTTTGTTTGGGAAGAGACTACCTGTTTTTCTTCCTTGGCTCGGTGAGTAGCTTCAAGCCAAGTCTTTAGGCGAGCCATTAGGACATGGTCTCAGATGTCATCTTTAAGGCCACTAATAAAACATTCACGAAAGAAGTTTTCGAACTTGTTGTCTTTTTTGAAAGCCAAGAGATCAAATGATGGGTATCTGTGTCAAATCATTCATAGAGGTCAACAACAAGCTGCGTCCAAGAAATATACCCTTGGTGTGAATTTTTACGTCATTGCCACCATTTCCAACATTCAGGATCCAAATAGAGGACAACAATATGAAGTTTGGCCAAATCATCGGTAATTCCATGCAAGGAGAAATAATGTTCCATTTGAGTAACCCAACCTATGAGGTCTGAGACATCAAATTTATTCACATCAACGTTTGGAAGAAAAAGGTCACGATGAAGGGGATTGGAGTGAAAGGCCATGGTGTGGAAGGATTCAACTCCTTCTAGGTGTGAATTTTGGTCAGAGGAGGTAGGGCCCTGAGATTGGCGCACCCATTTGTTGAGGGAATCTGTGAGGGAGTCAAATTGGACATTGAAGGAGTTAAATTAACCATTGAGGGAGTCAAATTGACCATTGAGGGAGTCAAATTGGACAATGAGGGACTCAACTTTGGAATTTATGGAAGCAATGTCGGAAGTCAGGTTCTTGATGTCAGTCTTGTTCTAGTTGTTATCGTTTTGCAAGGCAACGAGTTCTTGGTTCTAGGTGTGAGCCATAGAGAAGTGAAGTAGGCATGAAGTGAGCTGGTGAGTTCGCACATAAAAAGGGTTACAGGTGAGGGGTACCACTTCCATCAGTGCAAAGAGAGGAAGCCAATGGAATAGGTCCCAAATAAGGGAGCTAGGGAGGGTGGGTGGGCCCACGGGAAAAAAAAGGCTTATAAGTGATGGGTACCATGATGATTAGTACGAAGAGGGGAATCTAGTGGGATAGGTCCCAAATAAAAGTGTCGAAAATAACACTATATTCATTCTTTTACTCATGTGTAGTTATACTCCATCCTAAAGAATATTGCAATGATCGAATGCCCAAATTGTTAACAGAAACAAATGTGTAGGAATATCACAACCTGGATGTAGGAGGCAAGGTTGCGCAACAAAAGTTCCTTTTTGTTTTTGTTCTGTTATGTTCCGGCATCAAGGGTTAGGGTTTTTAAGGTTCCTACGAACAATGGTTTCCCTTGTGCTATAGCTCTCTGATATACATGTGGGGTTGAACAGTAGTACTCGGCCCAATATCTCATGGAACCAACTAAGGAGGCTCGATTGCACCCTTATCCATACTACTTGATTACCCAGGTATGCGAGAGTAGCCTTCTTGAGTGTTGCTCTTGGTGCCACTGTAGAAGTCAGGTGGTTGATAGCTGGTTTCAGGAGACCTATGGGACTCTCTATATACCTAAGGGTACATGGGAGTGAATGGCCATGTATAAGTGTTGATTGATATGATACTACTCGAAGGGGTACCAACATGGTTTGCAAAGGTTTCCAACAAGGTGAAACGTTTGTTTCGAGTAACCTGTGAAACTAACTATATTTCTTGCATGTAGTCTTCCCCAACCACAGTTTTACACGATGAACAATAGATCATTGTGCTTTAATGACATCAACAATACACATTTTTATCCTGGATTTTTTTTGTCTAAAAATATTCTACAAAGGAAAGTGCTCTAATACCACTTGTAAGGCACTAGATGTATTAAACAAAGCATAAATAGATTTATTATGATGAATACCCACATAAAAAAACAAAATATAGAGAACAATACCACCAAAAATGATACATTTATTGATAGAAATCCAAGTTCACTTGTTGCTTTGAGGGGGAAACCTCTAGCAGAGAAGAGCTCAATTACAAAATAATTCTCAAGACGAAACTTTCCCATTCCTTCTACTCTTATTTATATTATTTCTACCTTCTAGAGAAAATTCTAGAGGAAGATATTTCTAGAAGCAAAAACTTCTATTAAGTCTTCTTACATCATATGTGTTCACATTATTACCTAGGCCTTATTTATTAATGTCATCCTTTATTACATAGAAAATGTATTATTCTACCTACTTGAGGGGTTAGGGAGGTTAGGTCCCTAACAAAATGGGACAAAGAGATTTTTGTTCTTCTTGGATTAAAATTGGGTGTCTAGGGGGGGAGAAAGAGGCTAGCTTTCCCCAAGAACCAATGACCCCCCTTAAAACCCTCCCTCCCTCTACTTCCAATGGAAACATAGTCATATTAACGAATCCATTCTTTGATGACCTATCCTAACACTTGTCTCCCTAGTTGGATTAGACCCAATTCAAAATCTTTTTCCTAGCTAAATTGCACCCAATCCATAAGTTCTCTACAGTTGACCATAGACAATTGAAGTGGTAGAATAGGGCCTACTTTCTCCAACAATCCATGTTTTCTTTTAGCCTACTCAACTATAGTTGAACCATGAGAATATCTGAGGCCTTCTCCATAGTATAAAGTTGGCTTTGGCATCTATTGGAGGTATATCATACTCTTGATCTCTCTAGGGGTGAGTGGGCTTGAGGTGCAACCACATCTTTGAATGAATTTTCTTTCTATAGCTCCATTGAGGCAGAGGGAACTGCCATATATGAATGGGATTGCAAGAACTTAACTGATCTTCCCTAGTAAGACTCTACATGCTCCACATGTGATTAATCACCAGGTTCTATGCATAGGGAGTTCTCTTGACAACTAGGGCCACAAATACCTCTCTTATGCAATTGGAGCAGTCTCTAAGTTCATGCAAGAGCCACATGAGCTACATTAGAAGGCTGCAAAGTGTATCCTTTGATACGTATAGGGCACCATCACCTTTGGGATTCACTATGCAACATAATCTACATTAGAGCTCATCAGGTTCACTGATTCTAACTGGGTTGGTGATAACATTGATCACAAGTCCACATATTGTTACTCACTCAGTCTAGGTTCTAGGCCCATCTTCTGGTTGAGCATGAAGCAGGTTGTTATTTCTCTATATTTAGTCGAGGCAAAGTACATAGGGGTAGTTAACATAACCTTTCAGGCTATGTGGCTATAACATTTTCTCACTGATTTGGGAATTCAATTTCATTGGCCAATCGTCATCTAGTGTGACAACCAGAGCACTCTGAAGTTCTATAGATATCCAATTCAGAGGAAATGGACGAAGCACATTGAGATCCAAATGCACTATATCAGGGACTTAGTACACGAGGGGATCATCGACCTGCAATTTTGTCCTTCAACAGAACAAACTGCAAACATCTTCACCAAGACCTTCACTGAGCAGAAGTTCCATTCTTTACACAATCATCATGGAGTGAAGGACACAATTGCCNCCTAGGATTTATTTTTCCTAAGGTTTTCCCTACGTTTATTAGTCATTATTCGGTCTCCTATAGTTTAGGGAGAATATTCATTTTCCTACATTCTAAGAGAATATTCTCTTCGGTTCACACTTCAGTTAATTGAGTGGAGTCTGGATGCCACATTGGGATCATCACCATGCAACATTGGGATCATCACTAGATAATGCACATTGTCCTTGGAATTATCACCAAACTAGCGCATTACTCATGATCCCATGAACTCCTCCTCACTTCATTGTGTTTCAGTCAGTTAACTGAACACTGAAAGACTAGTTAACTGAGACTAGGTGGCAGTTTTCTCTCGTAACTGTTGATGTGTGTCCAGATCACTCTAGACCACCACTATGGTGCATTGGTTCTCTTCCAGTGAACATTAGTTGAGTTATACAAAGTATATCATGTGTAAATTGTCATTCATTCATTTGGTTAATGCAAATTCTTTGTTGTCACTCTCTCATTTCTCTCTTCTATCATTTTTCTGCAAACTCTGTATGTCATTTGCTAGCTAGATATTATCTGTGCAAGTTCATTCACATTTACAGGTGATCCAAGGTTTTTTTAGGCTAGAACCAAATGGAACCTTCCTCATCCAATTCATGGATACTAGTTTGACTATCACTTGGTTCCAATCACTTTCTTTAAGCAGAAAACATGAAAAACAGGATGGAGCTTAGAGTGACTGGGAATAGATAACTTGTAAGCCACTAGTACCACTCGCTTGAGAATTGTATAAGGGCCATAAAACTTGGGGGAAAGTTTCTAACAATGTTTGGCTATGAGTGAATTTTTCTTATAAGGTTGCAGATGAAGAAACATTCGGTCCCCTTTAGAAAATTGATGTTTTGAATGACCTCGATCTGCTTGTTGCTTCATGCAATTCTAAGCCATGACCAAATTTTATTTGAGGGTACAAAGAATATCAGCTTGGAATTTAAGTGTTATGTCAACATCCTAAACCTTGGACACACCTGGTAGGTAAGAGAGAACAGAAGGTGGCTTCTGACTGGGAGTCATGCGAGTGGTTTCATGGTAAGATGTGTTGTACCACCATTCAACCGATGGTAACCATTGATCCCATTGAGTTTGTTTGTCAGACCCAAAACACCGCAAATATGTTTCCAAGCACTTGTTGATAGCTTCGGTTTGACCATCATTCTAGGGATGATAGGTCATGCTAAGATGCAATTGGGTTCCCTAGAGCTTGAAAAAATATTTCCAAAAGTTGTTGGTGAAAGTTGGATCATAGTTGAAGACAATGGAGTGACGCATGTCATGGAGTTTGAAGATATTATCCATGAAAATTTGAGACACTGTGGATGTGATGAACAATTATTGGAGGGCATAGAAGTGAGCATATTTGGAAAAGTGATAGATGCCAACCATGATAATTGATTTATATCCTGATTTGGGTAATACGACAATGAAGTCCATAGAAATATATGTCCATGTGACTAGTGGAATAGGAAGAGGTTGGAGTGTGCCTTGATTTTTGATGGTTTCACCCTTATTGCGTTGACAGGTACCACATTCATCCACAAAGGTGCATATGTCTTGTTTCATTCCTTCCCATAAAAATGAATGTTTGACTCGTTTATATGTTTTGTGAAATCTTGAATGCCAAGCCATTGGTAAAGAATGAAGTTCAGAGAACACATAGGATTTAAGGTGAGATTGTTTTCTTAAATATGTGTGACCTTTATAACAAAGTTCCTCATTCTGCCAAGAGTATCCCATAGAGGCATAAGGATCTTTTTGCCACTTTTGAATCATGTGATACAATTTGGGATCCTGGAACCATTCCTGGCGAACAACTTGTAACTAATATGCTACAATGAAAGAGAGGGAAAAGAGGGACCCTTCTTCTTCGTATTTCCTTGAAAGAGCATTAAAAACCATAGTTTCTTTTCCCTTCTTGTAAATGATCTCATAACTGTAACCAAACATCTTGGTCACACACTTTTATTACTCAAGGAATGGAATTTTTTATTACAAAAAGTACTTGAGGCTAAGATGATCAGTTTTAATTTGGAAGTGTTGCCCCAACAAATAAGGATTCCACATATTTACTGCATGTCGAATATACGACATTTCCTTTTCATGGGTGGATTTTCCAAAATTTCACTCAAAGAGTTGTTTACTAGTGAAACACAAAGGTCTTCCATCTTGCATGAGGATTTCCCCAGTTCCTTTCCCTGAAGAATCACATTCTAGTAAAAACATTTTGGTGAAGTTGGGCAATGCTAGAATAGGAATCGTGCACATAGCTTATTTCAAGGCTTGGAAGGATTTATTTTCTATTGGAGTCCAACTGAAATCATTATTTTTAAGGAGAGACGTGAGGGGGGGTGCATTTTTACATAATTTTACAATTTTTCCATAATTTTTCACCAATCCTTCACAACTACGATTTGCTGAGGATCCACATAGACACCATCCTTGCCAACAATATGGCCCAAGTATTCTACGTCTGGAGCTCCAAAATCACATTTAGAATATTTGAGGAAGAGTTTGCGCTTAGATAGTAAGTGTAAGACTTGATCCACATGGGCCAAATGGGATTGCCAAGTTTTACTATAGATGAGGATATCATCAAATAAAATGGAAGACATAATGATGGAGGAAGGGGTAGAAGATATGATTCATGAGACTTTGAAAGGTGGAGGGTGTGTTACAGAGGTTGAAGGGCATGAAAAAGAACTCATAATGGCCCTCATGAGTTCGAAAGGAAGTTTTGCGGATATCAACCTCTTCCATACATATATAGTGGTAGCCAAATCAAAGATCAAATTTGGTAAAGAATTGGGTGCGACTCAACTCATCCAAAATGTCATCAATGATATGAATGGGGAATTTATCTTTGATGGTAATTTTGTTAAGGGCTCGAAAATCAGGACACATGTTCCATGTGCCTTCTTTATTAAGGAGCATGACAACAGGAGAAGAATAAGGACTAGTACTAGGATGGATAACACCTGTCGCTAGCAATTCCTGAACAATTTTCTCAATTTCATTCTTTTGGGAAAAGGGGTGATGATAAGGATGAAATTGGGAGGAAGAATTCTAGGGACAAGCAGAATGGAATGATCATGGGTGCCACAGGAAGGGGGAAGTCCTTGTGGGTTGTCAAAAATAGATTGGTGTTTGGAGAGAAGAGTTTGTATGTTGGGATGAAAAGTAGGGGAGGGGTTTTCAATTTCTTGAATGGAATTGAGTTGTGCAATAATTCCAAAGTGACCTTTTTTTAGTAGTTTCTCCATTCATTTGGAACTGATGATCTCAGGGGAGATTTTCGCATTGCCTTGGAACTGATATTGTTGTCCATCATGTTGGAAGCATGTGGCTAGTTCCTTGAAATCCATGGTGATGGGGCTAAGGGTACACAACCATTCAACACTTAGGACAATGTTGCAACGACCAATGCCAATAGAAAACATAGGATATTTCAAGTGGTAATGAGCAATTTGCAAGCACACATTTTCACAACACGCTCCACATTTCATGGAACCACCATTGACAATCATGATTTGAAATTTTTTGACGACACATATATAGCATATGGTCTCCTGAGAAATGTGATGATGAATAAAATTGTGGGTGTTGGAACTTTTGATTAGGATAATGACTTTCCTATGCTTGATATATCCAATTAATTTAAGGGTTTGACGAGCAGATATGTCAATGAGGGCATTCAGGGAGATGAGTGGTTCAAGTTATGGGGGATTAGAGGGAGGTATGATCATATAGTTGGGGTATATATTTAGGAGGGGAATAAACAACATTCTCTTCAACAACGTCCTCAGAAATGGCCATAAAAATGTTTTTCTTCTTACACTCGTGCCTTGGAAAATATTTGTCATCATAGTTGTAGCAAAGACCCTTCAATTGGTATTCATCCATTTCGACTATGGTTAATTAGTGGACCTTAAGAGTAGCGGAAGGAGGGGTGGGAGTGCTGGGATGAGGATGAGGAATAAATGAGGGTTTTTTGTTTAGGAAGAGACTATCTATTTTGCTTCAGTATCCAAATAGAGGAAAACAATATAAAGTTTGGCCAAATCATCAGTAATTCCATGCAAGGAGAAATAATGTTCCATTTGAGTAACCCGACCTCGGAGGTCCGAGACATCAAATTTATTCACATCAACTTTTGAAAGAAAAAGTTCACGATGAAGGGGGTTGGAGTGAAAGGCCATGGTGTGGGAGGATTCAACTCCTTCTAGGTGTGATTTTTTGTCAAAGGAGGTAGGGCCCTGGGATTGGCACACCCATTTGTTGAGGGAGTCTGTGAGGGAGTCAAATCGACCATTGAAGGAGTCAAATTGACCATTGAGAGAGTAAAATTGGATAATGAGGGACTCAACTTTGGAATTTATGGAAGCAATGTCGGAAGTAAAGTTCTTGATGTCAGTCTTGTTCTAGTTGTTATCGTTTTGTAAGGCAACGAGTTCTTGGTTGTGGGTGTGAGCCATAGAGAAGTGAAGTAGACAGGAAGTGAGCTGGTGGGTCCGCACATAAAAAGGGTTACAAGTGAGGGGTACCACTGCGATCAGTGCAAAGAGAGGAAGCCAATGGAATAGGTCCCAAATAAGGGGGCTAGGGAAGGTGGGTGGGTCCACGGGAAAAAAAAGGCTTATAAGTGATGGGTACCATGATGATCAATGCGAAGAGGGGAATCTAGTGGGATAGGTCCCAAATAAAAGTGTCGACAAGACCACTATATTCATTCTTTTACTCCTGTGTAGTTATACTCCATCCTAAAGAATATTGCAGTGATTGAATGCCCAAATTGTTAACAAAAAAAAATGTGTAGGAATTTCACAACCTGGATGGAGGAGGCAAGGTTGCGCAACAAAAGTTCCTTTTTGTTTTTGTTCTGTTATGTTCTAACATCAAGGGTTAGGGTTTTTAAGGTTCCTATGGACAAGGGTGTTCCCTATGCTATAGCTCTCCGATATACATGTGGGTTCAAACAATAGTACTCGACCCAATATCTCATGGCACCAACTAAGGAGGCTTGATTGTACCCTTATCCATACTACTTGATTACCCAGGTATGCAAGAGTAACCTTCTTGAGTGTTTCTCTTGGTGCCACTGTAAAAGTGAGGCAGTCGATAGGGTGATCTATAGTTGGTTTCAGGAGACCTATGGGACTCGCTATATACCTAAGGGTACATGGGAATGAATGGCCATGTACAAGTATTGACTGATATGGTACTACTCGAAGGGGTACCAACAGGGTTTACAAATCTTTCCAACAAGGTGAAACGTTTGTTTCGAGTAACCTGCGAAACCGACTGTATTTATTGCATGTAGTCTTCCCCAACTGCAGTTTTACACGATGAACAATAGATCAATGTGCTTTAAAGACATCGAAAATACATCTTTTTATCCTGGATTTTTTTTGTCTAAAATTCTACAGAGGAAAGTGCTCTAATACCACTTCTAAGGAACTAGATGTATTAAGCAAAGCATAAATAGAATTATTATGATGAATACCCACATAAAAAACAAAATATAGAGAACACTACCACAATAAATGACACATTTATTGATAGAAAGCCAAGTTCACTTGTCGCTTTCAGGGGGAAACCTCTAGCAAAGCAGAGCTCAATTACAAAATAATTTTCAAGACAAAACTTTCCCATGTCTTCTACTCTTATTTATACTATTTCTACCTTCTAGAGGAAGATATTTTTAGAAGCAGAAACTTCTATTAAGTCTTCTTACATCATACGTGTTCACATTATTGCCTAGGGCTTATTTATTAATGTCGTCTTTTATTACATAGAAAATGTATTATTCTACCTACTTGAGGGGTTAGGGAGGTTAGGTCCCTAACAACATGGTAAAAAGAGATGTTCGCTCTTCTTGGATTAAAATTGGGTGTCCAGGGGGGGAGAAAGAGGCTAGCTTTCCCCAAGAACCAATGGCCCCCCTTAAAACCCTCCCTCCCTCTACTTCCAATGGAAACATAGTCATATTAAAGAATCCATTCTTTGATGACCTATCCTAACACTTGTCTCCCTAGTTGGCTTAGATCCAATTCAAAATCTTTTTCCTATATAGCTTGCACCCAATCCATAAGTTCTCTACACTTGACCATAGACAATTGAAGTGGTAGAATAGGGCCTACTTCCTCCAACAATCCATATTTTCCTTTAGCCTACTCAATTATAGTTGAACCACGGGAATATCTGAGGCCTAGTCCATAGTATAAAGTTGGCTTTGGCATCTATTGGAGGTATATCATACTCTTGATCTCTAGGGATGAGTGGGCTTAAGGTGCAATCACATCTTTGAATGAATTTCCTTTCTATAGCGCCATTGAGGCAGAGGGAACTGCCATATATGAACGGGCTTGTAAGAACTTAACTGATCTTCCCTAGAAAGACTCTACATGCTCCACTTGTGATTAATCACCAAGTTCTATGCATAGGGAGCTCTCTTGACAACTAGGATAAAAAATCGTAGTCGTAAAAGTATGTTATTTCTTTGACAACTCTCTTCATTTCGTGGTCACTAAATAACATATTCAATCCATCTAATCAAAGAATATTAGCTAAAAAAACATCATCATTACTTTTAATTTTAATATTGAATAACTTGAGAGATGAACCAAGTAGAGTTAATAAATTTCTCTAAAAATGCTCAAATATAACTAATATTGCATGGAGAGTGACAAGGTGCATCTACACCCTAGTTAGATGCATCATGCTTGTCATGTTAATAAACTAAATTGAACTTCATAAAAAGTAAAAAGTAAAAAAATAATAGTGAAAGATAATAATAATAAATTTTATAAAAAGGCCCATAATAGTTATGAAAGTATATAATAAAATAAACTAGCATATAATTTTATTTTAATGCGAAAACTTTCAAGCATAAAGAAAATTACATGGTTATTTCTTTTTTTTTTATCAAGTTAGAAGTTTATTAGATTTAGGGTTAAAATGGATTTATGTCTTCTCCTAGAAAATCATAAGTTCAAAATAATAAATAATAAATTAAGAACAATCTCAATTAGCCTAGGTTTAATAGTTGACATATGTTTTCTCCTTGTACACTTTTGTAAACTTTAGTAATCAAATAGTTGTGCAAGTGTTTAACTTAATTGTGAACTTAAAAATAAATTATTATTATTACTATTATTATTATAAAACACTATTAAAAAAATACCAATTATATTTTTTACCACATTTTTTATAAAAATTTAAATATAATTAAACTAAAATACTTTAAATATTCGAAATTTTATTAATATGATAATTTAAAATAACCCACTTTCCCTTTCACTACTTTCCATGACTAATGAATGGTGTCTCTCCCTCCACAATTTAGCATAAAAAATCAACGGTGCCTCGCCTTCCACAATTTAGATTTAGAAAAGACAACCCAGTTTGAAAGATAAGATCTGGACAACCCAATCTTAAAGATAAGATTTCGCTTGGACTTTGCTTTTCTTATGGATCGAAACCACAGCCAAGGAAGACCATAAGGTCCATCGTCTGCCTGAGAAGAATGCCCGACACCCAAATTCGCATAAACTTTAACCATTTGCGAAGATCGCTGGATGCCACTCGTTGGGCGATCGCTCATCGCATTGCATTCCCTACGCTAAATCCATCATCCCCTCCGGCAGTGCGTCGACCTGTCTCACTATTTGTTTCAAGTCTACTCTGCTCCAATTATAGCCATGGATGTCTTCACTGGAGTCGCAAGCAACATCATAAGCAACGTTGTTGGCGGTCCAGTCATTCAACTGATGAAAGATGTTATTCACAAGGAGGAAAACAGTCAGATTCTACAAGCGGATTTGAAGCGAATGGCGAGCCTTGTACTCGATATTATCACCATCTTTCAAGACCAACAGAAAGCGCCCCCGCAGACCGTCAAGGATTGGTTGGAAGAGCTGCAAAAATCCCTTACAGAGGCCAAGAGCCTACTCCATCGCTCCCAGGCACGGCAACGGTTTCTCGACTGTCTCATGTGCAACCCGGCGAGACTCTCCACGCAAATACGAGAATGGAAGGTAAGTTTCAATAAACTTTATCAAGGCCTTAAAAGACGACTTTTCCACAATTGTTAGTGCTCAGCAGATTGCCAAGTCAGCACCGCAAAAGGCATTGCTTCAAGATGTACCAGCCTCTGGGTTTGTAGGTTCCGGCATAAATTCTACTCAAACACAGGTTGAGATGTGGCTTACTGAACCTGGCCAACTCCGCATAATTGGTGTATACGGCATGGCGGGCGTTGGGAAAACCTCTTGCCTCAAAGTGGTCTACAACAATTATATTAAGGTCATTAATTTCTTCCAACATGTGATTTGGGTGACAGTTTCTGCGGATTATAAAACTTTGGACTTGCAGGGTCGTATTGCTAAGGCAATAAATTTAGACCTCCCCAGCAATTCTGATATCGTTACGCAGAAGATGATGTTGTCTGCATCTCTGGAGAGCAAACAATTTCTTCTGGTATTAGACGACTTGTGGAGTCCTCTTGATCTGCAAGAACTAGGCGTGGCATTTGGGCATAATAAACACAGCAAAGTCCTGTTCTCTACTCGGAGGAGGGATCTGATTCCAGCAATGAGAGCAGAGAAATCCATTGAAATACAACCCCTCTCTCAAGATGAGGGGCAGATGTTGTTTCGGAGAATAGCTTTCAACGATAACACCGTTTCTGTTTCTATGGATATAGAGGAGTGTGCCAGGAAAATTGCAGACGAGTGTAAAGGTTTGCCTTTGGCAATAACAGTAGTTGCCGCAGCAATGCTCGGCAAAACCAATGTAGTTGATTGGGAGATTTCTTTAGATTTGATGAAAAATGCAGATCCTTCTTTTCCAGATACTCATCCTCGCGTTGATCCAGAACTCTATCAACGCTTAAGATGGAGTTATGATGCTTTGCCCAATTCAAACGTCAAAAATTGCTTCCTATATTGTGCTATGTATCCTGAAGATCATGAAATTTCTGTGGGGGATTTAGTGCAAATATGGATTGCAGAGGGGCTCGTCAGAAGCAAACAGGAGAACCATTTAGTAGACATGGCCATTGGGCGCAGCTATGTTAACCTTCTTGTAGATCGTTGTTTGTTCCAAAATGTTAGTAAGAAGGAGACCAAGAATGTCTGGAAGCGGCAAAGTATAAGAGTTCACGACGTTCTTCGTGACATGGCTATCTACATTGGCGAGAAGGAGGAGAATTGTGTACTCAAGGCAGGCCAACAGCTGCGAGATTTCCCAAAGATTCCCAATGATTACTGCAAGAGGATATCACTTTCCTCTAATGATACTGAAAATTTGCCCACCGAGTTCACACGCCCAAAACTTGTGAGTCTCTTTTTATCTTCTAATTATATTAAAGAGGTTTCATCAGAATTCCTAGTCAGCCTAACGTCTCTCAAGGTTCTCGATCTGTCCGGCGGCACCCTCAGAATAAGTTCAATCCCATCGTCATTGGGGCAACTAAAACAGCTTGAGTTTCTCAAATTACATAATCTCCGACGGATCGAACATCTGAATGAAGAGATATGCCATCTTTCTTCCCTTCAATTTTTGGATCTTTCATACTGTTTGCAGCTACAATCATTGCCATCTGAGATTGGAATGCTTAAAAATCTCAAACATCTTAGTATAGAGTATTGTTCCAGGTTAACAACGATTCCACATGAAATCTCCCAACTTACTTCATTGAGCACACTCGACGCAGATGAAGTTGAATTAAGTCTGAAAGCACAATCAGAAGCAAGCATTTGGAGTTTGAAGGGTCTCAGAAATCTGAGGATGCTCAGAATATGGGTAACGGTAGATGTACAAGAGGGAACGACGCCGTCGGGAATTAAAGTGGGCATAATGGGAACCTGGTTGGAGATGAGGCACTTATGGTTGTGCTTTATAGTTAGCAGTAATTCTGTAATTGACGATGTTCTTCCTCTGGACATGCAGAACATGAGTAAGCTTCAGAGTTTCATCATCTATGTGTACCCAGGGTTAAGTCTGCCGGATCACACTTGCAAGTTTGAACAACTTGAATACTTACAGTTGGTTGATTGTCCCCATATAAGGGAGCTCTCTCCTTTGCAGCAGTTGCCAAATTTAAAGTCTCTAAAGTTGGAGGGGTTGCCTAATTTGAAGGAGTTGGGCATAGTAAGTTCTGGCAGGTCAAGTGGATTCTTAATGTTAGAGAAGTTGGTTCTCCGAGACTTACGGATGTTAGAAAGCATTGCGGGACCACCAAATAGTGACGAGGTGTGGAATGAAGCGATATTACCTAAGCTTCGTGGTTTGAAGATACAGCGGTGTTCATTTTTGAAAAGACTTCCCAAGGGAATGGAGAAACTTGTGAGTTTAAGTATATTAATTGGCACAGAAGATTGGTGGCAAA